>CM026400.1:45950845-45983774 GCA_014843695.1 Archivesica marissinica
ACTCGTCAGCTGTATAAGTGTAGGAAACCCGTGGGGGGGGGGGGGTCACCGTATGTCAGGCACGGACGGGCATCGATTGCATCGTCACATGAAATAAGTGAACCTTCCCAGATTCGAACATACAGAGTCGAGGGACAACGACCGCAACCACTTAGCCACGAGTATATTATAATTGGATGTCATATTGATATAAAGATACTGTATGATATGGTGGGGTACAATTTATTTTCTGTCAAATGTTTTTTTGTTTTTGTTTTGGTTGTGCAAAAAATCATATGAATGTACATATATTTATTATGAATATTGTAAATGTATATATACACTGTAAAGCGAATAGTAATTGCAATGCTCCTCGATCCCTATTCGACCTATGACGTGGAAAATAAATGGGGTTATTCCGAGAGGGGGTCTGAAACAAAACAAAAAACAAAATCCAAAAAAATTATAATTGGACTTCAAATTCATGAACAAACCACCAAAGTAGCAAACTGATATACAGTCAAACCTGTCTTAAGCAGCCAGCCAAGGGAATTGTAAAATTTGACTGTTAAGCACAGGTGGCTGCTTAATAGAGGTCAACTGTATAATAAATCAACATATTGGGAATCTGGAAATTGGCTGCTTAATGCATGGTTGGCTGCTTAATAGAGGTCAATTGTATAATAAATCAACATATTGGGAATCTGGAAACTGGCTGCTTAATGCAGGTTGGCTGCTTAATAGAGGTCAACTGTATAATAAATCAACATATTGGGAATCTGGAAACTGGCTGCTTAATGCAGGTTGGCTGCTTAATAGAGGTCAACTGTATAATAAATCAACATATTGGGAATCTGGAAACTGGCTGCTTAATGCAGGTTGGCTTAATAGAGGGGACCACTAACACAACACAGGTTTAACTGTATGTCACAAAATGTTAATAATTTGACAGTGTAAAACAGGAATTGAATGAAATGGAGACATAAAGGTAGTTGAATATCCGAGTATAGTACACACTGTAACAAGGAGAAATAAATCACAAAAGGTTAATAATTTGACCTTGAAAAGCAGGAAGTGATGGAAACGCATAAAGATAGTTAAATATATGAACATAGTACAACAAAAGTAAAGTGTTTGTTTATTATAGTGTCATCCCTATTTAAAGGGCGAGTCATTTCTGACTTATGAGACACCTCTTTTTATGAACATCAGTACTTCACGAATCCTATGCTTGTATGCCAGGCTGGTAGGCAATCGGTAACCATTATTTAACTAGCTGGCGGCTCACCAACCGGCCATATCAGAACGAACCCCTGACGAGATTCGAATCCTCGACCTTACGCTCCGTAGGCGGACGCCTTAACCACTGGGCCACGGAGACGGTAGTACAACACGTAGCAAACTGGTACAATTCAGAATTCATTAAGTATTCGGAACTGACACAACAGGAAATAAAATAGTTATAGCAGTTAAAACATATAACGAAGTCGTGATAACGCAGTGGTAGCGCGTTCGCTTCAGCTGAGAAAGGCCCAGAGTTCGAGCCTCGCAGGAGCCGTTACGAGTGTGCCATTAGGCAAGGCAAGGCATTTATAATCCACATTGCCTCTTCTCTCTCTCTCCCTCGTGGCGATGGATTCCATCAGGAATGAGGTCTCGAAAGTGATTAATATAAGTTGTAAGAACTTGTTTCGCAATCGAGCTAAAATAAATGTGTATAAACTATTTTTCATATACATGAAGACTATATGATTATATTTATCATTTATATTATATAGAGTCTACACCCGCTATGTCGAATTCCGGCGGACCGAACAAAATACTTCGATTTGTATAAACTAAAGACCCACTTTATGTTTCAGCCAGGTATGTCACGTAAAGGGACTATAATTGGTAAATAATACTAGTATACTTTGATGAATTCGATCGCTACATATTTCACTACCGTCTTCCTTTAAGAAAAGAGATCTCTATCAAGCTGTAAAAATGTAATGCAGGAAGAATAAATAGTGGGGACTTGCTTTTAATGAAGCGTACAATGTGCGGACTTAACAGTTCGTATATTATTAGTCGTGAACATGTGTAAAGAAAGAGAAGCTACGCTGAACACTGCGCGCATTTTTTTCGGTAATTGTTCTTTTTCGACATGAAATTAAATTTTTTTATTAAGCACAATCAACGATCAAAGTTCATTCAAGAATGGATTGTATTCATATTGCTATCTTAGCTAAAGTTAATACACAACTATATAAACAATCAAAGGATATAAAACAGTGATATTATTCTGTAATCAGCACGGAGACACATTGTGTAGGAAGTGTTTGCTTGACGTACATGCGAACTGTAAAGATATAAATCACGTCGAAGATATCGCTGATGCTTTAGAACGAGCAAAACGTGAGCGATCAACGAAATCTCAGGATTTCTGAAATTCAGAAAAGCCCTATTTCATATGACCTCGGATTACATGTATATTCATATTTGTGACTGGACATGTAATTAATACGCACACGTTTATGAAACCAAAACAAAGTAATCCGTAACGAGAATAAACTCACAGAGTACAGAAACTACTTTTTAATGTGGACTGTGTTTATAAATGCACAAGTTTAAACATATGAATTAAAACTCCATACAAGGCAACACGTGTCGAAACATAACTCTAAAATTCCAGAGAACACGTACACACAGTTCTACAGTTCACACACACGTGTTTTTAGCATGGATACGTATACTATAATTAGTTCGGCGTGTGTAAAGCACAAAGACGAGCCAGTAATATCATTCTGTAATATGCACGGAGTAACATTGTGTAGGAAGTGTTTGCTTGGCGCACACGCGAACTGTAAACATACAAATACTGTCGAAGATATCGCCGATGCTATAGAACGAGCAGAAAGTGAACTCCCAAACGCGATCGTTTCGCTTGATCGCTTGACAACGCATTTCAAAGACTGGACGGAGAAGTACGCGGCAGCACTACAGAGAGTGCAGAGATCGGAAGAAAAACTGACAACCGGAATAAAGCAAATGCAGGATCAGATGATTGAGCAAGTAAATAAACTAGCAACAGAAGCGTTAGAAATGGTAAGCTCTGTGGTAGGGGATCAGCGATCCATGGTTAAGCGTGACATCGATCGCATGCAGGAGTCTACGAGAAAAGTGACAGATATTCAATGTACGGTTCAGCCGTGTCGAGAAGGTAAACAGATCAGTGTAGAGCATGCCATGTCAACGGTGGCTGCTGTAGACAAACTTGACGCCACATTAACAAACAAAAGACTAAAGGACAGAAATATAAAGGTCTTGTTCTACGTGTCAGACGAAATACAATATATGAAAAAAAATCTAACATCATTCGGAGAGTTATGCGTAGAAGACATCAACATCATTAATTCAGACACGCGCTCAAGACATTCTATCATCAGTCTTGGACCTTGTGTTAAAACCGACATTGTGTTGGACGACAACTTCGATGGTTCCGTTTTTGTGATGCCAGTTGACACATCTAGTGACCGAGATTCTTTGTATGTCAGAATAGACCGGCCAAACTCGGTGAATTCTTGTTCTTCTTCGCCTCCCCCGTTACCAGATATGCACCCTGACGCACCACTTGTAGACACGATTACGTTTGAGGACAGTGGGTTTGCTGTTGCTCAAACTTTACCAAGACCGACTAGAAGCAAAAAGGCGAGCCATAATTCAGCTGAAATAATGAAATCAAATACATGTATTAATTCACTAAATACAAGTGGATTTTTGGGAATTCCGCCTCTTCCGAAAAAGCGGACGAGCCTCAATAGGAACGACCTAAAGACATCTATAAATGAAGCCAATGCAGCATCGCAGGGTCCAGATATACCTGATAATGTATATGATACATCAACTAATAATAAACCTCGACCTGATTGTGGAGCACTCAAATTTCAAAATGGCAATTGTTCAGCTGAAACAGGATCAAACGGACATAATCCAAACAAAAATATTGATAAACAAATACTTCCAGAGATAAAAGTGCATCCGCCGACAATGATCAAACAAATTATTAGAGGTTTTGAAAACAATACTAAAGTTGATAAGAACGCAGTGGTGCCTACAACAGCCAAACGGACACACGGTCCCTGCAACGATAACACAACTGTATCAACAAAGCCCCGTGTCAGTACCAACGGCTCTGCCAGAGATTCGGGTATCGTCGTTAATGCTAGTCATAACATCCCAGCTCTTCCGAAGTCACATGATATCCCGTCTATTCCGAAGTCACGTGGCTTCCCATCTCTTCCGAAGACACGTGCGCAAGTGTACAATCAACACACACTCGCTGTGAACAAGCCCACACGGACAGTGGACGATATCGAACAACGGCATTCTTACGAGGAATCATTGCCAAGCAAATTTGATTCTACTATTAAAGAACCGGTGATATCTGTGTCGGTCAGCGACTTGACGAGGTTTTACGATGTGTCGGGTAATTCGTCCGAGTCGTCCAGACACTCGGATCACTGTAGATCAGTCGACCAAAGAAGTTCTGGGTCAGTAGTATCCTTCAATTCTGACATCAACAATATGGACAAACCACAGCAAGAAGTCCCTTGCCAGTTGAGGCCTAAACTATCTTCTGCTGCTGATTCACGGAAAAGTAAGACTTTCAGTTTGTTCACGAGTACGAATCCAAATCTCGGCGTTTCAGGTAGAGCTATGCCACCACGTCACTCCACTATAACGGGTATAGCAGTCACCAGCTCGGGCATGTTGTTTATTTGTGACACCGAGAACCATTGTCTGCAACTGTTTGACACTTCCGGTTTACGGCTATATGATTACAAAATCAGGGAGCCTTTTTCATGCTGCCGTGTTCGTGACGAATTGATAGCCGTTACATCAAAAGAAAGGAAAACAATATGCATTTTCGACCTTTCTAATTCTACAATTACATGCAAAACAGAGACACATGTAACGATTGATGCCCAGGTGTTTGGTGTAGACTACATGACTGGTTTCTTTTGCGTATGTTGTGGCGATCGAGTTGTAATTCTATCTGAAAATCTGCAACCGTATCGTATCGTCAAACCCATGGCATTAATGAAAAAGAAGCGCTCCGAAGCGTACTTTGTTGATGTTAAATACATAGCGGTTGATTGGTCTGCACTGGGGTTCTATATTTACACAAGTGAACACAACATTGACCGCGTATCATGCATCGCCATAGGTCGCAAGGACAGACTGGTGTGGAACTACCGCGTCGGAAAACCAAGCTCAATTATTCTGTCAAACGGGCAACTGTTGGTGGCAGGAAATGGTAAAATCGTCGTGCTTGATCCCGCAAGTGGTCAGCGTGTAAGAGATATACGCCATGATGTACCGTCACATCCGGTACACATGGTCGTTGAGAATGACTGGCTGTATATATCTAAATCCTCTAAATCTAATACAGAGTCCAGAAATATCAGACGAATTCCTATCGTCTAGGTACTAGAAATGGACACACGACCACGTGCAATAATTACTCATAAATTACTACAGTGTATACTGACAAACTAATATGGTTACCATGGGTACACGCCAGTGTTGCTAAGGGGGCATAACATTTCAGACGTGGTAGATATGAGACATATTAGTCAGTTACTGCCCTAAATACACATAAAAGCAGATTGGTCGTTTTAATTGGTTTCCTCTGTTTTTATCGTTATTCATTTGCACCATATGTTATCCATTTTCATTCACTTTGTCATCTTATAATTATTAAATTATTAAATCTCGACAAAAAGATCTATATCATGTCCAATGGATTTCTTAGCAATTAATTAAAACATCATTTTGATAAAACTAAATTTATCATACCACAACAGTTGGCTATATAACAACAGTAAGAAGAAAGGATTCCAACTAAAAGGACCAATATACATTTCGGGATAAATCTGACTTTATCTGTTAACGGAAGGTAATATAAATTTCAGCAATGCTCCTCATTGACGCAAACGAAATACTAAATAAACAACGAATGCATTGTCATCATGGTCTTTTCACTCTTTTGTTATTGTCACAAATACGATGCTTAGAAATAGAAAGTTGAGCTTTAAAAAAATATTATATGGTTAATTAATGAAGCTCTAGAACACTCTATTATGTTATCACATAATTGTGTGTGTGTGTGTGTGTGTGTGTGTGTGTGTGTGTGTGTGTGTGTGTGTGTGTGTGTGTGTGTGTGTGTGTGTGTGTGTGTGTGTGTGTGTGTGTGTGTGTGTGTGTGTGTGTGTGTGTGTGTGTGTGTGTGTGTGTGTGTGTGTGTGTGTGTGTGTGTGTGTGTGTGTGTGTGTGTGTGTGTGTGTGTGTGTGTGTGTGTGTGTGTGTGTGTGTGTGTGTGTGTGTGTGTGTGTGTGTGTGTGTGTGTGTGTGTGTGTGTGTGTGTGTGTGTGTGTGTGTGTGTGTGTGTGTGTGTGTGTGTGTGTGTGTGTGTGTGTGTGTGTGTGTGTGTGTGTGTGTGTGTGTGTGTGTGTGTGTGTGTGTGTGTGTGTGTGTGTGTGTGTGTGTGTGTGTGTGTGTGTGTGTGTGTGTGTGTTGTGTGTGTGTGTGTGTGTGTGTGTGTGTGTGTGTGTGTGTGTGTGTGTGTGTGTGTGTGTGTGTGTGTGTGTGTGTGTGTGTGTGTGTGTGTGTGTGTGTGTGTGTGTGTGTGTGTGTGTGTGTGTGTGTGTGTGTGTGTGTGTGTGTGTGTGTGTGTGTGTGTGTGTGTGTGTGTGTGTGTGTGTGTGTGTGTGTGTGTGTGTGTGTGTGTGTGTGTGTGTGTGTGTGTGTGTGTGTGTGTGTGTGTGTGTGTGTGTGTGTGTGTGTGTGTGTGTGTGTGTGTGTGTGTGTGTGTGTGTGTGTGTGTGTGTGTGTGTGTGTGTGTGTGTGTGTGTGTGTGTGTGTGTGTGTGTGTGTGTGTGTGTGTGTGTGTGTGTGTGTGTGTGTGTGTGTGTGTGTGTGTGTGTGTGTGTGTGTGTGTGTGTGTGTGTGTGTGTGTGTGTGTGTGTGTGTGTGTGTGTGTGTGTGTGTGTGTGTGTGTGTGTGTGTGTGTGTGTGTGTGTGTGTGTGTGTGTGTGTGTGTGTGTGTGTGTGTGTGTGTGTGTGTGTGTGTGTGTGTGTGTGTGTGTGTGTGTGTGTGTGTGTGTGTGTGTGTGTGTGTGTGTGTGTGTGTGTGTGTGTGTGTGTGTGTGTGTGTGTGTGTGTGTGTGTGTGTGTGTGTGTGTGTGTGTGTGTGTGTGTGTGTGTGTGTGTGTGTGTGTGTGTGTGTGTGTGTGTGTGTGTGTGTGTGTGTGTGTGTGTGTGTGTGTGTGTGTGTGTGTGTGTGTGTGTGTGTGTGTGTGTGTGTGTGTGTGTGTGTGTGTGTGTGTGTGTGTGTGTGTGTGTGTGTGTGTGTGTGTGTGTGTGTGTGTGTGTGTGTGTGTGTGTGTGTGTGTGTGTGTGTGTGTGTGTGTGTGTGTGTGTGTGTGTGTGTGTGTGTGTGTGTGTGTGTGTGTGTGTGTGTGTGTGTGTGTGTGTGTGTGTGTGTGTGTGTGTGTGTGTGTGTGTGTGTGTGTGTGTGTGTGTGTGTGTGTGTGTGTGTGTGTGTGTGTGTGTGTGTGTGTGTGTGTGTGTGTGTGTGTGTGTGTGTGTGTGTGTGTGTGTGTGTGTGTGTGTGTGTGTGTGTGTGTGTGTGTGTGTGTGTGTGTGTGTGTGTGTGTGTGTGTGTGTGTGTGTGTGTGTGTGTGTGTGTGTGTGTGTGTGTGTGTGTGTGTGTGTGTGTGTGTGTGTGTGTGTGTGTGTGTGTGTGTGTGTGTGTGTGTGTGTGTGTGTGTGTGTGTGTGTGTGTGTGTGTGTGTGTGTGTGTGTGTGTGTGTGTGTGTGTGTGTGTGTGTGTGTGTGTGTGTGTGTGTGTGTGTGTGTGTGTGTGTGTGTGTGTGTGTGTGTGTGTGTGTGTGTGTGTGTGTGTGTGTGTGTGTGTGTGTGTGTGTGTGTGTGTGTGTGTGTGTGTGTGTGTGTGTGTGTGTGTGTGTGTGTGTGTGTGTGTGTGTGTGTGTGTGTGTGTGTGTGTGTGTGTGTGTGTGTGTGTGTGTGTGTGTGTGTGTGTGTGTGTGTGTGTGTGTGTGTGTGTGTGTGTGTGTGTGTGTGTGTGTGTGTGTGTGTGTGTGTGTGTGTGTGTGTGTGTGTGTGTGTGTGTGTGTGTGTGTGTGTGTGTGTGTGTGTGTGTGTGTGTGTGTGTGTGTGTGTGTGTGTGTGTGTGTGTGTGTGTGTGTGTGTGTGTGTGTGTGTGTGTGTGTGTGTGTGTGTGTGTGTGTGTGTGTGTGTGTGTGTGTGTGTGTGTGTGTGTGTGTGTGTGTGTGTGTGTGTGTGTGTGTGTGTGTGTGTGTGTGTGTGTGTGTGTGTGTGTGTGTGTGTGTGTGTGTGTGTGTGTGTGTGTGTGTGTGTGTGTGTGTGTGTGTGTGTGTGTGTGTGTGTGTGTGTGTGTGTGTGTGTGTGTGTGTGTGTGTGTATGTGTGTTTGTATGTGTGTATGTATGTATGTATGTATGTATGTTCCTTTAATGTCAAAACCCCTCGCGGGGACCTAGACATGTTTTCCTGGGCAGGCTTAGCCGACCTAAGCGATTAACCAGTACTAAGCAATGTGTGTGAGGTGCCTTGCTCAATGACACTACATACGTGGCCTGACCGAGTATCGAACCCGGGACCGTGCTTGTATTTAATTGCATACAGCCATCATAATTATATTTTCTTATATGTACACACATGTAGTATAACATGGAACGATTCTGATTGGTCGCGGCATGACAGTTTTGACACATTCCACATATAGTTTGTGTTCACATGCTTTATTTGTTGAAAATCAACTGTTTAGATCAATTAATGCTAAATATCCACTGGTGGAATTTATACTCTATATCCTAAAATAGGCCCCCATGCACCCACTCCGTAAACTGTTTTCACATATACCAAAATGTTAGATAGGGTCTATATATCAATTTAAAAAAAAAATGTTTTCATGGATAAACACTTTCCCGATACGTGTCACACTAACACGGGCAGTATTTCGAGCACGGGCGGGCACTCGGATAGAACCATCGTCATTCCACACCCCGGGTGCGACCCGGGCAGTATTTCGAGCACGTGCATATACCCATATAGAACCACAGACATTCCACTAGCCAGTTGGATTCGCTTCTTGAAATAAAAAAATTAGACACCCCCAGCGAGATTCGAACCAATATAGATTAGGGCCACATTATTAGGTTAGTGACTATAACCGCTTGTCAGGTTAATGTAACAAGTTAAGACATGATGATGGATTATTTGAAATGGGGATTATTTTATTATAGTATTCATCAATACTAATTTATTCGGATGTTTATCAAAACGTTATGAAGATCTGCTAAAAAGTGAATTGGTCAATAGAAGATCTGCTAACAAATGAATTGGTTAATAGAAGATATGCTAACCAATGAATTGGTTAATCGAAGATATGCTAACCAATGAATTGGTTAATATAAAATCCGCTAACAAATTAATTGATTAATGGAAGATCTGCTAACCAATGAATTGGTTAATATAAGATCCGCTAACAAATTAATTGAATAATAGAAGATATGCTAACCAATGAATTGGTTAATGGAAGATCTGCTAACAAGTTAATTGAATAATAGGAGATCCGCTAACACATTAATTGATTAATGGAAGATATGCTAACCAATGTATTGGTTAATGGAAGATCTGCTAACAAATGAATTGGTTAATAGAAGATCTGCTAACCAATGCATTGGTTAATGGACGATCTGCTGACACATGAATTGGTTAATAGACGATCTGCTAACTAATGCACTGGTTTATAGGAAATAACAATTTGTAAATTACCTGCATATATTTATATTTTTGAAAATAGTGATAAGTTGAATCATAACAATAAATGAAATTAGCATAGGAGTCACAATGTTATTTTTTTCCCAGAGCAGAAAACCCCATTAATTTAAATACAGACATATAATCGGTAACACGAACTGCCCTGAAAACAACACCAGACTTCCTCAATCCCTTTGGCGAATAGAAAATATAGTTGGAATGCTGGTAGTTCACCATTTGTATTATCACAGTCGTTTGGTGTCTCAACAATACAAATATAAAGCATTACCACATTAATAGTGACGAAGTACACACGATTTGTATGCATGCGCGCGTAATTCGTGCGCGTGTAATGCGTGTTATTAACGTGATGTACGGAATGGATGGAACAGTATATATACTACTTATGATTGCTTTCCTCATGCTACATGATAAACTCACTTGTAGATGTTCTAACTGTCTATAATATTTGTAGTGTATATTTTGAGGTCCCGCCATATTAATTATTTAATTAATACTATTTTATGGGAATTTTAAAACTTACTCAAATGGCTGCCATTTTGAATATTTGTGGGTAGCTATGACGTCATAAGTACATTAAAATTGATTTCCTGTTGAAAACATGCGCAACTGACACATTTAAAAGTCGTGTATCTGGGCTAATATAAGTTCGATCCCCCGTCTGTCCCTAATAAAATTAACAGTCTTTCAGGTGGGACTTTAAACCGAGGTCTCGTGTCGGTGCTTTACACGTGATCGTAAAAGATCCAGAGGAGATTTAGGAATGGGTCTCTGTCTGTATCATGCACTATCCTCCAACAATATAAAATTACTAATCCCTTCAGGAGGCGTCGCTCATATGGGCAACCGGTAGCGACGATAAATAAACGTAAAACACACAAATAATCTAAGCTGACCGCAATAATTTTCTATCGTATCTTCCCTATTTGTAGTACGATTTTCAGAATGATTTCACATCAGAAATTACACGAATCTTGCTGAAGGCTTTCCGCCAATAAAATGGATTATTAAAAATGATAAAGTGCTGAAACTTCAGCACCTGTGGCTTTGTATAAACATGCATACAGAGTAAAGAACACACGGAAGTCTCGTGTTGTCATAGTTAACAGCATGTACCATCATCATTTGTTATTCTATATCTTTATATAAAACACTTCCTACTTTTGTATAGGGTTTGTCAAAAATTTAAAAATCGCTTAATACTGACAACTTATATTCGTATCATAGATTCCTGTATTAAATCAATAAAATGGACGAAATTTTCGCGCCGTGTTGTTATTTATTCAGTATTTTAGGATATCCATAATTCTATTTTTGCATATCCATAATTCGATTTATGGATATTCAGCATTTATGGATATCCAAAAATCGAATAATAGATATGCAATGATCGATTAATGCATATCCAAAAATCGCATTATGGGTATTCAAAAATAGAATTATGGATATTCTTAAAAAGGTGGTTTTGAAAGAGATTAAAATATAAACGTTGCATAAGCTTTAATCCAAACTAGTTACTTTTCTCTCTATCAATGCAAGGCGGCTATAATTTAGCATAGCCCATTGAAACAAAAATATTTAACTACTGTTAAAGCGACACTAAATCAATGAAATCGCATATTTCCACAGAATGTAATTTCAAATATTTGCCTAAAAACTGAGTATTTCAACTAATAAACAAACGTCGTATACGTGGTTTGTTGACATAACAAAATAATATAAATAGTGTCGACATCCATGTGGAATACAACGTGTGTATCAGTATCTTGAATAACTCGATTTATGGTACAGATTTACCGTTATATCTCACATTTGTGCCTATGCATATTTATGTATAGACTATTCTTAGTTGAATTATCTCTATACGACAGTAGCATGCATTAAGCAGACTCCAATAACAAACACACGTTAATTCAGGAGCATGGATGACAGTTATATGAAATCCTACTTTCACTTTTGAAAGTTTGTAGACCACAAAAACACTGTTTATTGATTCAATGTTAGTGTTCGAATGTATTCAGAAGAATGTGTAGTAGCAATACATGCATACGTTAACAAATGCATTGTTTGGCTTTTTGCGATGTATTGTCGCTTTAAAGTGATTTATGTGTATGCGTATTATGTAAAGGTATTAAAAGTTTTGAAGAAAATCAATTCCAATTAGCTTCATTTTTGCTAAACAGTCGGATATTATGATTATAACGATGTGGCGAGTGTACGTGTCCCAGGACTGTGTGAACGTGTCCCAAGCGTGTGCGTATGCTAGATCCGTACGTGTTCATGTATGAACGTGTCCCAAGCTTGTGCGTATCCTAGATCCGTACGTGTTCAGGTATGAACGTGTCCCAAGCTTGTGCGTATGCTAGATCCGTACGTGTTCATGTATGAACGTGTCCCAAGCTTGTGCGTATCCTAGATCCGTGCATGTTCAGGTATGAACGTGTCCCAAGCTTGTGCGTATCCTAGATCCGTATGTGTCCAGGTATGAACGTGTCCCAAGCTTGTGCGTGTCCTAGATCCCTACGTGTTCCGGTATGAACGTGTCCCAAGCTTGTGCGTATCCTCGATCCGTACGTGTTCAGGTATGAACGTGTCCCAAGCTTGTGCGTATGCTAGATCCGTACGTGTTCAGGTATATAACTGTCCCTGATATGTACGTGTCCAGGTATGTACGTGTCCAGGTATGTACGTGTCCAGGTATGTACGTGTCCAGGTATGTACGTGTCTCGGGTATGTACGTGTCTCAGGTATGTACGTGTCTCAGGTATGTACGTGTCCCAGGCATGTTGTGTCCCAGGCATGTACGTGCCCCAGGTGTGTACGCAACCCAGACATGTACGTATCCCAGGCATGTACGTGCCCCAGGTATGTACATATCCCAGGTATGTACATATCCCAGGTATGTACGTATCCCATATATGTACATATCCCAGGCATGTACGTATCCCAGGTATGTACGTATCCCAAACATGTACGTGCCCCAGGTATGTACATATCCCAGGTATGTACGTATCCCATATATGTACATATCCCAGGCATGTACGTATCCCAGGTATGTACGTATCCCAAACATGTACGTGCCCCAGGTATGTACATATTCCAGGTATGTACGTGTCCTAGGTATGTACGTATCCCAAACATGTACGTGTCCCAGACATGTACGTGTCCCAGGTATGCACGTATTCCAGGTATGTACGTGTCCCAGGTATACACGTAGTCCAGGTATGTACGTGTCCTCGGTATGTACGTATCCCAAACATGTACGTGTCCCAGACATGTACGTGTCCCAGGTATGCACGTATTCCAGGTATGTACGTGTCCCAGGTATGTACGCATTCCAGGCATGTTGTGTCCCAGGCATGTACGTGTCCCAGGTATGTACGTATCCCAGGTATGTACGGAACCCAGACATGTACGTATCCCAGGCATGTACGTGCCCCAGGTAAGCACGTATCCCAGGCATGTACGTGCCCGAGGTATGTACATATCCCAGGCATGTACGTATCCCAGGTATGTACGTATCCCAAACATGTACGTGCCCCAGGTATGTACGTATCCCAGGTATGTACGTATCCCAGGTATGTATGTTTCCCAGGTATGTACGTGTTCCAGGTATGTACGTATCCCAGGTATGTACGTATCTCAGGTATGTACGTGTCCCAGGTATGTACGTATCTCAGGTATATAGGTATCCCAGGTATGTACGTGTCCCAGGACTGTGTGAACGTGTCCCAAGCTTGTGCGTATCCTCGATCCGTACGTGTTCCGGTATGAACGTGTCTCTAGCTTGTGCGTATCCTGGATCCGTACGTGTTCAGGTATGAACGTGTCCCAAGCTTGTGCGTATCCTGGATCCGTACGTGTTCCGGTATGAACGTGTCTCAAGCTTGTGCGTATCCTCGATCCGTACGTGTTCAGGTATGAACGTGTCCCAAGCTTGTGCGTATCCTCGATCCGTACGTGTTCAGGTATGAACGTGTCCCAAGCTTGTGCGTATCCTAGATCAGTACGTGTTCAGGTATGAACGTGTCCCAAGCTTGTGCGTATCCTGGATCCGTGTGTGTTCAGGTATGAACGTGTCCCAAGCTTGTGCGTATGCTAGATTCGTACGTGTTCAGGTATGTAACTGTCCCTGACATGTACGTGTCCAGGTATGTACGTGTCCAGTGTGGCGTCCGTGGTCCAATGGTAGAGCGTCGGATTTGGAATCGAATGATCCGGGTTCGATACTCAGTCAGGCCACGTATGTAGTGTCATTGAGCAAGGCACCTCACACACAGTGCTTAGTACTGGTTAACCACTTAGGTCGGCTAAGCATGCCCAGGAAAACATGTATAGGTCCCCGCAAGGGGTTTGACATTAATGGAACATACGTGTCTCGGGTATGTACGTGTCTCAGGTATGTACGTGTCCAGGTATGTACGTGTCTCAGGTATGTACGTGTTCAGGTATGTACGTGTCTCGGGTATGTACGTGTCTCAGGTATGTACGTGTCCAGGTATGTACGTGTCTCAGGTATGTACGTGTCTCAGGTATGCACGCATCCCAGGTATGTACGTGTCCCAGGCATGTTGTGTCCCAGGCATGTACGTGCCCCAGGTATGTACGCAACCCAGCCATGTACGTATCCCAGGCATGTACGTGCCCCAGGTATGTACATATCCCAGGTATGTACGTATCCCAAACATGTACGTGCCCCAGGTATGTACATATTCCAGGTATGTACGTGTCCTAGGTATGTACGTATCCCAAACATATACGTGTCCCAGGTATGTACATATTCCAGGTATGTACGTGTCCTAGGTATACACGTATTCCAGGTATGTACGTGTCCTAGGTATGTACGTATCCCAAACATGTACGTGTCCCAGACATGTACGTGTCCTAGGTATGTACGCATTCCAGGCATGTTGTGTCCCAGGCATGTACGTGTCCCAGGTATGTACGTATCCCAGGTATGTACGGAACCCAGACATGTACGTATCCCAGACATGTACGTGTCCCAGGTAAGCACGTATCCAAGACATGTACGTGCCCCAGGTATGTACATATCCCAGGCATGTACGTATCCCAGGTATGTACGTATCCCAGGTATGTACGTATCCCAGACATGTACGTGTTCCAGGTATGTACGTATCCCAGGTCTGTACGTATCCCAGGTATGTATGTTTCCCAGGTATGTACGTATCCCAGGTATGTACGTATCCCAGGTATGTATGTTTCCCAGGTATGTACGTGTTCCAGGTATGTACGTATCCCAGGTATGTACGTATCCCAGGTATGTATGTTTCCCAGGTATGTACGTGTTCCAGGTATGTACGTATCCCAGATATGTACGTATCCCAGACATGTACGTGTTCCAGGTATGTACGTGTCCTAGGTATGTACGTATCCCAAACATGTACGTGTCCCAGACATGTAAGTGTCCCAGACATGTAAGTGTCCCAGGTATATACGTGTGCCAGGTATGTACGTGTCCCAGTTATGTACAGTATGCTCTTGATAATGTTTCCACGTCTACTGTCGTAAAATAGAGACATTTTATTTATATCTTTAATACTATAATAAATTACCTCTGACCTACTTTTTAATCTACATGTATGTAATGACCTACACAAATGGAGAACGTACCATTGCATATCTAATATTACAATATCACAGGTAGTTTTAAGCAGTTGATGGCCAATTTACGTCAAACATTATGGTATTATCTATTTCAAATTTAATTTTGGTAATTGCTTGGCTAAATGATGTCGCTGTAAACGGGTATCATGAATTTATTTTCCGGTCACATTGGTACCTTGCATCACTAGTTTTATTCTGCATATTATTTTTGTTTATACTTTATTTATTTTACAACGACTGCGAAGCAAGTTTGAACAACTTATATTAATCACTCTCGTTGGTTCGGGTGTATGCGTAAATGTGGTCATTCATGTGGGAGGAAACCGGAGTACCCGGGGAAAACCAACCTGCCCGATCTGGCGACCACCGTAACATCTCACATACTTCCCTGTCCGAGGATCGAACCCGGGTCGCATTGGTGAGAAGCGAGCGCGCTAACCACTGCGCGAATCGGACAGCCTGTTTGTATTATAGTTTAGTTTAGATTTTCCAGTAGGCAGGGGCGTAGCTCCTATAAGGCACTAAAGGCCTGGGCCTGCAGGTTGCCACAGAAATTGAATAATCCAAATAGGCCAAAAAATGCAATAACAATTTGAGTAGATATTGGCATGTGTAAATGGTATAAAATCTAGACCAGCGGTCATATATCTCACAACACGATCATTTTTGTAGTCAACACGACACTTCAGCATTACAAGTTTATATTCAAGTTGCTATAACTCTGAAGAAGAAAAAAAATCGACATTTGAAATTTAAAACCTACATTAAAATGCCAGAGTGCATCACCGACGTTCCAGATTCCATACCCCTAGACACCTCCAGCATTACTGTACCTTCGCTGTTCAATTCATTAGTCGTGCCTACATATACAAAAGAGCTAGCTGGAGCCGTTACGATTGTGCCCTTATGCAAGGCATTTAAATTCCACGTTGCCTCTTCTCTCTCCCTCGTGGCGACGGATTACACCAGGAATGAGGTATAGAGAGTGATTAATATACGTTATAAGAATTTGTTTCGCAATCGAGCTAAAATAAATTTATATAAACTAAGATAGTGCACTCTAATGATAAGGGTATTATAGAAATATGGACAATGAGAGACATCGGTCAGTTACTGCCCCTGAATACTCCCTAAAAGTAGATCCTATTAATTGTTTTCCTCTGTTTTTATCGTTGTTTCCTTTGCACAAGATGCTAGAAATTATATTCCACTATCGCGTGATATGATTATTAAACTACTATGTCGCGACAGATCGCATACAGTGTATGCAATGGGTACTTAATTGTAAAACAATGCTATGAGTTAATTAGCACGATTTTGATAAAATCACATTTATCATACCACAACATCTGGTTAGGGAACAACAGTAAAAACAAAGGATTCCAACTAAAAGGACCTGTTTACATTTTGGGATAAATCAGACTTTATCTGCCAAGGGAGATAATTAAAAAAAAGAGATGTATCTCATTGTTAATGTACTCGAAACTGAAATGAATACATTTACCTTACTCAGCAGTTTATGCTGCGTAGCAATAAACTATGCCTTATTAATATTCATATGACCTCTAGAACGACAGGTTAATCTGCACAAACAATAATACCTATATCTACATCAATGGCCAACATACAACATAAATTATAATGAAAACATATCGATGTAACATTGTCTCTCAATAATAATTTAGAGATAGTAAAAAATAAATAACAATATAAAAGGATTCAACATATCATTAAGTGTCCTAAAACCAGGGCCTATGTATCTCAATCACCCCATATTTAAAATGTTTTCTAAAACCAGGACCTATATCTCAATGATCCCATATTTAAAATGTTTTCTAAAACCAGGGCCTATATCTCAATCATCCCATATTTAAAATTCATTCTAAAACCAGGGCCTATATATCTCAATGATCCCATATTTAAAATGTTTTCTAAAACCAGGACCTATATATCTCAATGATCCCATATTTAAAATGTTTTCTAAAACCAGGACCTATATACCTCAATCATCCCATATTTAAAATGTTTTCTAAAACCAGGGCCTATATATCTCAATGATCCCATATTTAAAATTCATTCTAAAACCAGGGCCTATATATCTCAATGATCCCATATTTAAAATGTTTTCTAAAACCAGGGCCTATATATCTCAATGATCCCATATTTAAAATTCATTCTAAAACCAGGACCTATATATCTCAATGATCCCATATTTAAAATTCATTCTAAAACCAGGACCTATATATCTCAATGATCCCATATTTAAAATTCATTCTAAAACCAGGACCTATATATCTCAATGATCCCATATTTAAAATTCATTCTAAAACCAGGACCTATATATCTCAATCATCCCATATTTAAAATTCATTCTAAAACCAGGGCCTATATATCTCAATCATCCCATATTTAAAATGTTTTCTAAAACCAGGGCCTATATATCTCAATGATCCCATATTTAAAATTCATTCTAAAACCAGGGCCTATATATCTCAATCATCCCATATTTAAAATGTTTTCTAAAACCAGGGCCTATATATCTCAATGATCCCATATTTAAAATTCATTCTAAAACCAGGACCTATATATCTCAATGATCCCATATTTAAAATTCATTCTAAAACCAGGACCTATATATCTCAATGATCCCATATTTAAAATTCATTCTAAAACCAGGACCTATATATCTCAATGATCCCATATTTAAAATTCATTCTAAAACCAGGACCTATATATCTCAATGATCCCATATTTAAAATTCATTCTAAAACCAGGACCTATATATCTCAATGATCCCATATTTAAAATTCATTCTAAAACCAGGACCTATATATCTCAATGATCCCATATTTAAAATTCATTCTAAAACCAGGGCCTATATATCTCAATGATCCCATATTTAAAATTCATTCTAAAACCAGGGCCTATATATCTCAATCATCCCATATTTAAAATGTTTTCTAAAACCAGGGCCTATATATCTCAATCATCCCATATTTAAAATTCATTCTAAAACCAGGACCTATATATCTCAATCATCCCATATTTAAAATGTTTTCTAAAACTAGGACCTATATCTCAATCATCCCATATTTAAAATGTTTTCTAAAACTAGGGCCTATTTATCTCAATCATCCCATATTTAAAATGTTTTCTAAGACTAGGGCCTATATATCTCAATCATCCCATATTTAAAATGTTTTCTAAGACTAGGGCCTATATACAATCACCCCAAATGTAAAATGCTTTCGAAAGCTATTTTATTCCACATGCTAATAATATACCACAACATGAGTATGCCATCAATAAAGATACGTGGATTGAAATCGGAAGCTTGTAGCTTAAATCCTAATTAATTTTAACTGTGTAATTTATAGGAAAATGTGTAATTCATTGTCGATGTAATTCATTGTCGGTGTTAATGACTTACAGCGCATAGCGAGATTGATTCTTTATTTCTTCATTTGTCATAATTTACAACCTGTGCCCAACAAACACGGAGGCTCAGGGACTATTCGTCAGCGGAATAAGACAGGTAGCGCACGTGCACTGTACTCTTAACAGATTTAATAACATCGTACTTGTGAGCTATCAAAGCAGATAAGCACGTGCGCTAACAATGACGTGTCAATATGGCCGCCTCCAGGTATGGATAAAAGTGAAATTAATGGCAGCGATAAGACTCTATAATAGCGATGTCGAACTCTGTTATTGCATGGTTTTTACCTTGGGGTATAAAATGCAAATTTCGGACATTATTCTCCGTACTGAGCGGAGTGATATGCTAAGTTTATTTGCGGAAGTAATGACCCGAACAACGTTTACATAACACACGGAATGGTGGTAACTCTTTGATCAGTCCGTTGTGGTACAGCGGAGGAACTATTCCATGCTAATGGCCGTCGTAGAAAATGATTAAAAGGCTATAAATAACTGACAGTTATTGATGGAAACTGTAGCGTTGTCCTAGCTGTTTAAAGCAGCTCATTTTCAGACTTCCACGGGCAAAATACGTGTTTCGTTTTATGATAATTGATGTGTATTTTTGTGTGGTTTATCGTCGAACTAACAGCTTAGGTCATATGGCGAATTTCCAGCTATTCCTGATGGAGGACGACAATTCATGGTGCCCCTCAGAGCAGTATTTCAGTCGCGAACGGGCACCCGGGTAGAACCAATGACCTTCCTCAAACCAGCTAGATAACCTCCTCACATGACATAAGTTAGTTTATACAAATTTATTTTAGCTCGATTACGAAACAAGTTATTTCAACTTATATAAATCACTCTCGAGACCTCATTGCTGATGGAATCCATCGCCACGAGGGAGAGAGAAGAGGCAATGTGGAATTTAAATGCCTTGCCTAAGGGTACAATCGTAACGGAAGATAAGTTAAGTCGACAACACTCTCATTGGGATTCGAACCTACATAGGCGAGGGAGATTTGAAATCAACTACCTAAGCTTCTCGACCATGTACGTACACACATGCTCTTGGTTGTCTAGAATCACCAAGTTCTAGTAATGTTGTCAATATATGTAAAGCATATTGTAATTATTGTGTCATAGTTAATAACAGTAGATGGGTCCTTAATTACTAAACTTTCAAAACTGGATCATTTCGAAGAAGACGAATTTATTTAATGTTCCTTCATGTTGGCATTGACAACGAATTCATATTACGCGTATTCATTTGACAACGAGAGTAAACCATTAACGATGATTTGTCAGTTCTCAAATTTTAGACGTTAGCCTGCTAAATAAATCAGTGTTGATTTGATTGAAGGAATATTCTTAAAGAGGAAAACATATAGGAATCAATCAGAGCTGTGCGGCATCGTTTTGTCATTTAAAGTGACATTTCATCGCAAAAAGCACAAACAAAAAACCAATCATTTTTTAACATACAAAAAAAATTGCTACTACACATTTTCCAGAAATAACTGCAATGCTTAATTAGCACCAGTAATCACATCTAATCTACAAACTCGAAACAATTGAAATGAAAGTAAGAATGACCCGGAAGGCACGTTTGCATCCGTGTGTTTTACGTTTATTTATCGTCGCTACCGGTTACCCATACGAGTGACGCCTCCTGAAGAGATTAGTCATTTTAGATTTGAGGAGGATAGTGCAATGATACAGACAGAGACACACCCCAGAGTCTCTTCTGGTTCTTTTATGTACACGGTGTAAAGTACCGACACGATACCTCGGTTTAAAGTACCACCTGAAAGACTGTTAATTTTAGTTTAAACATTATTTATTTCAGTATTTGTACATGTAATCAAGAAATGAACATTTTACATATAATTTAACAGCAGTTGACTGAAAGGGATTAGGACGAAAGAAGCTGTTAATTTTATTAGGGCCAGACGGGGGATCGAACCTGCGATCCCTGAGTTACTAAGTCCACCGCGTTAGCCACTGGGCTACAGATCCGTCTGCATATTACTTAATCATGCTATACAGCGGAGTGTGTGTTTTACGTTTATTTATCGTCGCTACCGGTTGCCCATATGAGCGACGCCTCCTGAAGAGATTATTCATTTTAGATTTTGGAGGATAGTGCAATGATACAGACAGAGACCCATTCCAGAGTCTTCTCTGGTTCTTTTACGTGCACAGTGTAAAGCACCGACACGAGACCTCGGCTTAACGTCCCATCTGAAAGACTGTTAATTTTATTAGGGTCAGACGGGGGATCGAACCTGCGATCCCTGGATTATCAGGCCAGCGTGTTACCACTGTACTACAGATCCGTCTGTCTATACAGCGGATGTAAGCTAATTCCGTTTATATGTAGGTCAATTCAGATTACTACGAAAATAATAATGCTCAGGTACAAAGAGTGAGATATAACGATAAATATGTACGAACGCTACTGATCCAACCCGATATGTGAAATATGTATATAAACAGAAAACCAATAAAATTAACACGATATAGGTGATCCAGGTAGTTGGTATCGACCAGGTATAATGAGATACACTCATTTAGTCAAAATAAAAGCGTGTTTCACTATATCTTAGTGTAGAGGTATCGTCCTCAATACCGCGTTGCATTTATATCGACCAGGTATAATGAGATACAATCACTTAGTCAAAATAAAATCGTGTTTCACTATATCTTAGTGTAGAGGTATCGTCCTCAATATCGCGTTGCATTTATAGTTGTGAACATCGATAGCTCAGCTTTATCCATGATGCACGTGCTGTGTCGTGCATTATTTTAGAACTTGTGTATATAAATATGTCATGTCAACAAACATCGTATACGACGATTGTTCATTACTTGAGATTATGTGACACATATGTGGAAAAGATGATATAGAATAATAAGACATTCTATTCTGTAAAAAATGTATGTAATGTCGCTTAAACCTTGACGGAAGACTAGCTTGTATCTCCAAAGGGGTCACAGTTTCCAGTATAGATCTAGCTTTGTCGTGCCCATCTGTGCCTGAAAAACTGCTCTGATGACACCCGAGGACTTCCTCCACATATAATAGCCACAGAGAGTCACTATATGATATTAGCTGTCGTGTGACGTACTTTAGAATACAATAGAAACAAAAACACCTTTCCACATTTAAAGCCCCATTTTGTACTTAGAATGTGACGCATGCCTAGCTATTCTAATCATGGTTAATGTGTTTTAACGTTCTAATTTTCAATAATAATTTATCCGGAGTTTAAAATGTTGAAGGTGTGACAAAAACACCGTTTCCCCATTTAAAGCCCCAAACCTGTACTTAGAATGTGACGCATGTGTAGCTATTCTAATCATGGTGAATGTGTTTTAACGTTCTAATTTTCAATAATAATTTATCCGGAGTTTAAAATGTTGAAGGTCTGCCCAATATTTTATCCGCTCCAAACGTTATAGCGTGCATTGACCTCTAAAACAGCCTAGGTGTTGGGATGAGGGCCGGGCTGACCTACTCACGGCGTGCATGCCCAGCATATCTTGCAGCAACCTCAGAGGATTCCAGGATCTAATTGTTGTCGGGCCTTGTCACACGGGGCACACGTTCGAGCATAGCTGTTCTACAGAAGTGGTATTTGTGGAAGTCGTGATAGCGCAGTGGTAGCGCGTTCGCTTCAGGTGCGAAAGGTCCGGAGTTCGAGCCCCGCTGGAGCCGTTACGACTGTGCCCTTAGGCAAGGCATTTAAATTCCACATTGCCTCTTCTCTCTCCCTCGTGGTGATGGATTCCATCAGGAATGAGGTCTCGAGACTGATTAATATAAGTTGCAAGAACTTGTTTCGCAATCGAGCTAAATAAATTTGTATAAACTAAGCTGCTGCGGGAGGGTGACGCCAAAAAGGACTTGAGATACGTAAATATCACTACAGTGACGTCTAATTAAGGAATGAGTCAATAGTTAATAGTTTCTATCGGGTTATGAACTATATTGGGCGTGGATAAAGTGTGTGCAGACCGAATGCATCCACGCTAACATTAAACACGCCCAATGTACTTCATACCACAATGGAAACTATTAACCAGCGATTCATTACTTATATTTACATTAATTATTCTTTTCAATTACACCAACGAAAATATAGCTCACTTTGCATTTAAAATGTTTTAGTCCAGATTTACAACTTACCTTGCGCCGGAACAGGTAAATAGATCATACCTGGAACAGCGTAAACTGTAACACACGCCTTTTCACGCGACGAACGTTGCCTAACACTGCGAATGCGCATGCCCGTAACTTCGAGTGCGCAGGTCTGCTGCATATCATTAGTTGGAAACCCTCATACGAACATGTATACACTCAGGGCACATATGTTCATCGAAGGCAATGTAATAGCGATGTAAATATTCTGCTTGGACACCATTTACTTTGGAATACGATCATCTTCGAAACTAAACATCTTGGAATTAATCCCCTGGGAACACCAACAACCAACTATACACACCATTCTACCAGACACAAACACATGTCGACTCAAACAAATCGAATAATATACTTCACGGTACCTATTATGTTTTGCTCGCCCACATGGTTCGCCGGCGACGAGGGTCAATAACCCGAATACTCACGGTGTTGGGGTAGTTTGTATATGTGCACGTGCTCATATCGTGCATTCGAAACTAGAATTTAGAACATTATATGAATCGCTCTCGAGACCTCATTCATTGTGGAATCCATCGCCATGAGGGAGAGAGAAGAGGCAATGTGGAATTTAAGTGCCTTGTCTAAGGGCACAATCGTTTCAGCTGAGCGAGACATCCGGGCATCTCACATATGAAACGAACGCGCATCTCGCCGAGAGATATTCTCTAGACCAGCACGAGGGTTCGCATCTCTCCCAGGGATATTCTATATACTAGCACGGGGGGTTCGCATCTCTCCCAGGGATATTCTATATACTAGCACGGGGGTTTGCATCTCTCCCATGGATATTCTATATACTAGCACGGGGGTTTGCATCTCTCCCAGGGATATTCTATATACTAGCACGGGGGTTTGCATCTCTCCCAGGGATATTCTATATACTAGCACGGGGGGTTCGCATCTCTCCCAGGGATATTCTATATACTAGCACGGGGATTTGCATCTCTCCCAGGGATATTCTATATACTAGCACGGGGGGTTCGCATCTCTCCCAGGGATATTCTATATACTAGCACGGGGGTTTGCATCTCTCCCAGGGATATTCTATATACTAGCACGGGGGTTTGCATCTCTCCCAGGGATATTCTATATACTAGCACGGGGGGTTCGCATCTCTCCCAGGGATATTCTATATACTAGCACGGGGGTTTGCATCTCTCCCAGGGATATTCTATATACTAGCACGGGGTTTGCATCTCTCCGAGATATATTCTCTATACTAGCACGGGGGTTTGCATGCATCTCTCCCAGGGATATTCTATATACTAGCACGAGGGTTTGCATCTCTCCCAGGGATATTCTATATACTAGCACGGGGGTTTGCATCTCTCCCAGGGATATTCTATATACTAGCACGGGGGTTCGCATCTCTCCCAGGGATATACTATATACCAGCACGGGGATTGCATCTCTCCCAGGGTTATTCTCTATACCAACACATGGGGTTTGCATATCTCCGAGTGCTATACTATATATACTATGGGGGTTTGCATCTCTCCGAGAGATATTCTCTATACCAGCACGGGAGTTTGCATCTCTCCCAGGGTTATTCTCTAGTTTTGTCTTTTCCATTATTAACACTGGAGATAACTCTGGCAATATTACTAATTCCTGCGAGATTTGTTTGTCGTTCTTGGTGATGTGGACTTTACGTTATATTGGAATATTTACATCGCTATTGCATTTCCTACAATGAACATTATGTGCCCTAATTGTATACATTTTCGTATGAGGGTTCCCAACTAATGATATGCAGCTGACAGGCGCACTCGAAGCTACAGGCATGCGCATTCACAGTGTTAGGCAACGTTCGTCGCGAGAAAAGTCGTGTGTTACAGTTTACGCTGTTCCAGGGATGATCTATTTACCTGTTCCGGCAGACGGTAAGTTGTAAATCTGGACTAAAACATTTTTAATGCAAAGTGTGCTATACTTTATTTGTGTCATTGAAAAGAATAAGTAATGTAAATATAAGTAATGAATCGCTGGTTAATAGTTTCCATCGGGGTATGAACTATATTAGACGTGCTTAAAGTTAGCGTGGATGTCTTCGGCTTCCGCACACTTTAACCACGCCCAATGTAGTTCATATCCCGATGGAAACCATTAACCCGCGATTCATTCCTTAAATATCGATTTTTTTTGTTACAGTGATTGCGAAACACGCTTTAGCAACCTATATTAATCACTCCCTCTGAAGTGTATGGAAGCGTATATATGTGTTCATTCGTGTGGGAGGGAAACACAAAGTTCCCGGAATAAATCACATCTGTCCAAACTGAGGATAACGAGCCATCTGTATATGGGCGATAGTAGAATTAGCACAATGAACATGCACCACAATGCACCACCAGAATGCATCGGAATGCACCAAAACGCAATGCTTTCCAAAATTACACAGCTGGGAGTACGCCATCTGATCCCAAAATTCATCTTACACACTATCTCACATACTTCTGGCACCGGTTGTATTGGTGAGACGTGAACATGTGGTAACACAGACGGATATGTAGTCCAGTGGTAACATGCTGGACTGGTAGTCCAGGGATCGCAGGTTCGATCCCCCGTCTGACCCTAATAAAATTAACAGTCTTTCAGATGAGACGCTAAATCGAGGTCTCGTGTCGGTGCTTTACACCGTACACGTGAAAGAACCAGAGGAGACTCTGGAATGGGTCTCTGTCTGTATCATGCACTATCCTCCAAAATCTAAAATGACTAATCTCTTCAGGAGGCGTCGCTCATATGGGCAACCGGTATCGACGATAAATAAACGTAAAAAACCATGTGGTAACCATTGAGCTAATCGGACAACCATTCTTAATACCGCGGGAGCTCTATGGTGGGGTGTGCACGGTGGCCGACTGGTAGCCGATGGGTTGGAGTTCAACAGTCAACCCTCATAAATCCACATTATCTCTTCTCTCTCCCTCATGGCGAAGAATTTCATCATGAATGAGATCTCGAGAGAGATTTAACTTTAAGCTAATATATAGTGTATAAACTGAACTTAGTACCGTGGCTAGGGGTGAGGTTCGTAGATTGTCAAGCATATATAGGCTTTATGAGAACGACGGCACGCATAGTATATTATGTTAAATGTTCTCGTTCAAGCCACTCGCTCGTCTATAGCAACAACGAGCCATCTGTATATGGGCGATAGTAGAATTAGCACAATGAACATGCACCACCAGAATGCATCGGAATACACCAAAACGCAATAAATAATAAAACGTGATAATAAAACACTATTTCTAGAAGTACAATCATACATTAAAAACACACATCGCTTCTCATCATTTACAATACGCCCACCTATATATCACATATTGTACAATCAAATACTTATCGAGAGAGGCTCTTGTACATCATTATCTTGGGTGGCATGGGGTAGCAGCGGGTGGGTTTGGGGGATGAAGTCTCAAGTTATTATATTTTTTTTATATCAATTTTTTTTTTTTCAAATCAGGATTTTTTAAAAATCATTATCTTGTAATTATTTTCAATAAAAAACCGTCATTTAGTTTAATCAAACATTATTCTGACGTTAGGGATGGGCCGTTTAACTAATGTTGGAAAAACTTGTGGTCCAACCCTTTTGTTTTATCATGCTTTGTACTTGTTATTACTTAATGTTGTATTACGTATTGCTGCTACTGTACATGTATGATAAATTCAATAAAATATGATTAAACTAAACTAAAACCAAAACGCAATGCTTTCCAAAATTACACAGCTGGGAGTACGCCATCTGAGCCCAACATTCATCTTACACCCCTTAACGCCAAATACTATACCCCCAACCTTCCATGACATCTAATAGTGTAGTACATGTTCATCTAATATGTAGTTTTATTCCTCCCGTCAAAGAAATTCACACGCATAATGGGACTTTAAAGAAACGTGCAAGTAGAGTATACGTTTCAACATACACTCGAGAAAATCTTTACGGCCGTTATGATGACGTTTAAACTCTACGGAATAAATAATTCACATGAATGTGTTTGTATACACATTTAAAGGGGAACTTTAAGTTTTTGTGGCACGTGATATTGCGTGCATAAAACTACAAGTCAATTCAAATCAATGCTTTCCGATCTCATCTGATGCAAGGTAGAGTTTCTGTAAAGACCCGTGTCCATTCAGTGTGTTAGTCCACGGGTGCCAACATATATAAAATAGGTGATATGGCGACTATCCAGCTTTTACAGATGGATCTGTAGTACAGTGGTAACACGCTGGACTGGTAATCCAGGGATCGCAGGTTCGATCCCCCGTCTGACCCTAATAAAATTAATAGTCTTTCAGATGGGACTTTAAACCGAGGTCTCGTGTCGGTGCTTTACACCGTGCATGTAAAAGAACCAGAGGAGATTCAGGAATGGGTCTCTGTCTGTATCATTGCACTATCCTCCAAAAATCTAAAATGACTAATCTCTTCAGGAGGCATCGCTCATATGGGCAACCGATAGCGACGATAAATAAACGTAAAACCACCACCTCTTCAGCTTTTCTGGACGAATGGGAATTTGTGTGATAAGAATTACTGCTATGTATTCGTATTATAGGTATGAAAAATGTCCAAATGTTTTCAGGGAACTAGTTCCAAGCTTTCACTGGTGTGTGCATAGAAATACAGGCTTGAGCTGGAATCCAGAAATGGCCAGGTAAATCTATTTACGCAGTTGAAATTCTGCAACAATAATTGGTTCCCATATGATTCGCGGATGTTCCAGCAGGGATGTTGTATATACTACATGTATTATGCTGGACAGGGTTTCATGTAATTATCAACATGTTTGCATTTAATTACTAAAGTATGCACTTTATAATTTATATACATTCACTCAATCAACTATCCGAGCGTGCATTATGCAGAGTAAATGTTCAATCGGCCTTCTATTACATATTTAGTTTAAACATATTTTATTCGGATCAAATACATATATACATATATAAACACAATTCTTATACATTGGAACCGATATGGGTCGAGAAACAAGCTTAAAGCTTATATGAATCCCTTCCCATACATATTTATATGTAATAGGTGTTCTTGTTATTGGTCGAGGAAGATCCAGGGCCCCTCCGAGCAGTATAATAGGCACGGACGGACGGACGGACAACTTGGGTAGTATAACCGGCCTTACGCAAGTCACGATCAGTTGGATAGCTTCCACATACGAAATAAATCTAGATCAACCCCATCGGCCATCATTACTGAGATCAACTCATGCGGCCATGGTTACTTAGAACAACTCCCGCGACCATCATTACTGAGAACAACACAAGCGGCCATCGTTACTGAGAACAACCCCAGCGACCATCATTACTGAGAACAACACAAGCGGCCATCGTTACTGAGAACAACACAAGCGGCCATCATAACTGAGATCAACCCCAGCGGCCATCATTACTGAGAACAACACAAGCGGCCATCGTTACTGAGAACAACACAAGCGGCCATCGTTACTGAGAACAACCCCAGCGACCATCATTACTGAGAACAACACAAGCGGCCATCGTTACTGAGAACAACACAAGCGGCCATCATAACTGAGATCAACCCCAGCGGCCATCATTACTGAGAACAACACAAGCGGCCATCGTTACTGAGAACAACACAAGCGGCCATCGTTACTGAGAACAACCCCAGCGACCATCCTTACTGAGAACAACACAAGCGGCCAGCATAACTGAGATCAACATAAGCGGCCATCATTTCTGAGAACAACCCCAGCGGCCATCGTTACTGAGAACAACCCCAGCGGCCATCATTACTTAGAACAACCCCAGCGGCCATCATTACTTAGAACAACCCCAGCGGCCATCATTTCTGAGAACAGCCCCAGCGGCCGTCATTTCTGAGAACAACCCCAGCGGCCATCGTTACTGAGAACAACCCCAGCGGCCATCGTTACTGAGAACAACCCCAGCGGCCATCGTTACTGAGATCAACACAAGCGGCCATCATTTCTGAGAACAACCCCAGCGGCCGTCATTTCTGAGAACAACCCCAGCGGCCGTCATTTCTGAGATCAACACAAGCGGCCATCATTTCTGAGAACAACCACAGCGGCCGTCATTTCTGAGAACAACCCTAGCGGCCGTCATTTTGAGAACAACCCCAGCGGCCATCGTTACTGAGAACAACCCCAGCAGCCATCATTACTGAGTTCAACACAAGCGGCCATCATTTCTGAGAACAACCCCAGCGGCCGTCATTTCTGAGAACAACCCCAGCGGCCATCATTATTGAGAACAACCCCAGCGGCCATCGTTACTGAGAACAACCCCAGCGGCCATCATTTCTGAGAACAACCCCAGCGGCCATCGTTACTGAGAACAATCACAGCGGCCATCGTTACTGAAAACAACCCCAGCGGCCATCATTTCTGAGAACAACACAAGCGACGATCATTACTGAGAACAACACAAGCGGCCATCATTTCTGAGAACAACACAAGCGACGATCATTACTGAGAACAACACAAGCGGCCATCATTTCTGAGAACAACACAAGCGACGATCATTACTGAGAACAACACAAGCGGCCATCATTACTGAGATCAACTCCAGCGGCCATCATTACTGAGATCAACACAAGCGGCCATCATAACTGAGATCAACTCCAGCGGCCATCATAACTGAGATCAACACAATCGACCATCATTACTGAGATCAACACAAGCGGCCACCATTACTGAGATCAACACAAGCGGCCATCAATACTGAGATCAACTCGAGCGGCCATCATTTCTGAGAACAACACCAGAGATGTGCCACCACGCCGTTTTATAAAGTCATAAACGATCTAATTCGTGGCTGCCGTTCCGGAAATCTACGGTCAAATATTAGCGACGGCCAGATCCGCTAGTTACATACAGGCATCAATGAAACCAGGGACAATCAGATTACCTCAATTATTCGGAAGTCGTGATAGCGTAGTGGTAGCGCGTTCACTTCAGGGGCAAAGGGTCCGGAGTTGGAGTCCCGCTGGAGCCATTACGATTGTGTCCTTGGGCAAGGCACTTAAATTCGATTGCCTCTGCTCTCTCCCCCGTGGCGATGGATTCCATCATGAATGAGGTCTCGAGAGAGTGATTAATACTGCACTAATATAATTACATAAAGTATTATCATTAACTCTTTCAGCGCCAATGTCGCATAAAAGCGACTTTGTAAAAAAGTAGTGAACCCGATCGGACAGAATAGAACATGCCGTCTGATCAGGCTATATGCTGATTGCTCTTCAGACAGTGGAGCTGAAGCACCTATCCGAATAGCAAACAACATAGATCCTGATCAGACGCGGCGTTACGCCGCGGCTGATCTGGATCTATGTTGTTTGCACATGCTCTGAATTTATTCGGCGCTGAAAGAGTTAAAGAACAAATTAATGATGCATAGCACCTGTCTATCTGCAAGAGGCATTCAGATATACTTCCGATGTTCGAATTCAAAACTTGCGATCATTCGCCAATCGTTTTAGGAAATCTTTCTTATATTCAGGGTCACACTTGTGGAAGTCGTGATAGCGCAGTGGATGCGCGTTCGCTTCAGGTGCGAACTGTCCGGTGTTCGAACCCCGCTGGAGTCGTTACGATTGTGTCCTTAGGCAAGGCATTTCATTTCCACGTTCTCTCTCCCTCGTGGCGATGGATTCCATCAGGAATGAGGTCTCGAGGGTGATTAATATAAGTTGTAGGAACTTGTTTCGCAATCGAACTATAATACATTTGTATAAACTATAAACTATAAATATCCTCCCTTATTTAACGAGAGAACTCATTTGAACAATTAAGACAATCTACCATGAGGCCCTCAACAAATTAAAACATGAAATAGCATAATGAAACATGTAAACAGTAACCAGTAAAACTTTCATAGGAAATAAGATATAAGCTTCAAGAACTAATACTTATATTCATTTATAATTGTATATTATCAGTTTATTAGGATATTGGTCTGTTCTTTGCACCACCTGATATATAAAGTTTTGAAGTGTGGAACAGAATGTGCTGGTTTGATGCGATAAGGGGCGGAATTCCACAAGTATGACTCTGAATATTAGAAAGATTCCCTAAAAACTTCAGTACTTGGCTTAGGAGGGTAAAGTTGGAGATTGGCGGATGATCGCAAGTTTTGAGTTCGAACATCAGGAGTAAATCTGAATGACGTTGGCCACTACGTACCCAAATTCAATAATACAAAATAAATATGTAGCTCATTTAAATTTTTTTATTTTATCGCCATCATCGTTGTCATCATAATCACCACTATCACCTCTGAATGCTTCATTATAAGGAAGTTGTAAATGTTATCGTCATTATCATCTCTGAATGCTTTCATTATAAGGAAGTTGTAAATGTTATCGTCATTATCATCTCTGAATGCTTTCATTATAAGGAAGTTGTAAATGTTATCGTCATTATCATCTCTGAATGCTTTCATTATAAGGAAGTTGTAAATGTTATCGTCATTATCATCTCTGAATGCTTTCATTATAAGGAAGTTGTAAATGTTATCGTCATTATCATCTCTGAATGCTTTCATTATAAGGAAGTTGTAAATGTTATCGTCATTATCATCTCTGAATGCTTTCATTATAAGGAAGTTGTAAATGTTATCGTCATTATCATCTCTGAATGCTTTCATTATAAGGAAGTTGTAAATGTTATCGTCATTATCATCTCTGAATGCTTTCATTATAAGGAAGTTGTAAATGTTATCGTCATTATCATCTCTGAATGCTTTCATTATAAGGAAGTTGTAAATGTTATCGTCATTATCATCTCTGAATGCTTTCATTATAAGGAAGTTGTAAATGTTATCGTCATATCGTCATTACGGTTAAAATAGCTGTTTGTCATAGACATATACATGTAATTGTTAACAGACGATAAATGGTTTGTACTACACTGAACCGAATTTCTAAACGTCCACCTGATGTTGTATAACAGTTGAAGACAATCAACAAGTAAAGACCATAGTAGAATGCCGTCTGTTGAAAAGTCGTGCAACCTGGAAACACGATGGAAATGATTTAGAATGATATTAAAATATGACATTGTATGATTCATTACAAAATGTACTTGAAATATCGAATTTAATTACAACGCTGAACATACCTGTCTGATAGAAGTGCCTGTATCAAGCATACCGACTGCTCGCCCGCGTTCCTCAATGGTCATTCTCGCCATATTTTCTGTTTTTTCGGTTACGGGTCGCACATAGAATAAATTGCAATCAAATTGAGCACTCACCATGCCGTGCACGTGGTCCTCATGCCAAAACTTATGATTCCAACCTTCCGTTCCGCTTGATCAGCCATGAAAATAAATTGGTGTTTTCTTAGTGTACATTGATAGAGTATGGTGGATAACAATAGACTACCAATATTTGGACTAATACACAGACCCGTTACCCTAAACTCACAATTTATTAGGTGGACGTTTAGAAATTCGGTTCAGTGTATAAATATCTCGTGCATGCTAGCATAGAATGACGAAATTGTGAAGTGATATCAATTTATACAAATTTATTTGAGCTCGATTGCGAAACAAGTTATTTCAACTTATATAAATCACTCTCGAGACCTCATTCCTGATGGAATCCATCGCCACCAGGGAGAGAGAAGAGGCAACGTGGAATTTAAATGCCAAAAGGGAGGATATTTATAGTTTATAGTTTATACAAATGTATTATAGTTCGATTGCGAAACAAGTTCCTACAACTTATATTAATCACCCTCGAGACCTCATTCCTGATGGAATCCATCGCCACGAGGGAGAGAGAACGTGGAAATGAAATGCCTTGCCTAAGG
>CM026400.1:45984774-46013136 GCA_014843695.1 Archivesica marissinica
ATCATCTCTGAATGCTTTCATTATAAGGAAGTTGTAAATGTTATCGTCATTATCATCTCTGAATGCTTTCATTATAAGGAAGTTGTAAATGTTATCGTCATTATCATCTCTGAATGCTTTCATTATAAGGAAGTTGTAAATGTTATCGTCATTATCATCTCTGAATGCTTTCATTATAAGGAAGTTGTAAATGTTATCGTCATTATCATCTCTGAATGCTTTCATTATAAGGAAGTTGTAAATGTTATCGTCATTATCATCTCTGAATGCTTTCATTATAAGGAAGTTGTAAATGTTATCGTCATTATCATCTCTGAATGCTTTCATTATAAGGAAGTTGTAAATGTTATCGTCATTATCATCTCTGAATGCTTCATTATAAGGAAGTTGTGAATGTTATCGTCATTAACATCTCTGAATGCTTCATTATAAGGAAGTTGTAAATGTTATCGTCATTATCATCTCTGAATGCTTCATTATAAGGAAGTTGTGAATGTTATCGTCATTAACATCTCTGAATGCTTCATTATAAGTATGTTGTGAATGCTATCGTCATTACGGTTAAAATAGCTGTTTGTCATAGACATATACATGTAATTGTTAACAGACGATAAATGGTTTGTACTACACTGAACCGAATTTCTAAACGTCCACCTGATGTTGTATAACAGTTGAAGACAATGAACAAGTAAAGACCATAGTAGAATGCCGTCTGTTGAAAAGTCGTGCAACCTGGAAACACGATGGAAATGATTTAGAATGATATTAAAATATGACATTGTATAATTCATTACAAAATGTACTAGAAATATCGAATTTAATTACAGCGCTGAACATACCTGTCTGATAGAAGTGCATGTATCAAGCATACCGACTGCTCGCCCGCGTTCCTCAATGGTCATTCTCGCCATATTTTCTGTTTTTTCGGTTACGGGTCGCACATAGAATAAATTGCAATCAAATTGAGCACTCACCATGCCGTGCACGTGGTTCTCATGCCAAAACTTATGATTCCAACCTTCCGTTCCGCTTGATCAGCCATGACAATAAATTGGTGTTTTCTTAGTGTACATTGATAGAGTATGGTGGATAACAATAGACTACCAATATTTGGACTAATACACAGACCCGTTACCCTAAACTCACAATTTATTAGGTGGACGTTTAGAAATTCGGTTCAGTGTATAAATATCTCGTGCATGCTAGCATAGAATGACGAAATTGTGAAGTGATATCAATTTATACAAATTTATTTGAGCTCGATTGCGAAACAAGTTATTTCAACTTATATAAATCACTCTCGAGACCTCATTCCTGATGGAATCCATCGCCACCAGGGAGAGAGAAGAGGCAACGTGGAATTTAAATGCCAAAAGGGAGGATATTTATAGTTTATAGTTTATACAAATGTATTATAGTTCGATTGCGAAACAAGTTCCTACAACTTATATTAATCACCCTCGAGACCTCATTCCTGATGGAATCCATCGCCACGAGGGAGAGAGAACGTGGAAATGAAATGCCTTGCCTAAGGACACAATCGTAACGACTCCAGCGGGGTTCGAACACCGGACAGTTCGCACCTGAAGCGAACGCGCATCCACTGCGCTATCACGACTTCCACAAGTGTGACCCTGAATATAAGAAAGATTTCCTAAAACGATTGGCGAATGATCGCAAGTTTTGAATTCGAACATCGGAAGTATATCTGAATGCCTCTTGCAGATAGACAGGTGCTATGCATCATTAATTTGTTCTTTAACTCTTTCAGCGCCGAATAAATTCAGAGCATGTGCAAACAACATAGATCCAGATCAGCCGCGGCGTAACGCCGCGTCTGATCAGGATCTATGTTGTTTGCTATTCGGATAGGTGCTTCAGCTCCACTGTCTGAAGAGCAATCAGCATATAGCCTGATCAGACGGCATGTTCTATTCTGTCCGATCGGGTTCACTACTTTTTTACAAAGTCGCTTTTATGCGACATTGGCGCTGAAAGAGTTAATGATAATACTTTATGTAATTATATTAGTGCAGTATTAATCACTCTCTCGAGACCTCATTCATGATGGAATCCATCGCCACGGGGGAGAGAGCAGAGGCAATCGAATTTAAGTGCCTTGCCCAAGGACACAATCGTAATGGCTCCAGCGGGACTCCAACTCCGGACCCTTTGCCCCTGAAGTGAACGCGCTACCACTACGCTATCACGACTTCCGAATAATTGAGGTAATCTGATTGTCCCTGGTTTCATTGATGCCTGTATGTAACTAGCGGATCTGGCCGTCGCTAATATTTGACCGTAGATTTCCGGAACGGCAGCCACGAATTAGATCGTTTATGACTTTATAAAACGGCGTGGTGGCACATCTCTGGTGTTGTTCTCAGAAATGATGGCCGCTCGAGTTGATCTCAGTATTGATGGCCGCTTGTGTTGATCTCAGTAATGGTGGCCGCTTGTGTTGATCTCAGTAATGATGGTCGATTGTGTTGATCTCAGTTATGATGGCCGCTGGAGTTGATCTCAGTTATGATGGCCGCTTGTGTTGATCTCAGTAATGATGGCCGCTGGAGTTGATCTCAGTAATGATGGCCGCTTGTGTTGTTCTCAGTAATGATCGTCGCTTGTGTTGTTCTCAGAAATGATGGCCGCTTGTGTTGTTCTCAGTAATGATCGTCGCTTGTGTTGTTCTCAGAAATGATGGCCGCTTGTGTTGTTCTCAGTAATGATCGTCGCTTGTGTTGTTCTCAGAAATGATGGCCGCTGGGGTTGTTTTCAGTAACGATGGCCGCTGTGATTGTTCTCAGTAACGATGGCCGCTGGGGTTGTTCTCAGAAATGATGGCCGCTGGGGTTGTTCTCAGTAACGATATAGTTTATACAAATGTATTATAGTTCGATTGCGAAACAAGTTCCTACAACTTATATTAATCACCCTCGAGACCTCATTCCTGATGGAATCCATCGCCACGAGGGAGAGAGAACGTGGAAATGAAATGCCTTGCCTAAGGGCACAATCGTAACGGCTCCAGTGGGGCTCGAACTCCGGACCTTTCGCACCTGAAGCGAACGCGCATCCACAGCGCTATCACGACTTCCAAGTGATATCAATCTATTAGTATACACGATATATATATATCGCTGGCCATATTTTGAAGCAACCGAGGTTTTTATTTTAGCATAATCAATGAAATGACGTACACAAACAAATCGAATACATACATGCCAATATAAAAGTGCATTACCATTCTCTAGTAGAGTTCTAGGAGACTATAGCAGCAATGTAATTCTAAATACACCGTACTAGTCTAAATAGAAACTTAATTTATACAAATATATTTTAGCCCGATTGCGAAGCAAGTTCTTACATTTTATATTAATCACTCTCGAGACCTCATTCCTGATGGATTACATCGCCAAGAGGGAGAGAGAAGAGGAAACATGGCATTTAAATGCCTTGCCTAAGGACACAATCGTAACGGCTCCAGCGGGGCTCGAACTCCGGACCTTTCGCACCTGTAGTGAACGCGCATCCACTGCGCTATCATGACTTACATTCCTTAAATAGAAACGCACACACAAACCGAAGCCATTCTGGTAGCGTCAGCTTGCCAAGCCAGGGTCAGCTTGCCAAGCCAGGGTCAGCTTGCCAAGCCAGGGTCAGCTTGCCAAGCCAGGGTCTACTTGCCAAGCCATTCTGGGAGGGTCAGCTTGCCCAGCCAGGGTCAACTTGCCAATCCATTCTGGTAGGGTCAGCTTGCCAAGCCAGGGTCAACTTGCCAAGCCATTCTGGTGAGGTCAGCTTGCCAAGCCAGGGTCAACTTGCCAAGCCATTCTGGTAGGGTCAGCTTGCCCAGCCAGGGTCAACTTGCCAATCCATTCTGGTAGGGTCAGCTTGCCAAGCCAGGGTCAACTTGTCAAGCCATTCTGGTGAGGTCAGCTTGCCCAGCCAGGGTCAACTTGCCAAGCCATTCTGGTAGGGTCAGCTTGCCAAGCCAGGGTCAACTTGCCAAGCCATTCTGGTGAGGTCAGCTTGCCCAGCCAGGGTCAACTTGCCAAGCCATTCTGGTAGGGTCAGCTTGCCAAGCCAGGGTCAACTTGCCAAGCCATTCTGGTAGGGTAACTTGCCGTGTGTTGTTTGTGTGTTACATTGATCCAAAACAAACATCGTCTTATATATATATAGTGCAATGATACAGACAGAGACCCATTCCAGAGTCTCTTCTGGTTCTTTGATGTGCACGGAGTAAAGAACCGACACGAGACCTCGGTTTAACGTCCCATCTGAAAGACTGTTACTTTTATTAGGGTCAGACGGGGGATCGAACCTGCGATCCCTGGATTACCAGTCCAGTGTGTTACCACTGGACTACAGATCCGTCTGCTCCCCAGAAGTAGATTAGTCATAATAGTATTACTTTTCGGGAAATATGCAGATTATTTCTATGCTTAAAATAACTTGAGTTTGACCCAATGTGACTTAACTACAAACAACATCCCATAGAGAAAGCAAACGAGCAAATAATGACCAAAATACTTCCCCGAGCATTGTCTGACGCTCCGTTGGGTCTTTTTATGGAACTAAACAAGGCGTGATTGTATACTTCCATTAGGGGTCATTAAGGGACACAGCAATGGTACTTTATTTCAATAAATCATAATAAAATCGCTCACTGAGACACAATGTACGATCATGATTTATCGCTCTCATCCCAAACATGCTTTTTATTGCATTTTGATGGAGGTCTTCCATTTTGAATGTTGAAGTACCGCATTGATGTATGTATAAGAGAACTGCACGGCTCCTGGAATACATATCTTCTGGGAGTGGTGGCTGTGGTGGGCACAATGGAATGCGTGTTGGAACCATGGACCTGTCAAATGTGCTTTGTACCTGAGTATGATTATTTTTCTACTTAAAAATCTGTACAAAATTCTATTTCGCGTGGATTTTTCGGACCTCAAGTAAATGTATATAGTAACGAGCAAGGTACTAAAATAGTACTAAAATGGTACTAAAATGGTACTAAAATGGTACTAAAATGTACTAAAATGGTACTTAAATTGTAAAATTACAATTATTTAGTTTGAGGATTAGCGCTGCACCAACAGCTTAAGTCATATGGCGACTCCCCAGCTACTATTGGTGGAGGAAGGAAGGTATACATAGAGTGCCTATTCGAGCAGGCACGGACGGACACCCTAGTAGAAGAGCACCTCACCGACCTATAAGAAATAACTACAAGAATACTTAAAATCATCCTTCATTTTTACTTTTGAGGGCCGTACGGAACATTTGAGGGCCCTACGGAAGATTTGAGGGCTCTAAGGAAGATTAGTTCATAACTAATTAGGTCACATTCTAGAAATAAAGAGATAGATAGATCCATTCTAGAATTATCAGATCAACCTCAGATTATCAGTTATATACAACCCACCTATCCGATATGGCGACCACCGTACCATCTCACACATACTTCCCGGTATGAGAATCGAACCCGGATTGCATTGGTGAAAAGCGAGCGCGCTAACCACTGCGCTAATCGGACAGCCAAATGACGCGTGTACATGATTAAAGACTGGTGTACAAAGCAAGGTCCATCTTTGACGCATAGTGTGAATGTAGAATACATTGGTTAAAACATATTCCACTATATCTATTCACAAAACAATACATGTACACGAAATCAAAGAAGTAAGTATATAGGAAAGGGTTAGTTTAAACTGTATTGATTTTACGATTGCGAAGCAAGTTCTAACAACTTAGTTTATACAAATTTATTTAATCTCGATTGCGAAACAAGTTATTTCAACTTATATAAATAACTCTCGAGACCTCATTCCTGATGGAATCCATCGCCACGATGGAGAGAGAAGAGGCAACGTGGAATTTAAATGCCTTGCCTAAGGGCACAATCGTAACGGCTCCAGTGTGGTTCGAACTCCGGACCGTTCGCACCTGAAGCGAACGCGCATCCACTGCGCTATCACGACTTCCACTTCTAACAACTTATATTAATCACTCTCGTTGGCGTAGATGAAATATTAAATGCGGTCATTCGTGTCGGAGGAAATCGGAGTACCAGGGGAAAACCCATATGTCCGATCTGGCGACCACCGTACCATCTCACATACTTCCAGATCCAAGAATCGAATCCGGACTGCATTGGTGAGAAGCAAGCGCGCTAACCACTGCGCTAATCGGACAGCTAATAAGGATTAAAACGGAAGCCCAGCTTATATAGTTTCTCGCCTTAATAAGATACATTGCAATGTTTCCAAAATGGAGACACATAAAAAATCGAAAGTAATTCGGCATGAATTAATCATAGAGTGTATTGTCATGGCCGTAGCGGAACACTAACCAGAGTCTCACAGACTTCGGTTTGATGAATTAAATCCAGATCCTTTGGGGGCGTTTGTCAAATACGGCACTCACATTATGACAGAACGAATATCATATCGTCTCAGATAAAAATCGCTCGCCCTTTTAATATCATCACTGTTTCTGCTACAGCTAAACTCTAGCCAGTTAACGGATTTAGAGAAAAATAGTTTAGTTATTACACATTTATTTTAGTTCGATTACGAAACAAGTTCTTACGACTTATATTAATCACTCTCGAGACCTCATTCCTGGTTTAGTTTAATCGTATTTCATTGCTCGATTCGTTTTACATATACATGCGAATACAAAACATGACACATTCCTGATGGAGGCAACGTGGAATTTAAACGCTTTGCCAACCGTAATTGCTCCAGTGGGCCTTTAGTACCTGAAGCGAACGCGCTACCACTGCGCTATAACGACTGCCACTGCACTAGAGAAAAACGGAGTTTTCACTAAATATCATATCTCAGTTTGCATCAGAAACAACGCTTTACATTACAGCACCAAATAAAGACGTTATCAGAAACAACGGTTTACATTACAGCACCAAATGAAGACGATATCAGAAACAACGCTTTACATTACAACACCAAATGAAGACGTTATCAGAAACAACGCTTTACATTACAGCACCAAATGAAGACATTATCAGAAACAACGCTTTACATTACAGCACCAAATGAAGACGTCATCAGAAACAACGGTTTAAATTACAACACCAAATGAAGACGTTATCAGAAACAACGCTTTACATTACAGCACCAAATGAAGACGTTATCAGAAACAACGCTTTACATTACACCACCAAATGAAGACGTTATCAGAAACAACGCTTTACATTACAGCACCAAATGAAGACGTTATCAGAAACAACGCTTTACATTACAGCACCAAATGAAGACGTTATCAGAAACAACGCTTTACATTACAACACCAAATGAAGACATTATCAGAAACAACGCTTTACATTACAGCACCAAATGAAGACGTTATCAGAAACAACGGTTTACATTACAACACCAAATGAAGACGTTATCAGAAACAACGCTTTACATTACAACACCAAATGAAGACGTTATCAGAAACAACGCTTTACATTACAGCACCAAATGAAGACGTTATCAGAAACAACGCTTTACATTACAACACCAAATGAAGACGTTATCAGAAACAACGCTTTACATTACAACACCAAATGAAGACGTTATCAGAAACAACTGTTATGCTAAAGACGAAATCACAATCGGTTTCAGAAATAGATTATATGTCACCATTGGTATCAGCAACGACGGTTTATGGTAGATTCTATATCACAATAGGTATCAGCAACGACGGTTTATGGTAGATTCTATATCACAAATGGTATCAGCAACGACGGTTTATGGTAGATTCTATATCACAATTGGTATCAGCAACGACGGTTTATGGTAGATTCTATATCACAAATGGTATCAGCAACGACGGTTTATGTTAGATTCTATATCACAATTGGTATCAGCAACGACGGTTTATGTTAGATTATATGCCACAATTGGTATCAGCAACGACGGTTTATGTTAGATTCTATATAACAATTGGTATGAGCAACGACGGTTCATGTTAGATTCTATATCACAATTGGTATCAGCAACGACGGTTTATGTTAGATTATATATTACAATTGGTATCAGCAACGACGGTTTATGTTAGATTCTATATCACAATTGGTATCAGCAACGACGGTTTATGGTATATTATATGTCATAATTGGTATGAGCAACGACGGTTTATGTTAGATTCTATATAACAAAAGGTATCAGCAACGACGGTTTATGTTAGATTCTATATCACAATTGGTATCAGCAACGACGGTTTATGGTAGATTATATGTCATAATTGGTATGAGCAACGACGGTTTATGTTAGATTCCATATCACAATTGGTATCAGCAACGACGGTTTATGTTAGATAGGTTTATGTTAGATTCTATATCACAATTGGTATCAGCAACGACGGTTTATGTAGATTATATGTCACAATTGGTATCAGCAACGACGGTTTATGTTAGATTCATATCACAATTGGTATAGCAACGAGGTTTATGTTAGATCTATATCACAATAGGTATCAGCAACGACGGTTTATGTTAGATTCTATATCACAATTGGTATGAGCAACGACGGTTTATGTTAGATTCTATATCACAATAGGTATCAGCAACGACGGTTTATGTTAGATTCTATATCACAATTGGTATGAGCAACGACGGTTTATGTTAGATTCTATATCACAATAGGTATCAGCAACGACGGTTTATGTTAGATTCTATATCACAATTGGTATGAGCAACGACGGTTTATGTTAGATTCTATATCACAATAGGTATCAGCAACGACGGTTTATGTTAGATTCTATATCACAATTGGTATGAGCAACGACGGTTTATGTTAGATTCTATATCACAATAGGTATCAGCAACGACGGTTTATGTTAGATTCTATATCACAATTGGTATGAGCAACGACGGTTTATGTTAGATTCTATATCACAATAGGTATCAGCAACGACGGTTTATGTTAGATTCTATGCCACAAATGGTATCAGCAACGACGGTTGATGAGATATTCTATATCACAAATGGTATCATCAACGACGGTTTATGTTAGATTCTATATCACAATTGGTATCAGCAACGACGGTTTATGTTAGATTATATATCACAATTGGTATCAGCAACGACGGTTTATGTTAGATTCTATATCACAATTGGTATCAGCAACGACGGTTTATGGTATATTATATGTCATAATTGGTATCAGCAACGACGGTTTATGTTCGATTCTATATAACAAAAGGTATCAGCAACGACGGTTTATGTTAGATTCTATATCACAATTGGTATCAGCAACGACGGTTTATGGTAGATTATATGTCATAATTGGTATGAGCAACGACGGTTTATGTTAGATTCTATATCACAATTGGTATGAGCAACGACGGTTTATGTTAGATACTATATCACAATAGGTATCAGCAACGACGGTTTATGTTAGATTCTATGTCACAATTGTTATCAGCAACGACGGTTTATGTTAGATTCTATATCACAATTGGTATCAGCAACGACGGTTTATGTTAGATTCTATATAACAATTGGTATCAGCAACGAAGGTTTATGTTAGATTCTATATCACAATTGGTATGAGCAACGACGGTTTATGTTAGATTCTATATCACAATAGGTATCAGCAACGACGGTTTATGTTAGATTCTATGCCACAAATGGTATCAGCAACGACGGTTGATGAGATATTCTATATCACAAATGGTATCATTAACGACGGTTTATGTTAGATTCTATATCACAATTGGTATCATCAACGACGGTTTATGTTAGATTCTATGTCACAATTGGTATCAGCAACGACGGTTATGTTAGATTCTATGCCACAATTGGTATCATCAACGACGGTTTACGTTAGATTCTATATCACAATTGGTATCAGCAACGACGGTTTATGTTAGATTCTATGCCACAAATGGTATCAGCAACAACGGTTTATGAGATATTCTATATCACAAATGGTATCAGCAACGACGGTTTATGTTAGATTCTATATTACAATTGGTATCAACAACGACGGTTTATGGTATATTCTATATCACAATTGGTATCAGCAACGACGGTTTATGTTAGATTCTATATCACAATTGGTATCAGCAACGACTGTTTATGGTATATTCTATATCACAATTGGTATCAACAACGACGGTTTATGGTATATTCTATATCACAATTGGTATCAGCAACGACGATTTATGTTAGATTCTATATCACAATTGGTATCAGCAACGACTGTTTATGGTATATTCTATATCACAATTGGTATCAGCAACGACGGTTTATGTTAGATTCTATATCACAATTGGTATCAGCAACGACGGTTTATGGTAGATTATATGTCATAATTGGTATGAGCAACGACGGTTTATGTTAGATTCTATATAACAAAAGGTATCAGCAACGACGGTTTATGTTAGATTCTATATCACAATTGGTATCAGCAACGACGGTTTATGGTAGATTATATGTCATAATTGGTATGAGCAACGACGGTTTATGTTAGATTCTATATCACAATTGGTATCAGCAACGACGGTTTATGTTAGATACTATATCACAGTAGGTATCAGCAACGACGGTTTATGTTAGATTCTATGTCACAATTGTTATCAGCAACGATGGTTTATGTTAGATTCTATATCACAATTGGTATGAGCAACGACGGTTTATGTTAGATTCTATATCACAATTGGTATCAGCAACGACGGTTTATGTTAGATTCTATATCACAATAGGTATCAGCAACGACGGTTTATGTTAGATTCTATATCACAATTGGTATGAGCAACGACGGTTTATGTTAGATTCTATATCACAATAGGTATCAGCAACGACGGTTTATGTTAGATTCTATGCCACAAATGGTATCAGCAACGACGGTTGATGAGATATTCTATATCACAAATGGTATCATCAACGACGGTTTATGTTAGATTCTATATCACAATTGGTATCATCAACGACGGTTTATGTTAGATTCTATGTCACAATTGGTATCAGCAACGACGGTTTATGTTAGATTCTATGCCACAATTGGTATCATCAACGACGGTTTACGTTAGATTCTATATTACAATTGGTATCAGCAACGACGGTTTATGTTAGATTCTATGCCACAAATGGTATCAGCAACGACGGTTTATGAGATATTCTATATCACAAATGGTATCAGCAACGACGGTTTATGTTAGATTCTATATCACAATTGGTATCAACAACGACGGTTTATGGTATATTCTATATCACAATTGGTATCAGCAACGACGGTTTATGTTAGATTCTATATCACAATTGGTATCAGCAACGACTGTTTATGGTATATTTTATATCACAATTGGTATCAGCAACGACGGTTTATGTTAGATTTTATGCCACAATTGGTATTAGCAACGACGGTTTATGTTAGATTCTATATCATGATGGATTCCATCAGGAATCAGGTCTCGATGGTTATTAATATAAGTTGAAAGACCTTGTTTCGCAATCGAGTTATAATAAATTTGTATACGCCATATCACAATTTCTATCAGAAGCAACGCGGAACACTGACAGACGGATCTGTAGTCTAGTGGTAACACGCTGGACTGGTAATCAAGGGGTCGCAGGTTCGATTCCCCGTCTGACCCTAATACAATTAACATTCTTTCAGATGGGACTTTAAGCCGAGGTCTCGCGTCGGTGCTTTACACCGTACGCGTAAAAGAACCAGAGGAGATTCTGAAATGGGTCTCTGTCTGTATCATTGCTCTATCCTCCAAAAATATCAAATGACTTCAGGAGGCGTCGCTCATATGGGCAACCGGTAGCGGCGATAAATAAACGTAAAAAACACAGCGTAACACTGGACACTTTGTATCCTTGGCAATATCAAAGCGTGGACACTTTGTATCCTTGGCAATGTCAAAGCGTGGATATTTTGTATCCTTGGCAATGTCAAAGCGTGGACACTTTGTATCCTTGGCAATGTCAAAGCGTGGACACTTTGTGTCCTTGGCAATGTCAAAGCTTGGACACTTTGTATACTTGGCAATGTCAAAGTGTGGACACTTCTTTATCCTAGGCAATGTCAAAGCGTGGACACTTTGTATCCTTGGCCCTTTCAAAGCGTGGACACTTTGTATCCTTGGCAATGTCAAAGTGTGGACACTTTGTATCCTTGGCAATGTCAACGCGTGGACACTTTGTATCCTTGGCAATGTCAAAGCGTGGATACGTTGCATCCTTGGCAATGTCAAAGCGTGGACACTTTGTATCCTTGGCAATGTCAAAGCGTGGGCACTTTGTATCCTTGGCAATGTCAAAGCGTGGACACTTTGTAACCTTGGCAATATCAAAGCGTGGATACTTTGTATCCTTGGCAATGTCAAAGCGTGGACACTTTGCATCCTTGGCAATGTCAAAGCGTGGACACTTTGTATCCTTGGCAATGTCAAAGCGTGGATACTTTGCATCCTTGGCAATGTCAAAGCGTGGACACTTTGCATATATCCTTGGCAATGTCAACGCGTGTATCAGAGACAATCTGAATATCATTAAATTATAGCCAGTGGATCGAGCATGTGTCTGTCTCGTAAACGAAGGATCATGAATCCGAACCCCAACATAACAATGTGGTGGTGGTGTGCTTAGGCAAGACACGACGGTCAATCCATATTTCCTTTTCCATCCTTCATGGCGGTGGTTTCCATCAGAACAGTAAGTGTGCATATCTGAACAGTGACAGCGTATACATTTCATAAACGTTCGAATGCAATGTAGCCTAACCATGGCGCGTGGTTGATAACCATAAATCCGGATGCGGTGCTTTTAATAGTGTTCAGTATCATGTACACTGATAGTGCATGTATGCATGATTCTGATTAATTATATTTTGCGTAAATTTACCTATGGGTAAACATGTTTGAAATATAAAAAATAACGATAAATGAATGCAAAGAACTAGAATTAGAAACAATAACACATTATATGTATTTGAATACCAAAATAGGATTCGAATATTCAGTCCCATCTGTAATTAGTACACTTAAAGGTAGGTTCAGATACATGCGGTTACCATCTGGAATGTCTTCGAATCCCGCAATATATCAATGATTCATTGATCAAGTATTTTGTTTTATTTAAATTTACTTAACGTCGCTATTGTCCATTTCAGCGACGGGCAGTTTACATAACAACATCTTTCCTGGGCAGGCTCCAGCGGCTAACCAATACTCTGTGTACCAACCTCCGCAAGGAACCATTTTTTTTCATATAAAGAGACACGGTCTGAGCGTGGATCTTGCTCAAGTATTGTGTGTTTTACGTTTATTTATCGTCGCTACCGGTTGCCCATATGAGCGACGCCTCCTGAAGAGATTAGTCATTTTAGATTTTTGGAGGATTTTACTCGAAGTATTAGCCGGTTGAGATCTTATATACACGTTAAAACACTGTCATGACGTCATATATGTGTACTTGCAGTCCATTATTATTGGTATAAACAATATTATTGCAAAACACAAATCACATATAACATACAACGACATACATAATGCAAAGGATCAAGTAGGAAGCTAAAATTAGCTTTTATAAAAACTGTTTCCTTATTATCAATATGGACTGCTTTCAAAAGGGTTATTATATTACGTCCTATGCGAAATTAACAATTGTAATGAGTATGCGTATTTAGTTATATACGTGTGTGCTTTAAGTAAGATATAAGCCTCAAACAATGTACCGTAATCGTATAGTAAATGTTCCAAGTCCAATTTTATAACACAAGTATATTTTTTTTACATAGTTATGCGTAAGCACCATACGGCGCTTTCAAAATCCCATTTCGTCTCCCCATAATCTAAATTGATCTCATCTTTTATAGAGAAGCAAGCTTGGACATGTGTTATCAATAATATATAAATATATATATAAATTGTAGGTTTATTCGGCAAAAATGTACGTTAAAAAGAGATTTCGTAGAATTTTTCAATTTGTTTTGTAAATTTCTCAAGCGGCGCCGTTCGCGTTGAAACGAGCGTTCTGATTGGATTATTACATTTTTGCCGAATAAACCTACACGTTAGTGGAAACACATTTTATTGATAATGCTATTCACTGTTAAAACTCTCTCGTCGAAGATTTTGTTGTTGTTGCTGACAGAACCCGAGTCCTAGTATGGAAATGTGATCTGCTATGGCCAATGTCTGTGGCAATTGTTTGCAAAGTATACATGCATGCAATTTAAAGTTGTGTTTTATTTGAAGAACAATATAAAAACTCGGGATAGGCGTTATATTTGGACAGATTTGTTCTAAATTGTTTCAGATAGGGCCATTTTACTGATCGATGCGAAATCTGACATCCCACAGAGTAGAATCCCTGTACTTAAATATATATACTAGTACCCCCAAACGTGCCGAATCCCCGTGGCCTGAGCGGGGCTCGAACCCGTGACCATCAGTGATGATAGGTTGCAGTGGTATACACGTCAGCGACCTTAACCACTCGACCACGAAGGCGGACCAGACATTAAATAAGCAAACTGTTCAGAGAAACTAAGTGTGAGGCCCGTAGCATATTGGATCGTTTTCTGCGTATATCATATACTGATGTATACATGTACTGGTTTCGGGAAGGACTTACGAATAACGTGGACTTACGAATAAAGTGGGCTTACGAATAAAGTGGACGTACGAATAAAGAATAAAGTAGACTTACGAATAAAGTGGACTTACGAATAAAGAATAAAGTGGACTGACGAATAAAGAATAAAGTGGACTTACGAATAAAGTGGACTTACGAATAAAGAATAAAGTGCACTTACGAATAAAGAATAAAGTGCACTTACGAATAAAGTGTACAAAGTAATTCTTTTCAAAATTCTATCATTTTAATTTAATTATACATTAATGTGACGTTTTGGTGTGGGCCGTTTTCTAATATTGCTAAAACGTGTGGCCCAAAACATTTGCATTATCATGTTGAAAAAACGCATTCACTATAGGCGATATTACAGTTTAGTTGGAACACTCGAGTGAGCTTGCTGTAGTTCCCCATTTCCATTTACGATGGGAACAAAATGAAGATGAAAGTCGAATGAAGAGAAATTGTTACAAATATGACGACTAAACGTTGACGACTTAATTTGCAATTTTTCTTAATCTTGGGTCTGAGAGGCGGACTATATTTAATAAAACTAATTCAATTAGACGCTCTTGGGTCAATTTCATCAGACATAGGATAGATTTGAAATTAGATAAATGCACCATAGCTTAGTTTCCCCATTCAAAGTAATACAATGTATAGGCTTCTAGTAATTAATTAAGCCCAGATTAGTTATAGTTTCTCTACCAATAGTAACGAAATTTGTTTCAGTTGTGTAGAGAGGGGCTATTCTTTCGCAACACGTGCTTAGCTCCGGTGCTACTTGACTGGAAAAAGCTAGAAACAAGTATATTAAATAAATAGTTTTTGGATATAATTTCGCTTTGGATGTATAGTGTGGTTTTTCTTGTTAAAGGTTGCAGAATAAGGTAATACCGGTGTGTGTTCTGAAATTCATATATTTAGATTGGCATAATTGTATTATAGATTAATGCATCTTCGGCAGAGGCTAGTCTACTAGACTACTAGACACACTGAAAAATAATACAGGGAAGTCTACTAGATCTCTACTAGACTAGTAATTTCAGAAGCTGTGTTTGCCTAGTAGCTGTAGAAGCATTTTACCAGCAGTGTTGCTTGTAGTTCTTAGAAATTATGTTATATCCGAATTAAAGCGTTTCTAAGAACAATATTTGAAAGACCCAGTACTATTTTAAAATAGAATAATGTAACACTATATGTACGCCACCACCATTTGGCCGAGATATATTGAACTTGAATTGGAACAACGCGTCTATGACGTCATGTCAGTCCGCACACGGACGTTAGTATCTTTTCAATAACTGGGGATGTAAAAATCGTGTAAGCGAATAATAAAATAATTGTAGTCAAACCTGTGTTAAGCAGCCAATCATTCACAGAAAGTGGCTGCTTGGCACAGGTGGCTGCTTAATGGAGGGCAGCCAAGGGAATCATAGAAAGTGACTGCTTTGCGCAGGTGGCTGCTTAATGGAGGGCAGCCAAGGGAATCATAGAAAGTGGCTGCTTGGCACAGGTGGCTGCTTAATGGAGGGCAGTCAAGGGAATCATAGAAAGTGGCTGCTTGGCACAGGTGGCTGCTTAATGGAGGGCAGCCAAGGGAATCATAGAAAGTGGCTGCTTGGCACAGGTGGCTGCCTAATGGAGGCCAGCCAAGGGAATCATAGAAAGTTGCTGCTTGGTACTGGTGGCTGCTTAATGGAGGGCAAATTTATAACAACATACCATATTGGGAATCTGACTGCTTAATGGAGGTTGCCTGCATAATGGAGGTGACCACTATTACAGATTTGATTGTAGACGGATTAGTGACCCATGGTTAATACGGCGGACTGTGAATCGGGGGTTTACCCCCCCCCCATGAGTTGCGGGGTGACGATAATTAAACGCTTCAATGCAACTTTTAGCACCCCACCCCCGGTTGGACTGAATAGAAACTTGGTGCTTAGGGGGTAGTAGTAGGAATTTGGGAGACATTGGTCAGGCCATGGCAATCAGTTGAGAGTCCGCTCCCGTTGTCTTCTATTGCAAATTATGCATACTTATTTGTAAACCGAAAACGAATCGATATAAGACACCTCAGTTTCAGTGGAATACCCATAATAAACATCACGTGACCATACAAATAAGTCACATCACGTGACATTGAGATTGACCTATCGAGGTCAAATCAAGGTCATGTGAAATTAAGCACTTGACCTTTTGGGGTGTACCTCTCAGTGCTAGTCTATTGATTTAATACTTACGTGTCTCTAAATAACGTGACTACCGACATTCTAACATATTTAGGCGTTTTTAAAAACAGTTTAGATTATAATTTATATTCATATTCGTCCTGGTAATAACCTGACACCATAACAGAATATTTATTTATTTATTTATTTATTTATTTATGTCTCATCAATGTACAACAATAACAGAACAACATTAAAATAATACATGGTATAGTACATTGCCACTCATAAATGAGTTACAAGAGACGGTATTTATCAAAGTATAAAACACATCCATTTATCATAGTATAAAACACATCCATTTATCATAGTATAAAACACATCCATTTATCATAGTATAAAACACATCCATTTATCATAGTATAAAACACATCCATTTATCATAGTATAAAACACATCCATTTATCATAGTATAAACACATCCATTTATCATAGTATAAAACACATCCATTTATCATAGTATAAAACACATCCATTTATCATAGTATAAAACACATCCATTTATCATAGTATAAAACACATCCATTTATCAAAGTATAAAACACATTATGCAGAATGTGCACGTTTATATTGAGTGGTACATTTTCGTAACATATTTGAATGTAACCTTTATGGTGATTAAGAAACATATTATTTGATAGAGCTCAACTTATGCAACCTGGTTTTGTTAATATGTCTAGTCAAGAACAACTTAAGTTCATATTCACAAATGCACCCATTATTAGATTAGATGCCAAAACCTGTTTTAGTATTTTACAACGACGTACCTCTTATCTTTGTAAATAATGTCTATTGAGTGTTCTATATGTCGTCTTCATATTTTATTACAACTGAAAAGCATTTGCTAATTAGGCTAATCCCAATCTGATTGGAATTGGTATTTGATCTTTTAAAACATTTTTTAGTTTGCGCAGTAGTGCTTATTTTGCGTTCAGTATTTTTCATTCCATTACATCTTAATAAGATTTTAAATTTCAATTAGCGACTGCTTTTCAGCTTTATCTCACACATGTAGTTATCACATGTACATGTATATACTATAGTAGTGCAATATGTTATAGATGAATGATGCATATATACATAGTCTCTTGTAACTCTGAATTGAGTGGCAATGTACTTTTTAATATGTAAACTATATTCTATGTTTGTTATATGCTGTACATTGATGAGACTGAAATAAAGAATAAAATATAAATATATATTTTAGAATTATAGATTTAACTATCATGAGTGATGAAAACAATCCATTACACATTACACTGATTTTACACCAATATTTCGCACATTTTTATACCAAATGTGTTTATATTTTATTTCTAAAAAGATATAAATTTGACCTCTTAAGGCAAGTCCACAGTTTCTTTTTGATGTCAGTATAGCATACAATAGGGAATAAGAGTAAAACAAAATTATAAGTGTATTTTTTTAATGAAATACTAATGTATTTACCAAACAAGAAATATTAACAAATGCATGAGCTGGGGGTGTACTCGTAACATCGCATCATTTAGAGGAACACCCGTGTGAAATATTGCCTCACTATAGGTGAACACCCGTGTGAAATATTGCCTCATTATAGGTGAACACCGTGTGAAATATTGCCTCATTATTGGTGAACACCCGTGTGAAATATTGCCTCATTATAAGTGAACACCCGTGTGAAATATTTCCTCATTATAGGTGAACACCCGTGTGAAATATTGCCTCATTATAGGTGAACACCCGTGTGAAATATTGCCTCATTATAGGTGAACACCCGTGTGAAATATTTCCTCATTATAAGTGAACACCCGTGTGAAATATTGCCTCACTATAGGTGAACACCCGTGTGAAATATTGCCTCACTATAGGTGAAACCGTGTGAACTATTGCCTCATTATAGGTGAAACCCGTTGAAATATTGCCTCATTAAGTGAACACCGTGGAAATATGCCCAAAAACACCCAAACCCATTATAGTAACACCGTGTGAAATATTCCTCATTATAGTGAACACCGTGGAAATATTGCCCATTATAGGTGAACACCGTGTGAAATATTTCCTCATTATAGGTGAACACCCGTGTGAAATATTGCCTCATTATAGGTGAACACCGTGTGAAATATTGCCTCATTATAGGTGAACACCCGTGTGAAATATTGCCTCATTATAGGTGAACACCCGTGTGAAATATGCCTCATTATAGGTGAACACCGTGTGAAATATTGCCTCATTATAGGTGAACACCGTGTGAAATATTGCCTCATTATAGGTGAACACCGTGTGAAATATTGCCTCATTATAGGTGAACACCCGTGTGAAATATTGCCTCATTATAGGTGAACACCGTGTGAAATATCAACTCAATTGGAGAGTTGAGGATTCAATTTTTCTTTTAAATTTAATAATTATATGTCACATTTTGTTCATACATTGCATTACACTCGTTCAAATACATGCATACTAGAGGACATAGAAAACGCACACTTCGGATATGTGTGGTTTTACATGAGAAACAATAACTATATAAATACATAGTTTTAGACATACTGGAATATATTTAGTTGTTCAGTTTGTTTTTTGTAATAAAGATTTGGTTCTTTTACGTGTAACGGTGTAAAGCACCGACATATACTCGGTTTAAAGTCCCATCTCAAAGACTGTTAATTTTATTATGGTCATACGGGGGATCGAACCCGCGATCCATGGAGTACCAGTCCAGCGTGCTACCACTGGACTACAGATCCGTATGAATGTTGACCGAAGGACCCTATCATTTTGAGATACGGGAACCATTTCTTTATTTGACATTAAGCCATTATTAAACTATTATTTTCAAGTTCAAAATAATTGCATTGATTTGACTGTTTTCTTTCATTTCAAGTTAATAGTTTTTATTTTGATTGACGTTGAAGCAACGTAGGCTGAGTGATATAAACGCGAACGGACGAGGACACCCCTAACATCCTTACATCTTAATTATCAAATGGATATTCTGGACTTTTAGGGTCCAGTTCAGACATATTGGAAATGGCTACCAAAGTATCGGTTTCGAAATATTATAGCAGTTTTGAAGAAATTAAAGCACGCCGTATTAAATTTCAGACACCATACCAGAATTTAACTTTATTTATTGAAGTCAAAATCTTTGTTAACTGACTCCCACGTTCTCGGGGGATTTTATAATTGCACGCACGAGACGTGAAGATCGGTGCGCGCAGCGTAAAACCCGTATAAATTGTCGCTCTAGTTAACTGGACGTGTGAATGCGCCCTAACCAGTATCGAACAAGCCAGGAACGCCGGGAAATATTTCCTAGGGAGGAACAGACTGTTGTCAAATCTCGTGAAATCTCACACTGTCTCGTTATAATAGAGTGTAATCTCAGACTCGTCCTCAAGGCTTCTTTACACGTTTTAGTGACCCTACGGTGGAACTATGACCCTGCGCACAAAGCGATGTTCGGGCGTGTTCTAAGTTTATGGTTTGTAAGTGAGAAGGTTGCTGTGAGGTCGCGAGAAATGTATGTCGTTTAAGAACTGATTCAGAAATCTCTCATATGGTGAAGCCGCAGATTATTGTGCGGTATTCGTCTACGGAGATAATATAATATTATTTTAAACTAGTTAATTAATTAGTTTAAAATATATATTCCTGTTCACACAAACGACATTACAGTGTATGTGAGTGCCCCAAGTGTTATGCCGGAACTATTAATAAAATGGTGCGGGCCGTTGTCTAATGTTGTTAAAACGTGTGGCTCAAACCATTTGTATGTTCATGCTATGTATTGTATCTTTATGTGTATGACATGTGTACTATATATTTGCAATAAAATATGGTTAAATTAAATTAGTTTATAGAAATTTATTTTTAGCTCGATTGCGAAACAAGTTCTTACAACTTATATTAATCACTCTCGAGACCTCATTCCTGATGGAATCCATCGCCACGAGGGAGAGAGAAGAGGCAACGTGGAATTTAAATGCCACAAAGGGCACAATCGTAACGGCTTCAGCGGGGGCTCGAAATTAAATTTAAATTATTAATAAAAAATGCTAGTTTAAAAATGATATACTCACATTAAATTCCTTGCTGTTATGATTGGCAACGAAGTGAGTCGAATGAAAAAAGACTAACTTAGTCGCTCGCTTCTCACTAATGTAACCTGGGTTCGATCCTCGGACCGGGAATTATGTGAAATGGTAGCAAAATCGGACAGGTGAGGTTTCTCCGGGTACTCCGGTTTCCTCCCACACGAATGACCACATTTACGCTTCCATCCGCGCCAACGAGAGTGATTAATATAAGTTGTTAAAACTTGCTTCGCAATCGTTGTAAACTAAATAAAGTTTAAATTAAAAATGTTAAGAAATGATGGATTTCTTTACTGCAAACCTTGTGTAATAAGGATTTTGTATCATAGCAACTGTTTTTAAATAAATTGTGACCCTCAGTTTGAACAGAACTTTATCGTTAATGCTTGTTTTGCAATAAGTATATCTGAGTAGTACTACGTACTCAAAATGGAGCTTAACTCTTTCACCGCCAATACCGTATAAAAGCGACTTTGCAAAAGGTAGATAATCCGATCAGACAGAACAGAATGAAGCACCTGTCGGAATAGCAAACAACATAGATCCTGATCAGACGCGGCGTTGCGCCGCGGCTGGTCTGGATCTATGTTGTTTGCACATGCTCTGAATTTATTCGGCGCTGAAAGAGTTAAGGACAATAGTCACGCTTTTTGATCACTATTATAATAGATCAGTGTGTAGCACATTTCGAACATTTTGCGGGAACCTAGACATGTTTTACTGGGCAAGCTTAGCCGACCTAAGCGGTTAACCAGCACTGAGCAATGTGTGTGAGATGCCTTGCTCAATGGCACTACATACGTGGCCTGATCGAGTATCGAACCCGGAACCGTTCGATTCCAAACCCGACGCTCGACCACTAACAACGGACGCCACACATGTACATGCAATATAGAAATAAACATTTTACATACAATTTAAAGCGACACTACATCAGTGAAAACGCAAATTCCTACAGAATGTATATTTTTTTTATTATATGGTAGATTTTATTATATGGTATATATCCCCCACCACTAAATGTAATGTCGCTTTAACAGCAGTATATTGAAAGGGATTAGAACGAAAGAAAACTTACATAGTTCTTCATAGTTCTTCTTGAAGTCCGATGTGATCACATAACATAATATTTAATGCGAGGGGCAATGTTGAAAGGAACCAGTCCATATTTCGGGTTTTACGCCTGCATCAGCACCATTTTGGGCTATATCGCCGGCGGGCAGTTTACCTAACAACACCTTTCCTGGGCAGGCTCCAGCGGTTAACCAGTACTTGGGTGCACCAACCTCCGTAAGAAACTGCCAACTTTTTTATATAAATGAGACACGGTCTGAGCGGGGCTCGAACCCGTGACCATCAGTGATGATATGGTACAGTGGTATACAAGTAAGCGACCTTAACCACTCGACCACGGAGGCGGATTCGCATTAAATAAAATCCGATTTTGAAAAGTGGGGCTGAATACATGTTACGCGTAGGGAGGGTTGGAAATTGCCAATGACTCTAGGCCAGCCGTCCCTTTGATACCATTTTTCTTTGGTAACGAAGCTTTGAATTATTTATGCACATGCACGATCGAGTTACGAACAAAAGCCAAACTTGTATTGACGAAACTATTTCCATTATGCGCAATATGTCCGGTTCGTTAAGGAGGGCCAGAGGTTAAGTGAGGTGCTGTCACCGATCCATACATCTCGTGACCTCCCTCGTGATCTAATGCATTTCATCATCTGTCCAGATATTGACCAATTGGAAAGATGGTGGTAACTCGATGAAGTACGTCGTACATGTAACTTGTCGGCAAAAGTTTGCAAATATCGCAGCAGTTTTACGTGAACACGTTTTTAAAAAGTAATAAAAGCTGCTAGTACGGCACTATATTTAAAATTTGATTTAGTTTAACACGATTGCGGCTATACACTGGCTTGCGGAATATCAGGCCCGTAGCCAGCTTTTTTATTATCGGGGGGGGTCGTTTCGAGGTCCGGAAGGGACTTCGAAGTCCCAAAGGGTCACCGGAAGGGACTGAGGCCGCTAGGGGGGTCCGGGACATGCCCTCTGAACATTCTGAAATCTAGATGGTCTGAAATGCCATATCCGGCATTATACATAGTTAAAAAACGACAGCATATAGAGAAAGTTCAGAGAAAACCTCTTATAAACTATTCCCAGGTGTTGCTTGCATCAATATTATTATAGTAACTATGCAAACGTTCTGATAGAGTGCATGACAAAGTGGACCTCGGGGGGGTCGTCCGACTGCTCCGACTCCCTAGCTACGGGCCAGCATATCGGTCGATGGTTCTACCCGTGTGTTCGCCCGCGCATTAAATACTGCTCCAACGGGCACCCGTGACCTTCCACCACCAATAAGAGATGTAGTGTCGCTTATTGACCTAATCTGACTTAACCTCCCCCCCAAAAAAAAAATGTGGGAGGAACGAACCCGGTGTACACCTGGGAGAAGCGAGGGTGCTAACCACTGCGCTAATTGAAGCTTGTTGTTTTCGAGACATATTCCTCAACAACATAACTGCTATATATATATACACACAATGTATCATCAAGCAATATCCTCGAACCATTTCAAAAACTGCAAGTGCATATGACAATTTTGTTTTAATTGTATGTTTATTTAACATCTCTACCGGTTGCCCATTTGAGCGACGGGCAGTTTACCTAACAACACCTTACCTGGGCAGGCTCCAGCGGTTAACCCGCACTTGGTGCACACACCTCCGTAAGAAACTGCCAACTTGTTCATATAAATGAGACAGCGGGGCTCGAACCCGTGACATGAGCTGACTAATCTCTTCAGCAGGTGTCGCTCAAATTGGCAACCGGTAGCGACGATAAATTAACGTAAAACACACAGAGTAAATTTCGTCTTTATGACTTTAATGTTCAGATATTGAGACCCGGTACGAGCCGGGATCGAACCCGTGACCATCAGTGGTGATGGGTTACAGTTATATACAAGTCAGCGACCATAACCACTAGACCAATGAGGCAGACACCATAGAAATTAATGTCCGTAAATTACTTTTAGCATGTTTTGTTAAAATTGATCTTATTAAAAAACACAAAACATACTGTTTATTGATTCAATGTTAGTATTCGAATATATTCGGAAGAACTTTTACGTAGCAATGCATTTATACGTGACAACATGCATTTTATTTGCTTTTTGCGATGTAATGTCGCTTTAAGTTAAATGCTTGCACCTCACACACATTACAGGAAGGTCAATTTACAATGTCCTGTGAAATTAATTTAAAATGATCATTAAAAGGGACTCCTTCAAATCACTTGTCCGTCGGTGACCTTTTCAGGAGCGGATCAACTCGACGACACGCGTTCTGAATGTACTACGTTGACCCTTCAGTTGAAGTTTAAATTGTCCTGTTAATCGAACGCATCCCCACAAGGAGGTGCTCAATTAGTACAAGGTACTTTCACCATTTGTGTACATTAAATTGTCCATCAAATGAGTAACTTAAACATATTTTTTCAACGGTACATAATAATAATAATTAAAAAATAAATAATAAGAAGGAATTTATTTAACCATTTCAACACTACATACCTCTAAATAGACTTACTAAAAGTGTAGATCCATCAGGATCTGCACATTTTGCCAGTAATATTAGTATTTTTAGACAAAATTACCCATAAGACTTTATTTTACGAGATAACTCATTTAACCTCAACATATATACGGATGAAATACAGTCACACGATAGGACTATAAGTGATAACTGTACATTGGAATTACATGTATATACAGTAATGTAAAAGCTGAAAAATAGGGAAACATTATCCCGGTGTACGATGTAGTACATAACGGACTCCTATAGATTTAGAATTGTCATACACTGCAAACAATTTTATGTCACCAAATAACCAATATTTTATCATTCATTCACAAAAATCTCGAAGAAAACCGACTGTTTACTTTTTGAGAAAAGTTAACAAAATAGCGGTACCTCATTCTCAGTAATACGGAATGACGTCACATGTTTTCGCCTAACTGTGGAAATTGCCTACAGCTCAAGCATTAGTATGTAAGCAACAGTTCTTTTTTAACAAACAATATAAATAAGGAGGACTTACTTTAATAAAGGCTTAATTTATCATTTTCACTCAAAATTCATTTGTTGGACAGCATTTTGTCTATATACTGTATCTAAAACACTAACATTTAGTTTAACTTAGACAAACACACGGGACATAAGAAGTCGTCACCCCTCCTAATTACTCTGACTGGGTGCAGAACCGTAACTGGTCACATCCATCGAACACATCACACGGTGCCTAACAGGGAATAACTAGGTTTACACAACCATGTATATCAGTTGGAGAACCTCTGTGACAATACATGGATCTGAAGGCGAAACACGGGTACTCCGGTTTCCGCCCACACGAATGACCTCATTTACGCTTTCATCCGCGCCAACGAAAGTGATTAATATAAGTTGTTAGAACTTGCTTCGCAATCGTTGTAAAATAAATAAAGTTTAAATGACAATAGAATTAAAATACACAGTGATTTTACCTTTCCCCACCCATCGTTACAGAACGTCTGTAGCTTAGAATTATTCTCTTTTATTTGGGCAAAATCGATATATCTAGAGATCCGTTGAAAAACTAGAAAACTATTTTTTAAAATAACATTATTGAAACTTGAAAATGCCACCAGAACTGTTTCTATCACAAGTTAGCATATCAGGTCAAGTGGTTAACACGCTGGACTTGTAATCCATAGTGTAACTTTTCAACATTTGTTGGGATTCATTTTAAAAATCGACATCCGTTGTCCATTGACAGGGAAATGGAACGTTTCGTTACTCGGTCAGTGAACCTATATCTATATATAGGAAGTCGTGATAGCGCAGTGGGTGTGCGTTCGCTTCATGTGCGAAAGGTCCGGAGTTCGAGCGCCGCTGGAGTCGTTACGAATGTGCCCTTAGGCAAGGCATTTAAATTCCACATGCCTCTTCTCTCTCCTTCGTGGCGATGGATTCCATCAGGAATAAGGTCTCGAGAGTGATTAATATAAGTTGAAAAAACTTGTTTCGCAATCGAACTAAAATAAATGGGTATAAACTATTGGTTCACTGACCGCGTATATATATATATAGAACAGAACAAATCATAATAGACGTTTATTTAGACGTATGCATATAGTACATAGTCATAATTATTTATGTTAACAGGGCCACCATATTATAATTACATTTAAGTTAACGGGGCCACCAGATGCTCGTACGACGTTTGTATGGAGGAAATTGAAACAAACAAATGTTTTGAATTGAAATACTGTAGGGCTTTTATTAAAGCCATAAACGTTATACAAAAGTACTGTTTTGTTATGTAAATGTGGAACCAAGTTATGTAATTATGGAACCATTTGACGTACATAATTTTTGACATATCTGGACAGTACAGAAAAAATGCCACAAAGTGGCTAGACTATTTGTAGAAGAGGCAGAACAGAACAAAATAGATGTTTATTTAGACGTATGCATATAGTACATAGTCATAATTATATATATACATACTATTTACACGTGATCAATGTAATACAAGCAAATTAATATTAACATGTTGATTTTTAGAATATAATATGGGTGTTCACTGCTGAGAGATATAGTCCTAGAATTGCATTAATGCAAACTTAGAAACATTAAGTGCAAAAATGCACAAACTACACACAGTGGAAGTCGTGATAGCGCAGAGGATGCACGTTCGCTTCAGGTGCGAAAGGTCCGGAGTTCGAGCCCCGCTGGAGCCGTTACGATTGTGCCCTTAGGCAAGGCATTTAAATTCCACGTTCCCTCTTCTCTCTCCCTCGTGGCGATGGATTCCATCAGGAATGAGGTCTCGAGAGTGATTAATATAAGTTGTAATAACTTGTTTCGCAATCGAGCTAAAGCTAAAATGAATTTGTATAAACTAAACTCCATTATTATAGAAAAAATGGACAAACTACAAACTCCATTATTATAGGAAAAATGCACTAACTACAAACTCCATTATTATAGGAAAAATGGACAAACTACAAACTCCATTATTATAGGAAAAATGCACTAACTACAAACTCCATTATTATAGGAAAAATGCACTAACTACAAACTCCATTATTATAGGAAAAATGCACTAACTACAAACTCCATTATTATAGAAAAAATCAAGCTTAAAACTGATGTGAAATTGCACGAAAAGATGGAAACGATTAAATGTATGAACTTACGAAAAGAGGAGTGTTTATGGGGCAGTGGATCGACGTCAAGGCCCCTGGAGTTGCTGCCCAACATATAAACCACTGGAGCAATGATCAGTCTCTAATCCAGAAACCCCTTCCGTCCGTAACCTCATATCCACCCTTAATCTAGAACCCATTTTGTATGTGTGCATCTATGAAACTCTATGAAAGTGTGTATGTACATCTATGAATGACCCCCCGCTCGGCACCTCATATCCACCCCTAATCCAGAAACACAGTGTGTATGTGCATCTATGAATGGCCCCTGTTTGGCACCTCATATCCACCCCTAATCCAGAAACTCAGTGTGTATGTACATCTATGAATGACCCCCCGCTGTCACCTCATAACCACCCCTAATCCAGAAACACAGTGTGTATGTACATCTATGAATGCCCCCGCTCGTCACCTCATAACCACCCCTAATCCAGAAACACAGTGTGTATGTACATCTATGAATGGCCCCTATTCGGCACCTCATATCCACCACTAATCCAGAAACTCAGTGTGTATGTACATCTATGAATGACCCCTGTTCGGCACCTCATATCCACCCCTAATCCAGAAACACAGTGTGTATGTACATCTATGAATGGCCCCTGTTCGGCACCTCATATCCACCCCTAATCCAGAAACTCAGTGTGTATGTACATCTATGAATGGCCCCTGTTCGGCACCTCATATCCACCCCTAATCCAGAAACACAGTGTGTATGTACATCTATGAATGGCCCCTGTTCGGCACCTCATATCCACCCCTAATCCAGAAACTCAGTGTGTATGTACATCTATGAATGGTCCCCTGTTCGGCACCTCATATCCACCCCTAATCCAGAAACACAGTGTGTATGTACATCTATGAATGACCCCTGTTCGGCACCTCATATCCACCCCTAATCCAGAAACTCAGTGTGTATGTACATCTATGAATGGTCCCCCACTCGGCACCTCATATACACCCCTAATCCAGAAACACAGTGTGTATGTACATCTATGAATGACCCCTGTTCGTCACCTCATAACCACCCCTAATCCAGAAACTCAGTGTGTATGTACATCTATGAATGACCCCCCGCTCGTCACCTCATAACCACCCCTAATCCAGAAACACAGTGTGTATGTACATCTATGAATGACCCCCCGCTCGGCACCTCATAACCACCCCTAATCCAGAAAC
>CM026400.1:46014136-46126636 GCA_014843695.1 Archivesica marissinica
GGTGAATGCTATAACATGCCAACCTCACTGGCGAATGCTATGACATGCCAACCACACTGGTGAATGCTATAACATGCTAACCACACTGGCGAATGCTGTAACATGCTAACCACACTGGTGAATGCTATAACATGCCAACCTCACTGGCGAATGCTATAACATGCCAACCACACTGGCGAATGCTATAACATGCCAACCTCACTGGTGAATGCTGTAACATGCTAACCACACTGGTGAATGCTATAACATGCTAACCACACTGGCGAATGCTGTAACATGCTAACCACACTGGTGAATGCTCTAACATGCTAACCACACTGGCGACTGCTATAACATGCTAACCACACTGGCGAATGCTATAACATGCTAACCACACTGGTGAATGCTATAACATGCTAACCACACTGGCGAATGCTCTAACATGCTAACCACACTGGCGAATGCTATAACATGCTAACCACACTGGTGAATGCTATAACATGCCAACCTCACTGGCGAATGATATAACATGCCAACCACAATGGTGAATGCTATAACATGCCAACCTCACTGGCGAATGATATAGCATACAACCCTGACTGGTGAATGCTATAACATGCCAACCTCACTGGTGAATGCTGTAACATGCCAACCTCACTGGCGAATGATGTAGCATGCCAACCTCACTGGCGAATACTGTAGCATGCCAACCTCACTGGTGAATGCTGTGTAACATGCCAACCTCACTGGCGAATGATGTAGCATGCCAACCTCACGTGTGAATACTGTAGCATGTCAACCTCACTGGCGAATGCTGTAGCATGCCAACTTCAATTGTGAATACTGTAGCATGCCAACCTCACTGGCGAATGCTGTAGCATGCCAACCTCACTTGTGAATACTGTAGCATGCCAACCTCACTGGCGAATGCTGTAGCATGCCAACCTCACTTGTGAATACTGTAGCATGCCAACATCACTGGTGAATGCTGTAACATGCGAAACTCACTGGCGAATGCTGTAGCATGCCAACCTCACTGGCGAATGCTGTAGCATGCTAACTTCAACGGCGACTGCTATGACATGCCAACCTCACTGGCGAATGCTGTAACATGCTAACTTCAACGGCGACTGCTATGACATGCCATCCTCACTGGCGAATGCTGTAACATGCTAACCTCACTGGCGAATGCTGTCACATGCGAACCTCACTGGCGAATGCTGTAACATGCAAACCTCACTGGCGGATGCTGTAACATGCGAACCTCACTGGCGAATGCTGTAACATGCCAACCCCACTGGCGATTGCTGTAACATGCCAACCTCACTTGCGAATGCTGTAACATGCCAACCCCACTGGCGGATGCTATAACATGCCAACCCCACTGGCGGATGCTGTAACATGCCAACCCCAAGGCGGATGCTTGCCCAGCATGCCAACCTCAATGGCGGATGGGTACATGCCAACCTCACTGGCGAATGCTGTAAACTGCCAACCCCACGGGCGGATTGCTGCAGCCAAGCATGCCAACCTCACTTGCGATGCGTGGAACAGACAACTCAAGGGCGGATGCTGCAGAATGACAACCTCAACTGGCGGATGCTATAACTGCAACCTCACTGGCGTATGCTAATAACATGCTAACCTCAATGGTGAATGCGGTAACATGCAACCCCACACTGGTGAAATGCTATAACATGCTAACACACTGGCGAATGCTATAAATGCTATAAAGGCTAACCACATGGGTGAAGCTATAACATGCTAACCACAATGGTGAATGATATATTATGCTAACCCACAATGGCGAATGGCGATAAAACATGCTATCACATGCTATAACCACACTGGCGGAAGGCGATAACATGCTAACCACATGGTGTGCTATAACACATGCAACCACACTGGCGAATGCTGTAACATGCTAATCACACTGGCGAATGCTGTAACATGCTAACCACACTGGTGAATGCTGTAACATGCTAACCACACTGGCGAATGCTGTAACATGCTAACCACACTGGTGAATGCTGTAACATGCTAACCACACTGGCGAATGCTGTAACATGCTATAACATGCTAACCTCACTGGCGACAAACATGCATAGTGCTAAAACAGTCAAGTGTTTGATGCTGGTACTGAAGTGTGCCAGCTCTCCATTTTGTAATTCATAATGTGACACAGGCGGAAACAAATATGGAAACTTACTTATATAGAGAATCCATCGCCACGAGCGAGAGAGAAGATGCATTTAAATGCCTTGCCCTAGGACACAATCGAAACGGCTACACGTGTCGCTCCGCGACACGTGTGTAAAACGCTTCCCCCGTCCCCCCCCCCGTCTCCCTCTTCGCCCAGAGCCTTCCTTCGTTCATCTCTCTCTAGGCGCGTTTTCACGTTCCCTTTCATTCTCTGCGGCGGGAGGTCCCTTCCTCTCTTCTCCTCTCCCACTCCTCCCCCCCCCCCCCCCCCTCCTCTTCGACTACTCTCTCGTCTCGTCTTATTCCTTATCGGGGGTTATTCCTGGGTTTACGGGCGGTTGGTGACAGCTTCGCGCGAGCAAGATCTAGAGAATGAAGTGTGTGTGTGTGTGTGTGTGTGTGTGTGTGTGTGTGTGTGTGTGTGTGTGTGTGGTGTGCGTAGTGTGAGTGTTGTGTGTAGTGCACGTGGTGTGCGTGGTTTGCGTGGTATGCGTGGTTGTGTGTATGTGGTGTGTGGTGTATGTGGTGTGTGTGGTGTGCGTGGTGTGTGTGGTGTGTGTGGTGTGGTGTGTGTGGTATGTGAGGTGTGCGTGGTGTGTGTGGTGTGTGTGGTGTGCGTGGTGTGCTGGTGTGTATGGTGTGTGTGGTGTGCGTGGTGTGCGTGGTGTGCGTGGTGTGTGTGTGTGTGTGTGTGTGTGTGTGTGGTGTGTGTGGTGTGTGTGTGTGTGTGGTGTGTGTGTGGGTGTGTGTGTGTGTGTTATTGATACTATTGAGCGCCGTCGTCAGCTTTATTTAAATAAATTCAATACTTTTGCTTTAAATAAAGTCTTTTGATTTTCAAAAGCTAAATCACCCAATGTATTCATGTATGTTTATCTTTTTTAAGCTAATGTTGTTTTACGTCTCCGATACTCAAATAGTAACCCTCTCAGATCAAATTTAAATCAGCGCCATTATACACATGTCAAAGAGCTGCGATTAGTAACCTACCTAGTTATATAATACGGCTACCTGACTACCAATCTATTTATTTAGCCTTGAATTTTGCTGATACATCATCTGACAGAAAATTTATAAATTGTTTCTAACACTTTGTCCATACTACAATGTGAACAGTAACAAGAAAATAACATTATTTAATTCATATATATACATACATATATTACATTAACTAAATAGGACATATATTTCTTGACATCAATATATATTGGTATGCATGATAATGAAATGGCTGATCAAAGTGGAAAGCAATCATTTAATATCTGGAATATACAACTTCTCGGATATCCAGTCTTGCTTAAAAACAAACATTAAAATGGCAAACTACTTGGAATAATATATAATTCACCAAATTTCAGTTAACTAAGGAAAGTATTGTTGGTTCCTCTTCTGTGTATCGCTCCAATCGTAGAAAAAAACGGGAACAATTTGAAACCCCCCAACAAAATAACTTGAGACTTCATCCCCCAAACCCACCCGCTGCTACCCCATGCCACCCAAGATAATTCTGTACATGAGCCTCTCTCTATGAGTATTTTATTGTACAATATGTGATATATAGGTGGTTATCATTATCTTGTAATTATTTTAAATAAAAAACCCGTCATTATTCTGACGTTAGGGACGGGCTGTTTAACTAATGTTGGAAAAACTTGTGGTCCAACCCTTTTGTTTTATCATGCTTTGTACTTGTTATTACGTAATGTTGTATTACGTATTGCTGCTACTGTACATGTATGATAAATTCAATAAAATTTAAAAATTAATTAAACCTAAAAAAAATAATCCAATCGTAGAGAGGAAACAGTATAATCAGAATTCACACTGGTACCCGTTCCATTTATTCATTTTAACACTTTTTAAGTGAAATTGTAGGATCCAGCATGGTGTATACGAAGCCAGTCCTCTATAAATGTCGAGTACATCTTAATTCACTGCGTAGTTATAGCATTCACTCGTCCAAAATAGTATACGGTGGTTATACCCGGGTGCTCGACCGTGCCTGAAATACTGCTGGGATGGAGACCGACCTCTTCCTTTACACTAACAACTGGAGTGTCACCATATTACCTAAGCTGACGGTGTGAATTTAATACCCACCCCAAAAACAACAAACAAACAAATTTCAGTTATTCATATGAATCGCTATAGTCAAATATTCAATAGCAAAATGGAGAGAATTCCAACATTAAAGCATTTAATCCATCTGTGTTTATTGTGTACATGGCTATTAGTTGTAAACTATCAGGCGCGTAGCTAGGCTTACGCATGTACGCACGTGCGTACAATTAATTTTGACAGTTCCTGAAAATGAAAATTAATTAAATGCAAAAAATGCAATAAAAACTGGATCGTAAGGGGGTAAGGGGGCACTGACATTGATCATTCACAAGAAAGCAGACATGAACGAAATGCCAACATATATTGATTGTAGCTGATGTTCACAGTAGGCAAAATTCACCTGAGGCCATATAGCGGGAAAATAATCTCCGGGTTGGGCATGCCCCCGGACCCACCTATGAGGGTGCGTAATCCATATTTAGGCCTAGCTACGCGCCTGACTATGTTATATAAGGAAGAATAAATATGTTTAAACCAATAACACAAAGTCTGTGGACACTGACAATGCGCAAGCCGTTAATTTGCAAAGTTGTCTAAAGAAGCTAGAGGTAGAGACTCGCAGGTTCGATCCCCCGTCTGGCCAAGGGGCTCAGAGATTCGGTTCCCGTCTGGCCAAGAGGCTCACAGGTTCAACCACCGTCTGACCATAACAATACTAACAGTCTTACAGATGGGACGTTCAACCCAGGGCTCGTGTCGGTGCTTTACACAGTGCACGTGAAAGAACCAGATGAGTACCTGGAATGTGTCTCTGTCTGTATCATTGCACTATCCTCCAAACTTTAAAATGACTAAGCTCTTCAGGAAGCGTCGCTCATATGGGCAACAGGTAGCGACGATAAATAAGCTTTTAAAATTTCTTAAAGAATCCCTCGCCACGTGGAAGAGAGAAGAGAAGAGGCAACGTGGAATTTAAATGCTTTGCCTAAGGGCACAATCGTAACGGCTCCGATGGTGCTCGAACTCCGGGCCTTTCGCACCTGAAGCGTACACGCTACCACTGCGCTATCACAACTTCCAAAAGTGCCGGTTTGCCGGTTTATGCTGTTGTCAGAGCAACTACTTACATATCTCTATTAATAATAATGTACTTTCATGTGTAACAAACAAGCCAGCTGCAATATCAACTGGATATAAATCAACACGTATTACCACAGGTATGAATGCAATCTATGTGGAACAATGCCATATCTGTACTCACAATCATGTGATAAAAACAAACATCAATACCGTACTAGTTGTACATTTCGTGTCATGTAACATCATAATATATCAGGAACCTAGATAGAAGATAAAATAGATCAAAACGTAACACTAATACTCGGTCCATGCTGCCCGCGAGCAAGATGTCTCTCCCCCGGAAAGACCATGAGTACTTATGTATATTATAATAGAACATTTGTATCATATATTGCTTGCTAATAGTCAGTATGTAAGTACCGGTATCAATGCTTGCTAATAGATAGTATTTATTTACCGGTATCAATGCTTGCTAATAGATAGTATTTATTTACCGGTATCAATGCTTGCTAATAGATAGTATTTATTTACCGGTATCAATTGTTGCTAATAGATTGTATTTAGGTACCGGTATGAATGCTTGCTAATAGATAGTATTTATTTACCGGTATCAATGCTTGCTAATAGATAGTATTTATTTACCGGTATCAATGCTTGCTAATAGATAATATTTATTTACCGGTATCAATGCTTGCTAATATATAGTATTTATTTACCGGTATCAATGCTTGCTAATATATAGTATTTATTTACCGGTATCAATGCTTGCTAATAGACAGTATTTAAGTACCAGTATGAATGCTTGCTACTATATAGTAGTTAAGTACCGGTATGAATGCTTGCTAATAGATTGTATTTAAGTACTGGTATCAATGCTTGCTAATAGACAGTAATTAAGTACCGGTATCAATGCTTGCTAATAGACAGTAGTTAAGTACTGGTGTTCAATGCTTGCTAATAGACATTATTTAAGTACCGGTGTTCAATGCTTGCTAATAGACATTATTTAAGTACCGGTATCAATGCTTGCTAATAGACAGTATTTAAGTACCGGTATCAATGCTTGCTAATAGACAGTATTTAGGTACCGGTGTTCAATGCTTACTAATAGACAGTATTTAGGTACCGGTGTTCAATGCTTACTAATAGACAGTATTTAAGTACCGGTATCAATGCTTGCTACTATACAGTAGTTAAGTACCGGTGTTCAATGCTTGCTAATAGATTGTATTTAAGTACCGGTATCAATGCTTGCTAATAGACAGTATTTAAGTACCGGTATCAATGCTTGCTAATAGACAGTAGTTAAGTACCGGTATCAATGCTTGCTAATATACAGTATTTAAGTACCGGTGTTCAATGCTTGCTAATAGACATTATTTAAGTACCGGTGTTCAATGCTTGCTAATATACATTATTTAAGTACCGGTATCAATGCTTGCTAATAGACAGTATTTAAGTACTGGTACCAATGCTTGCTAATAGACATTATTTAAGTACCGGTGTTCAATGCTTACTAATAGACAGTATTTAAGTACTGGTACCAATGCTTGCTAATAGACATTGTTTAAGTACTGGTACCAATGCTTGCTAATAGACATTATTTAAGTACCGGTATCAATGCTTGCTAATAGACAGTATTTAAGTACTGGTACCAATGCTTGCTAATAGACATTATTTAAGTACCGGTGTTCAATGCTTACTAATAGACAGTATTTAAGTACTGGTACCAATGCTTGCTAATAGACATTTATTTAAGTACCGGTGTTCAATGCTTGCTAATAGACATTATTTAAGTACCGGTATCATTGCTTGCTAATAGACATTATTTAAGTACCGGTGTTCAATGCTTGCTAATATACATTATTTAAGTACCGGGGTTCAATGATTGCTAATAGATTGTATTTAAGTACCGGTGTTCAATGCTTGCTAATAGACAGTATTTAAGTACCTATATTCAATTCTTGCTAATATACATTATTTAAGTGTGTGTTCAATGCTTGCTAATAGATTGTATTTAAGCACCGTAATACATCGCCAGCATGTAGCGAAATGTCGTTTGTTGCGACAATGTATAGTGTTGCTACAATGAAGGTTGTATGTTGCAAGTCATTTTCGTGATGTTGTGCATTTTCTGCAACCAATTTCCTAGCACGGGAGATGAATGTTTTGTCATATTGAGACCTGTCTGTAATTGATGTAACAGGGACAAGCGCATGCGATTTAAAGTCACATGTCAGTTCCGCTGTGCTGTGTCAACACTGAACTGATTTGCATACACTGATTGTCCGCCACTATTGTATTACTAGGAAATGATATACTGATTGTTAATTAGTGTAAGTATGTACTTTCGTTACAAGTCATGTCCATTGACAATATTTCTAAGAAGATATAGTTTATACAAATTTATTTTAGCTCGAGAGCGAAACAAATTCTTACAACTTAGGGAGAGAGAAAAGGCAATGTGGAATTTAAATGCCTTGCCTAAGGGCACACTCGTAACTGCTCCAGCGGAGGCTCGAACTCCGGGCCTTTCGCACCTGAAGCGAACGTGCATCCACTGCGCTATTACGACTTCCACAAAAAGATATAATGCACGATCTTGTAAATTGTGTAGTGTGCAAGGTTACCTGACTTTGCATTCTAGTAATATTTGTTACGTTTTGTGTAAGATGATAAAACTATGTTTTATAAACGTCCAACCACATGCCAAATAGACAATGCTGTGCTGTTACTTCAAATCACTGGTCCCACCCTGCAGGTTCGAATCCCACTTTGAGTCTCGACTTCTTCTTTCATGTGAGGAAAGTATACGATTGGCTGGCGGAATGTCGGTAGTGCTATCCGGGTGCCCGTCCATGCTTCTTGAAACAGTGCTCTAAGGGCTGGCGGAATGTCGGTAGTGCTATCCGGGTGCCCAGCCATGCTTCTTGAAACAGTGCTCTAAGGGCTGGCGGAATGTCGGTAGTGCTATCCGGGGGCCAGCCATGCTTCTTGAAACAGTGCTCTAAGTGCTGGCGGAATGTCGGTAGTGCTATCCGGGTGCCCACCCATGCTTCTTGAAACAGTGCTCTAAGGGCTGGCGGAATGTCGGTAGTGCTATCCGGGTGCCCACCCATGCTTCTTGAAACAGTGCTCTAAGGGCTGGCGGAATGTCGGTAGTGCTATCCGGGGGCCCAGCCATGCTTCTTGAAACAGTGCTCTAAGGGCTGGCGGAATGTCGGTAGTGCTATCCGGGTGCCCATCCATGCTCCTTGAAACAGTGCTCTAAGGGCTGGCGGAATGTCGGTAGTGCTATCCGGGGGCCCAGCCATGCTTCTTGAAACAGTGCTCTAAGGGCTGGCGGAATGTCGGTAGTGCTATCCGGGTGCCCACCCATGCTTCTTGAAACAGTGCTCTAAGGGCTGGCGGAATGTCGGTAGTGCAATCCGGGTGCCCGTCCATGCTTCTTGAAACAGTGCTCTAAGGGCTGGCGGAATGTCGGTAGTGCAATCCGGGTGCCCAGCCATGCTTCTTGAAACAGTGCTCTAAGGGCTGGCGGAATGTCGGTAGTGCAATCCGGGTGCCCAGCCATGCTTCTTGAAACAGTGCTCTAAGGGCTGGCGGAATGTCGGTAGTGCTATCCGGGTGCCCACCCATGCTTCTTGAAACAGTGCTCTAAGGGCTGGCGGAATGTCGGTAGTGCTATCCGGGGGCCACCCATGCTTCTTGAAACAGTGCTCTAAGGGCTGGCGGAATGTCGGTAGCGCTATCCGGGTGCCCAGCCATGCTTCTTGAAACAGTGCTCTAATGGACATTCGGGGTGTAGATCCACCAATAGCAACTAGAGCGTCGCGTTATAAATCTAAGCCTTGGTGATTAACGATAGTTTAGGTCATATGGCGACGGTACAGTTAGTATTGGCGGTGGAAGACTAGCAATACTACAGGAACTGACCGGCGGTGGAATACCCCGGTGACCCTCCTAGCAATACTACAGGAACTGACCGGCGGTGGAAGACCCCGGGTGACCCTCCTAGTAATACTACACGAACTGACCGGCGGTGGAATACCCCGGTGACCCTCCTAGTAATACTACAGGAACTGACCGGCGGTGGAAGACCCCGGGTGACCCTCCTAGTAATACTACAGGAACTGACCGGCGGTGGAATACCCCGGTGACCCTCCTAGCAATACTAAGGAACTGACCGGCGGTGGAATACCCCGGTGACCCTCCTAGCAATACTACAGGAACTGACCGGCGGTGGAATACCCCGGTGACCCTCCTAGCAATACTACAGGAACTGACCGGCGGTGGAAGACCCCGGGTGACCCTCCTAGTAATACTACACGAACTGACCCGGCGGTGGAAGACCCCGGGTGACCCTCCTAGTAATACTACACGAACTGACCCGGCGGTGGAAGACCCCGGGTGACCCTCCTAGTAATACTACACGAACTGACCGGCGGTGGAATACCCCGGTGACCCTCCTAGCAATACTACAGGAACTGACCGGCGGTGGAAGACCCCGGGTGACCCTCCTAGTAATACTACAGGAACTGACCGGCGGTGGAAGACCCCGGGTGACCCTCTTAGTAATAGGACACCCGGTTAGAACCACTGACTACTATTACAAGTTAGAACTTGAATTAATTCGACACCCCCAGTGGGAATCGAACCTACAGCGTTCGAGGAACAGTGGTTTTAAATAAACGACCGTAACAACTCTCTACGAAGCCCCTAAGCTCACAAATATACAGACACAATTACTGATTGCCCACACATGTCCACAACCTTTCATGACAGTCCCGCGTGTAACAGAAACACACACGGAACAATAGCTGATCCCTATGTTATGATAAGTATTCATGAACTACCCCCATTTTGAAGAGTCATATTATCAGAGAACCTTTAGCAGATTAATATGAGAGAACGTTAAACAATACAGAACGGATATGACGATGGTAAGTGAAGTAGTGCGTTTTCATTATGTCGCTCGTGTGACTTGAGTTATTTGTCCAAGCATATATTATATTGCTGCTTGTTCATTCAAAGGGTCCCGAGGGATCCATTATTTTTACTAGCTACATTAAATGCACGTAATTCACTCGTGTAACAATTACTAAATGTAACGCCTATATGTTTTATGGATGCACACCACTGTATTTTCTCCTCCTTCGCGCTATAGTAAATCGATCAACTGTCACAGTCAAATTCTCAGTTCCAAACAAGAATCGACATTTACCGCATGCAGTTCTGTAAACTCCAGGGCTGCTGCTTGCTGTTATAGTCAGGTTCACTATGTCAATAAATTAAATTTCGTTCAGAATTATGGTAGATTAGCAAACCTATACATTTTTGGAAACATTATTACATGGAAAATCTGAAAATTAATGTTTACATTTGCGGTGATACCTGTATGGCGGCAAAATATTTTCAAAATGGTCAATGTAAAATACATATTTTGTTCTATTTCTGCCTCTAATAACCCTAAAAACTTTTTAAAATATACTAAACCTATATTTTCAGGGACAAGGTATCCAATGAAAGTATTAAATTAGTGCTAAGACATGAATCAAAGGTTTTGAATTGCAAAATACTGCCTTTATATTCGCGATAAGTTGCATAATCAAATACATGTTATCATTTTTTACATGCAGTTAATAACATCAAAATGTGTCACAATAATTCATATCACCAAACATACATATGCAGTCAGTATAACTTCACATCTACACAGGCAGTCAATGACAAAATGTACACAGGCAGTCAATGGCATCAAACATACACGATTACAGAATATGCCATTTAGAGTTCATCATCACTGTCCTGTGTGTCGTATCCGACAATATAGTCCGCATCGTTTTCACAGTCTGTTCCACACAAGCAAAGGTCGGTGCAAGTTAAGTCATTTCTTCTGCATGAGCACCGCTGGGGTGAGCAATTGGCTTTACATTGACATCTGACTAACTCGACAATGGCCTGTGGAGCTGGTAGAACCTTGGTGGTGATAGGGAGTATATGGCCTTTCTCGTCCTGATGGTAGCCATGTTTGAGTGGGTCAAACAGCTATTGCCACATGACAGTGGCTTGGCACCAAACTCTACTCTGTACTCGCACACGTTCAATGTGCTCCTCAAGTGCACCAATTGTTGGAGGCAACTTGTTACTTTCTGCCAGATGTTTGCAAAACAGATGCCATCTTAGGTCAGGAATACTGATCTGAATACCTTTTGGGCAATACGCTAAGCATACAAAGCTGGCCAATGTTTCTAATATCTCATGCGTTAGGTCACCATCCTCCGGTAGTTTCATCAGTGCTCTGACTACGTCCCTTTCAGCCTTGATGTAGTGTTGAAACCACTTCGTTTTACCCACTCCTGAGAATCGACCAACATTGTCTGCTCCAGTAAATGCGTGCAATATAGGTAATGCTGTTGCCTTTTCTCTTCCTAGCGCTCTCCAGATTGGCCCTACCTCCACGGTTCCTGATACCATCGTCATCGATGTGTTTTTGCAGAGCTTGTCATAGGCTGCAATAGCTAGAACCAGGACTTCTGTATCCGGGGTGAAGAAGACTAACTGTGCTTCGGGACAACGTTGTGATGCTGCTGCTGCTGCTAAGCTGATCATCAGTGTGTCAGCTTCCTCATGGTTGTTTGAGTCAAACTGCATGCTCCGGTTGCTTCTAGTGTGGCCTGCTGCTGACGTGATGATTAACTTTGGAGAGTTTGCGTTATACTTGAGTGTTGCCTCAGCAAGGTACACTGTTAGATCAGCTTTCGTCTTTTCGTGAGATAGGAAGCGGCCCATTGGTATATGTTTGATGTTTATATCATCCGCAATCTGGTATTGAACAGGGTCTTTGCCTTGTCGTCTTTTTTCTCTGGTTTTCTGTTTTAAGGAGTCTGACTAGGATAATCTCATCGGATCCTGATGTCAAGGTCATGAGGCGGTCATTGAAATGCTGGCCGAGATCTTTGACTGTGCCGATTGTTGCTGGTTTCTTTGTCATCTTCTGGACGAGCACCATTCCATCAACAACAGCGATTCTCTGACTCATAGATGGTCCTGGAAATGGAGTTACTGCATCGGCAATATCATCAGTCTGTTCTGTTGATTCTGCTGCTTGTCCATCAGTATGATTTTCAGTCGTTTTACTGAAGTTCACGAGGCTATGGATTAGCTTTGACTTATCACTGCATGGAAGGATCGAGCCATCAGGTGCAAACAGTGCTCTGGGGGTAAGAGTGAACTCATAGTTCCCAATCGCATTCTTCTGATCGATGTCACGGCTTGATGTGGCTAGTACCATCAACCGACCATACATGTCTATCGTTTCTTTCAGGTCGACTGACTGGTCACGGATCTTGACTGTTTGCTTTTTGTTTCCTGACATGTACATTTTGTTATTCTGCTTCTTGACTGGTGCCCACAAACTGACATCTCCATTGATGCGTTCTGCAACGTAATCCACATAGAGCTTCTGGCCGGTGTCGTCGATATTCAGAATATGTGGGACATATTCATGTGGAACATATGCCTGTGTGATGAAGTTGTAGAGCTGGTCACCTTCAGCAGCGAATGGATTGCCATGACTCAGTATGGCAGCCTTTATCCGGTCAACATTTTCATGCTCTTTCTTGACAGCACTTGGTTGTAAATGATGATGCTCTTGTGTCATGGTCAACACTAAGTGCACCCTAGAATTCTCGTACACACTGTGTACGGAATGAGTCCAGTGCTTGCTTGGGTTTGTGTTGCACCTGCCGTTGACGAGCATTGGCATTATTGGATATGCCAATTAACCCAGAGTGGATCTGCTCCTCATCTCTGTCTGTAGCTCTTCTTCGGGTCCTACCAAAATCCACCGTATCAGGCTGTACAACTCAGGTGGAACATCTTCTTTTGTGCTTGCTACTGTGACTGTATCGATCTGCTTCTCCTCGGTGAAGTCTGTAATGCGTCTGCCTATTAGCTTAGCTGTTTTGTAGAGCATCTTTGTGTTATCCATTTCACTTGCATGGTCTTGCATCATATACGTGTAGACCATGTCTTCCTTGCAGGCTTCAGGGCAATAAAGAACAGAAGGCCTCCGTCTGTCTTTCTGTCTCACAGACGTTACACGTGGCAACTCTGAGAGCATCTTGTCCTTCAGCCATTGTCGGGTCAACGTCGGTGTGTGCTTCTCTGCCTCATCACTACCTCCCAGCATCCATGGGAAGATACGCTTTGTATTGAGTTTGAATGTCTACAATATTGATCAACTCAATCAAGCATGGCATCTGCATTGGCAGGTCTACCGTCGTGGGCCTGGCTTGGTTTCTGACATCATCCCTGAGGACACGAAACACATGATTCGTCCAGCACAGCTTGCGGTATCTCACATCGATTGCATGGGCATCACTTGGTGAGATTGCATTGTTTAACCTTGTCATCAGCACTGGGTCTTGGGTAATTTGTATCGCTTGCTTCAGTGCATTCCCAGAGTTTCCGGTTCGGACAGTGAAGAGACGCTGGCCGTCATCCACTTGACAGAAAAACATTGATCTTTCGACAAAGGTTCTGTTGCAGATCGTGTGAATGTCATTGATGTGGTTGGTGTGTTTGCTTCCATTTCTGAGCTTGTTCTCTTATGGCCACGTTTTTTGACAGCATACCTTCCTGTGGACTTGGAATGTTCAAAGCGTTCCCTGGCACGCTGCAAGGATATCTGATTAGTGGCGTCAGAATAGCAGCTTCGATGCCACATTGTTTTCGCTTCGAGCATCATTTGTTTTGTGCAGTCCTGGAGACGTCTTTGGATAGCAACATATTCTCCATCCTGTAGGCTGGCTCTCTCAGCCACTATGTCCAGTAACTTCTGGTAGGATTCTGTCCTGGGATTTAGAACAACTGTCCCTTTGTTAGTGTTTTTCTCCTGGCAAATGATGCACAGTTTCCAGTCTACAGACTCCTTGGATGTGCCCAAAGACAACTTGCTTCCATCAGGATCTTCACTCATGATGATTTATGCACTGAAAATACACAACAAGAAGAACAACCACCATAAACACCTCCACCAAGATAGTTAATATGTAAAATAAATATATTAACAATTTTGTTTTGTATTGATGGCTGCTCCCAGGATGCATATTTCCTGAAAAAAGAAAGAACTGTTACAGTCAGAAGTCTGATTATGTCACCAATGGATTCCTTGTACCTGAAAACATAGGCTTAGTATATTTTAAAAAGTTGTTAGGGTAATTAGAGGCAGAAATAGAGCAAAATATGTATTTTTATGGTGGCCATTTTGAAAAATCCAAAATGGCGGCCATACAGGTATCACCGCAAATGTAAACATTGATTTTCAGATTTTCAATGTAATAATGTTTCCAAAAATGTATAGGTTTGCTAATCTACCATGATTCTGAACGAAAAAACATAGTGAACCTGACTATATGTAACGGTGTTCTACCTAATTCCCCATATAATCCGTCAATACACGTGGATGTTTTTACGCCCAATATCTTACGACAAAACTTTGAATGTATACGTTCTACTTCAATAGCTTCGTGGTTCCCCCATACCTCTGCGCAATAGTTTAACTTTGATGCTACCAATGTATCGAACAGTTTACATTTTTCCGAGATAGGTAATTCAATTTGGTGAAATATGATGAATAGATTGTGCATTGAATATGCTGCGTGTTGCGCTATTTTCTTTTTCGTTCTGTTCCAGTTTCCGTTTTTGAAAAAGTACACTCCTAGATATTTAAAAGATGTGACTATCTCTAAGTCAGTGTTATTCAGTTTAAAATTATATGTTGAGTGTCTACCATTTTCAAATATCATGACCTTAGTTTTTGCGGTATTAATTGTTAGTCTCCATATTCTGCAATACTGATCGATATCATCCAACATTAACTGTAAAGCTTCCGGTTTATAGGCAAATAATACGGCGTCGTCGGCAAAAAGCAATATAAACAATTTTAATTCCTCATATGTGAAAATCCCAGGCATGTCACTATTTATGCTTTGTACAATATCATTCATAAAGAGTAGAAATAGTAAACTGGATGCCGAATCTCCTTGTAATACTCCCGTTAGTGAGTCGAAACTGTCCGAAAACTGTGCTTTATAGCGTATACTTGCTTTTACTACACTGTACATGGCTTTTATAGCGTTTACGGTCTTTGAACTTAGGTTTTCGTTTATAAGTTTTTGAAATAACATGTTCCTATCCAGATTATTCAAAGACAAACATATTTCGCCAAACATCTTACAATGTTCATAACTAACTTGGCTGCTAATAACAATTATCAGGCAGTTAATAGACAGGTAGTTATGGCATTGTTGGTTTGTTTGTTATCTCACCCTGCTGCATTCAAACTATCAACTGCACTTGGTATATGTTTGACAATGATGGAACATATACCACTTTCTCTACCGTCCGTAGCCACACCGAGGCTAAAAGTTCCAAAGCAAACAAACATAAATGAAAAATTAAATAAATAAAATGCAAAATATATCCCTTAGCTGTATACAATGTCGTCTGCTAGAGAGCTGAAAGGTCACTACATAATTATACGTCTAAACTCAATAAATCAGAAAATGCAGGAACTTGCTTCTATACCCCAACACATTTAAGGGAACATGGCCCGTGACCCCCCCCCCCCTAGATTGCATCGGTTGAACTTTGCCTCTGGCTACGGTACTGCTTTTGGGTTTAAAGCAACCGTTTGGTTCATATGGCGACTCTTCATCTCTGAAAGTCCCCCAGGGTGTTGAATTAGCAACCTACATGGCTTGTGGAATATCGGTGATTGAACTTAGTGCCGTGTGTGTCTGAAATGGTGATAAACAAAACAAAGTAATTTACACATGATATAGTTTAGGAGCGTATATGCAAAGCAGGCGAACGTCAGGTAACTCCACCAATCAACGCAATCGTTTTCCGTAACAACGTGCTGGTATATATAAGGGACTACTTTAGCCACCTACTTGTACATGTGTACATACGCCATATCTCTTTCCGCAGCGATGAGTTTGTCTATGTTTCGCAACCCAGACACGAACGCTACTGTTTGCTGTAAGTTTTCATTTTCGAAATCTTTTTTCATTTCATTTATCTTTAGGTTAATAAAATATATTTTGGTTCCAAGATAAGATTGATTATACATTTGGACTTATTTTTTTATAATTAATATTTTAACATTTCGTATTACATGTATTCGATTTAGTCATGGTAAAATCAATTTCTTTAGTGAATGATAGAGTTATCTCAATGAAAGAAATCTTCATCTTCCACTGTTTTGAAACAGTGAAAGAAGACATTGTCTGTGTCACTGCTTGAATTTCGTATTCCTCCGCGGTTGGATGTACTTTTGTATTTGATCTAGTTTCTGACTATCATCAACAGTTAATTATAAAGTAATATATTCTAATGAATATGTTTTGTTAATTTTGCCAGCAAACAGAAACTAACTTACTAATTATAGCGGAACTGTTTCTTATTACAAACGCTCACACTAACATACGTGGCTGTGCGGTTGTGTATTGTTGTGTAATGAGGTTCCCGGCAGGGAAATTAAAATGAATTAAATTTGAAAACAAATATTATATTAACCAAAATCATTGGAAATCATTATAAGCAACGGAAGATTTGTGTTTATTAGTGTAATTTAGAATTTTATTTCATCGAGTGATCATCGAAATACCATCAAACTCACAGAAATATGTATTTCGATGATCACTGGATGAAATAAAATTCGATTTTAGATAAAAATTCACTTTGATCAGGTTGTTTCTTTCGTCTTCATAAATATTACAAATATATTACAATCAGACGGAGCAGTCTTCCAGTGACGTCACGCTGGACTGCAAATCCAGGTGTATATGTTTCGATCCCCCACAACCGCACCTTCATAATGTTAAACTATTTCGGATGGGGCTATTGGCCGTATTACTATGTATCAGTGCATGCACAATAACAAGTTTTGGGAGTGTCTTCTGTATCGCGTGCTATCTTCCAAACAGTAAAATGAGAAAGAGATGTCCCGGGGTGTCCAATTTGCACGTGCGACAGTAAATAAACCCTTAATAAAGGGAGATCTTAATCTCCAAATGACAGTTTATTCATAGCAGACTGTGTACTAGTTATTAGTTATTTAAAAATAGATACTATTGGGGCCAGTCTGCTACAACTTCCTGCCAGGTACCAACGGGAGCTAGCAAGCTACAACGTCTTGTCATATACAAGCGGGAGCTAGTATGCTACAACTTCCTGCAAGGTACCAACGGGAGCTAGCAAACAACAACTTCCTGCCAGGTACCAGCGGGAATTAGTATGCTACAACTTCCTGTCAGGTATCAATGGGAGCTAGCAAACAACAACTTCCTGCCAGGTACCAGCGGGAATTAGTATGCTACTTCTTCCTGTCAGGTACCAACGGGAGCTAGCAAACAACAACTTCCTGCCAGGTACCAGCGGGAATTAGTATGCTACAACTTCCTGTCAGGTAGCAATGGGAGCTAGCAAACAACAACTTCCTGCCAGGTACCAGCGGGAGTTAGTATGCTACTTCTTCCTGTCAGGTATCAATGGGAGCTAGCAAACAACAACTTCCTACCAGGTACCAGCGGGAATTAGTATGCTACTTCTTCCTGTCAGGTATCAATGGGAGCTAGCAAACAACAACTTCCTGCCAGGTACCAGCGGGAGTTAGTATGCTACTTCTTCCTGTCAGGTATCAATGGGAGCTAGCAAACAACAACTTCCTACCGAGTACCAGTAGGAGTGAGTATGCTACAACTTCCTGCCGAGTACCAGTGGGTGCCAGTATGCTATACCTTCCTGCCATGTAACAGTGGGGGCCAGTATGCAACAACTTCCTGCCAGGTACTAGTGGGGGCCGATGTGCTATAACTTCCTGCCAGGTACCAGTGATACTTAGGATGCTATAACTTCCTGTCAGGTACAAGTGAGAGTTAAGATGCTACAACTTCCTGGCCAGGTACCAGTGGGGAATTCGGATGCTACAACTCTATGTCAGGTACTGCCAGGTACCAGCGTGAGCTAAATGCAACAACTAACTGTACTCACCACTAGGGGGTGCACTTTCTGTGCTCACTTGTTCAATGCGCGTTGTGGTTCGGGAAAGCAGCAGTTTTGGGGGGTATTGTATTTTCAGTATGGGATATATTAAAGCATACTGGGTTTTGTTTCTAGTTACCTTTAGGGGGGGGGGGGAATGGTCGTCGTAATTGCCAGTCCGGTATCCATTGTACCCACTGGTAATTATGCATTAAATTAAAGACCTCTTGTTAATCTTAGCACAAATTGGAAATGTGTGTGTGTGTTTTACGTTTATTTATCGTCGCTACCGGTTGCCCGTATGACCGACACCTCCTGAAGAGATTAGTCATTTTAGAGTTGTGGAGGATAGTGCAATGGTACAGAGAGAGACCCATTCCAGAATCCCCTCTGGTTCTTTGACGTGCACGGTGTAAAGCACCGACACGAGACCTCGGTTTAACGTCCCATCTGAAATACTGTTAATTTTATTAGGGTCAGACGTGGGATCGAACCTGCGATCCCTGGATTACCAGTCCAGCGTGTTACCACTGAACTACAGATCCGTCTGTAAAATTGGAAATCAGACATGGTCGTGATATACATAAGATGACGTGTATTTGGCGGACTAAGCATGTGTCATAGCAGCAGACGCAGGCACAATGGCGTCGTTTGGTGCAATATTCCCGTAAATCAAACAACACCGCCCAAACCACCATTGACTTGGATGCCTTCAGGTCGGTTCGGGTCATCAACACCTCATAGATCGTCAGTCGCTGTTATCCTTTTTTGTTAATTTCGAAAATTTATGTTACTGACATTTTGGTAGCAATATCACAATGAAAGATTTGAAAAAGTGGGCCAGGAATCGACATATCTACACAGTACCGTAGCCAGAGACAAGCTAGGGGTTCCGGGGGGCATGTTCCCCTTTAAACTTGTTGGGGTATAGAAGCGATTTCCTGCGTTTTCTGATTTAGTAAGCTTAGGCGTATAATTATGTGCTGACCTTTCAGCTCTCGAGCAAGCAATATTTTATACAGCAAAGAGATATTGTTCATTTTATTTATTTCATTTTCCCCTTTTTTTTTGCTTTTGGAAATTTGAACCGGCAGCTGCCTCGGTGTGGCTACGGGTCTGTTACATGTATGCTCGGTGTAGTACTCGTATTATGGTATTATATTATCTAATGTACGTAAGAGGACAGAAGTTGTGATGCTCGTTTGCATTTGCCGGGTAATCGTGATAGTGTATTGGTAGCGCGTTCGCTTCAAGTGCGAAAGGTCCGGTGTTCGCGCCCCACTGGAGCAGTTACGAGTGTGCCATTAGGCACGCCATTTAAATTCCACATTGCCCCTACTCTCTCTATCTCTCTCTCTCTCTCTTCTCTCTCTCTCTCTCTCTCTTCTCTCTCTCTCTTCTCTCTCTCTCTCTCTCTCTTCTCTCTCTCTCTTCTCTCTCTCTCTCTCTCTCTTCTCTCTCTCTCTCTCTCTCTCTCTCTCTTCTCTCTCTCTCTCTCTCTCTCTCTCTCTCTCTCTCTCTCTCTCCTCTCTCTCTCTTCTCTCTCTCTCTCTCTCTCTCTCGAAATTAATATAAGTTGTAATACCATATATGCTATGTGTGACGGTCATGATTAGCTAATTGGACATGCTGATACCCGAGTGCTATGTCTCCAGAGCGCGGCATCTCATATGTCTGTTCTTAAAGTTCAACGTTATCTTCGTATTCCAAGTTATGCCGAATTAGGTTGACATGAACAACATAATGTGTTACAACAGTTTCGGTTTCGCCATTGCCAATATTGAAATATTTGCACATGTATTAAGAGGTTGAACATACTGTAAAGATTGCGGATGCATAAATTAAATACTGTAAGCTAATAATCATATTGTAATACTGAAACATTTATATGATGGTGTTACAAACTATTTTGTCTCAATATGTCTTCACATTATTAATTGTTATGTTTCTACATGTCTTAGTTTTTGGTCGTGAATTAAAACGTCAAATAACGCAGAGAAACATGTACAGACGGATCTTTAGTCCAGTGGTAACACGCTGGACTGGTAATCCAGGGATCGCAGGTTCGACCCCCCGTCTGACCCTAATAAAATTAACAGTCTTTCAGATGGGACTTTATACCGAGGTCTCGTGACGGTGCTGTACACCGTGCACGTAAAAGAACCAGAGCAGACTCTGGAATGGGTCTCTCTCTCTGTATCACTGCACTATCCTCCAAAAATGTAAAATGACTAATCTCGTCAGAAGGCGTCGCTCATATGGGAAACCGGTAGCGACGATAAATAAACGTAAAACACACACATACACACACTAATACTTACATACATTAAGCATCGTGAGTCACTCTGATAACAATGGTCTCAAGTGTGGGGTGATGACATACGTGTCCATTTTCTTCACGTGTTCTTTTTTCTCCACCGGAAAACATTAATGATATCCGTTTCATTTCATTGTAATATCATTCGACACACTTCTAGTACCCTTTTCATTCAAAATAAACCAACACTTCTATTGCCAGGAAATCTATTTTATTGGAATGACGCGATATTTTGACGCGATTTATTTAACCCTAACCCTAACTTGAATATTTGACCCAAAAATTGCAATGTTTAAGTGTTAAGGCTATTGTAAAATAACTTTGATGACGATGATTGAGCTTATTAATTTTACCCTCGCCTCCGGCGAACCATATGGGCGTAAAACAACGTTATATTAGAATTGAATTTTAAACAATTGTAACCGTGTTTTAATGTGTTTTAAACTATTTTATAATAGTGTATTATAGGTGAATTACGAACGGATATTGGTCTGGTCTGGTCTGATCTGATCTGATCTGATCTGATCTGGTCTGGTCTGGTCTGGTCTGGTCTGGTCTGGTCTGGCATTGTCTGGTTTGATCTGGTCTGGTCTGGTCTGGTCCGGTCCGGTCCGGTCCGGTCCGGTCCGGTCCGGTCCGGTCCTGGTCCGGGACCTGGTCTGGTCAGTTCTGGTCAGTTCTGGTCTTGTCTGTCTGGTCTGGTCAGGTCAGGTCCGGTCCGGTCCGGTCCGGTCCGGTCGTCCGGTCCGGTCTGGTCTGGTCTGGTCTGTTTCCTTTTATTTTCAAACAGCGTGCTATTGATGTTTATTTACAGGAATGGTATGGTACCGTCGATCGTAGTTCTGCACTTACAGACTATAAATGTTTTAAACATTGTTTTTCTTACGAGCGTTACCTGGATTATTTACCTTATGTATCACGTTGTGTTTTTACCAAATTTAGAATAGCCGGTCATTCTCTCCGTGTGCAAACGGGTCGATATGGCAGGAATCAAATTCCAAGGAACGAGAGGTATTGTTTATATTGTGGATCGAGAGATATCGAAGATATTTATCATTTTATTTGTATATGTCCATGTTATAAGAACCTACGTAAACAATGTATTGATGCACACTATTGCAATAGACCTTCTGTTTTCAAATTTAATAATCTTATGAGTTCCGATAATAATACCACTATACATAATTTAGCCAAATTTATAAAATTGTCTTTAGTTATTAGAAATAATATAAATGTGTAATTGCCAAATTTTATTTATCACTCTCACTTATATTTATGTGTCACGTGATCATTAAATATATATATGTTATTACTAGTTTTGTTAAGACGATGTATGTATGTACAAGTCTGCCAAAATAAACTTCTGTTCTGTTCTGTTCTGTTCTGTATCTGCTACACTTGGGAGGAAATCTAATGTTGTTATATAATTGTGATTCAATCCATGTGTGTATGTATATAATACTTGTATGATTGTCATTGTGTGTATGTATGTAATACTTGTATGATTGTCATTGTGTGTATGTATGTAATACTTGTATGATTGTCATTGTGTGTATGTATGTAATACTTGTATGATTGTCATTGTGTGTATGTATGTAATACTTGTATGATTGTCATTGTGTGTATGTATGTAATACTTGTATGATTGTCATTGTGTGTATGTATGTAATACTTGTATGATTGTCATTGTGTGTATGTATGTAATACTTGTATGATTGTCATTGTGTGTATGTATGTAATACTTGTATGAATGTCATTGTGTGTATGTATGTAATACTTGTATGAATGTCATTGTGTGTATGTATGTAATACTTGTATGAATGTCATTGTGTGTATGTATGTAATACTTGTATGAATGTCATTGTGTGTATGTATGTAATACTTGTATGAATGTCATTGTGTGTGTGTATGTAATACTTGTATGATTGTCATTGTGTGTATGTATGTAATACTTGTATGAATGTCATTGTGTGTATGTATGTAATACTTGTATGAATGTCATTGTGTGTATGTATGTAATACTTGTATGAATGTCATTGTGTGTATGTATGTAATACTTGTATGGTTGCCATTGTGTTTATGTATACATATAAAATACAATTTGATTAAACTAAGTTGAACAGTTTGTAAATCATGGTGGATTTGGGTACATTGACAATCTACTGATCTAGGGTTTCCGCAATGTTAACCATGCATTTTAAAATTCAAGTTTATATTTCAAAACATCGTATTTGAACAAATAATTAATTTGAAGAAAATAACAGAAGCCTTATAAGAATGATTTAGTTGTTTATTTTCAAATCAATCCGGCCACGTGCCACAAAAGAGTTCGTACAGACCGCCCACACATATCTCAAATAGAGTGGTGCGCGAATAGGGCTGTGTTAGTACACATATGTGAAACCGTACGCCCCATTGTAAGATATGCATTGACCGTAACGTGTGTGTGTTTTACGTTTATTTATCGTCGCTACCGGTTGCCCACATGAGCGATGCCTCCTGAAGAGATTAGTCATTTTAGATTTTTGGAGGATAGTGTAATGATACAGACAGAGACCCATTCCATTCCAGAGTCTCATTTGGTTCTTTTACGTGCACGGTATAAAGCACTGACACGAGACCTCGGTTTAAAGTCACATCCGAAAGACTGTTAATTTGATTAGGGTCAGACGGGGGATCGATCCCTGGATTACCAGTCCAGCGTGTTACCACTGGACTACAGATCCGTATGTGAAATCGTACACCCCATTGTAAGATATTCGTTGACTGTAACGGGTAAATGAAGCATGAATATGTGGCTATATCACGATACACCATGCTAAACACCTTGTATACCACTGTAACCTATCATCACTGATGGTCATGGGTTCAAGCCCAGCTCAGTCCATGTCTCTTTCTATGAAAATGCTGGCAATTTCTTACGGATGTTGGTACAACAAATACTGATTAACCGCTGGAGCCTGCCCATGAAAGGTGTTGTTAGATAAACTGCCCATCGCTCATATGGGCAACCGGTAGCGACGTTAAATAAACTTAAATAAAAAGAAACGAAAAAAGAAATAGATCTACATATTAAACTAAAATATTTTTTAAATATTAGTTTCTCTAAATAACGGTTCTGTATAATAATAAGCATTTACAATTTATAATAATAATAATAATAATAAAGATTTTATTTAACGAGAGAACTGATTTGAACACAATTAAGTCAATCTACCATGAGGCCCTCAACAAATTAAAACATGAAATAGCACAATGAAACATGTAAACAGTACATCGGAAGTAAATCTGAATGATACTTGCAAATAGACAGGTGCTAGACATTAAGTGTTTTAGACATTAAGACTGCTTTTTGAAAGCTAACCCTTTCTGGGAAAGTCATCCAATTGAGAGTTTCGGATGAAGGAATTCGGATTCGGATGAAGGAATTTAAACTCCCACAAGACCATTAAAACAAAACAAAAGGTATTGTATACTAAACTACATTACTTCATAATGTTCAGTACTAGAAACAGCCAATGTCGTTTCGTTCCTGTTTAAAGAGTAATGTTTCCTCTAATCCCGATTTCAAATTATCCAATACAAATATTTGCGATACTAAATGAATATGGTATTAATATGGCGTTAATAAATCTCTTTGCTGTAGAATTCCTATTTCCGTTTGCTATTCTAATGTTTTGTTATACGAAACAATTGCTACAAAAAATGCATTCGATTATCATTTGAAGGCACGTGCACATGTTATTTTCTACTTGCATAAAAGCCGGATTTCTACTCTTTTAAAAAAAAAATAGATCCTCTATGAATATGTGATGATACGCGGCGGTTGATATGTCTAGATTCAATCAGATAGTTATAAAATCATATTGTCTGTTGTCTCTGGAGAATCTTTAATTTTTCCGACAATCTGGATCATTTTAACTCGTCTTCTTCCCTAAGGGTTTCTCTACTCGTATGACAGCGCCCTTGCTATACGCGCGCTTTGCAAACGCTATCTGTCGTCTGCTACTCTAGACGTTGCATTAAACTTTCTTCGTGGTCAGCCGCGACTAATATTCCTTCCTGTTTTTGTTCGTAGAAGTTAACAGACGGGAAACTGGATGACAGAATTTTATGAAAACTGGTAAACGCGAACTTCTAAAGTGTTCGGTAATTTGCCGTAAAGTGATCGCATCTTACAAAGACGACAATTGCATTGAATGTCGCAAAACAGCTCGCGCAGTCACTCCAATAATTATTCATTCGATACATCATCATTGATTTTCTTTTGATTTTTGAATTGATGGTGCTCATAAAACGACTTGGAGAAATTCCTAACAGGTGTATCACTGGTCGTAAATATCATCATAACGGGAAATAAACGCTAGACCGCAATCTGTTTAACTTTTAATTCAAGACACGGTGCTCGGTAATAATACGACATAAACATGTACTATTGGTATAACCATGGAAGGTTGTAAAACAACACATCAATTGCCTATTAAATGCATAGTAAAAAATAAAAACATACAGTCTGTTCATTTATATTTCCAATATTTCATTTCTTCTGATACCACATCCACTGTGAAGAGGTATTCAAATCAAACTGAAAAACAGCAACAATATCACAAATGTAATGCACAGCATTGACAGTGCTCATCTGTGAATAACGTCACTGTGTTTACACATTGTATTCCTCCGCCAAATAATACAGTATACCAACCTTCAGTTTGCAGGCCTGAATTCTTATACAACATCTTTTCTACGCATCAACTTGTCTGAAGTCTTCTCAAGTCACATAATTTCTCAAAAAACACAAAACGATACACTGCCCGTCATGAAAATGCATTTTGTTACAAAAGAGAAAAATGAACTATATTAGTTAAGAGGGCTCCAGTTACGTACATACAAACTGGAACATAAGTTCTAAGCAATACTTTTGCGTGTACATGCACACTGTGTGCATATAACACCCCACCCATTAGTCATGATAGCGCGTTCGCGTCAGGTGCGAAAGGCCAGGAATTGTATTAGGGTCAGACGGGGGATCAAACTTGCGATCCCTGGATTACAAGTCCAGCGTGTTAACCACTGGATAATAGATATGTCATTTGGAGATTAAAATCTTCTTTTATTAAGGGTTTATTTAGTGTCGCATGTGCAAATTGGACACCCCGGGAAATCTCTTTCTCATGTTACTGTTTGGAAGATAGCACGCGATACAGAAGACACTCCCAAAACTTGTTATTGTGCATGCACCGATACATAGTAATACGGCCAATAGCCCCATCCGAAATAGTTTAACATAATGAAGGTGCGGTTGTGGGGGATCGAAACATATACACCTGGATGTGCAGTCCAGTGTGACGTCTCTAGACGACTGCTCCGTCTAATTGTAATATATTTGTAATATTTGCGAAGACGAGAGAAACAATCTGATCAAAGTGAATTGTTTATCTAAAATAGAATTTTATTTCATCCAGTGATCATCGAAATACATATTTCGGTGAGTTTGATGGTATTTCGATGATCATTCGATGAAATAAAATTCTAAATTACACTAATAAACACAAATCTTCCGTTGCTTATAATGATTTCCAATGATTTTGGTTAATATAATATTTGTTTTCAAATTGTATTCATTTTAACTTCCCTGTCGGGAACCTCATTACACAACAATACACAACCGCACAGCCACGTATGTTAGTGTGAGCGTTTGTAATAAGAAATAGTTCCGCTATAATTAGTAAGTTAGTTTCTGTTTGCTGTCAACATTAAACACTAGGCGAAACAAATTCATTAGAATATATTACTTTATAATTAACTGTTAATGATAGTCAGAATCTAGCTCATATACAAAAGTACACCCAACCGCGGAGGAATACGAAACTCAAGCAGTGACACAGAAAATGTCGTCTGTCACTGTTTCATTGATTTTCTTGGAAATAAAATATCTCCGCATACAATTTTAAACCACATATGTGTAAACGGACACTACGTGATATATTACATAGCCCCGCTGGAGCCGTTACGAGTGTACCCTTAGGCAAGGCATTTAATTTCCACGTTGTCTCTTCTCTCTCCCTCGTGGCGATGTATTCCATCAGGAATGAGGTCTCGATAGTGATTTAATATAAGTTGTAAGAACTTGTTTCGCAATCGAACTAAAATAAATTTGCATAAACTGTTTTTCATATACATGAAGACCATATTATTATATTTATCATTTATATTATATACAGTCTACACCCGCTATGTCGAATTCAGGCGGACCGAACAAAATACTTCGACATAACCGAAGTTTGACTTAACGAAATTCTATATAGACGGAGCCAGTTATATGTAACATGGTAGTGTCTGAAACGGGACTTCGATCCGACTTCGAGATAACCGGAGAATTCGACATAAGCGATTTTGACACAACAGATGTAGACTGTATATAGAATTAATATATTTTCTTCACAAAGATATTTGCGACAATAAATGGACACGTAATTATACATATTGAACTGAGTGACGCAAAATACATGCCAACCTTGTAAGAGGCAATTGACCAGCACTGGCACACTGCCTTTTTTTCTAGACCTGGAAAGAATTCCGTGTCTGCTGTTGCTTGTTGTGGAGTTTTAGGCGTGTCAAGGGAAATCAACTAAATAGAGATATATATACTGTATCGCTTAACGCATCTCCCACACAGCAATGCTTCTTCCAAAGCAAGATACTATACACCAGTCCCATAGACACTTATAGATTCGTAAGGTTGTGACCTTTCTTATATTCAGGGTCCCTTTAATATGTGTGTGTGTTTTTTACGTTTATTTATCGTCGCTACCGGTTGCCCATATGAGCGACGCCTCCTGAAGAGATTAGTCATTTTAGATTTTTGGACGATAGTGCAATGATGCAGACATGACACAACGATCCGTTCCAGAGTCTCATCTGGTTCTTTTACGTGCACGATGCAAAGCACCGACATGAGACCTCGGTTTAAATTCCCATCTGAAGGACTGTTAATTTGATTAGGGTCAGACAAGGGATCGAACCTGCGATCCCTGGATTACATGTCCAGCATGTTACCACTGAACTACATATCCGTCTGCACGAGGAATGAGGCATCGAGAGTGATTAATATAAGTGTGATGTGATGTACTAGCAAATGACGTACACACTATTGTACTGCAGCAACTACCCTCTACACGTCATGTGATGTACTAGCAACATGTGATGTACTAGCAAATGACGTACACACTAGAGTACTGCAGCAACTACCCTCTACACGTCATGTGATGTACTAGCAACATGTGATGTACTAGCAAATGACGTACACACTAGAGTACTGCAGCAACTACCCTCTACACGTCATGTGATGTACTAGCAACATGTGATGTACTAGCAAATGACGTACACACTAGAGTACTGCAGCAACTACCCTCTACACGTCATGTGATGTACTAGCAACATGTGATGTACTAGCAAATGACGTACACACTAGAGTACTGCAGCAACTACCCTCTACACGTCATGTGATGTACTAGCAACATGTGATGTACTAGCAAATGACGTACACTATAGTACTGCAGCAACTAGCCAATAACTAGCATATTTCAGGGGTGGGGGTGGGGGTACCGACAGGGGGTACCGGCACCCACATTACCACATAGGTATGAATATACCAATTTGTTGGTTAGGGTCTCTAGTATATGGAACTGCATGTATGTGGAACTGTATGTGGAACTGAATATGAAATGTTTCATATTATATAGTACCACTCTATATCATATACACTAGCCTGCGAACAGGCGTTGATATATTTTGCCTGGTCAGTTATATAAATACAGTCAACCCTGTCTTAAGCAGCCAACGAAGGGAATCAAAGAAAGTGGCTGCTTAGCACAGGTGGCTGCCTAATAGAGGTCAAATGTCTAATAAAACAACAGATTGGGAATCTTGAAACTGGCTGCTTAATACAGGTTGGTTGCGTAATAGAGGTGACCACTAACACAGGTTTGACTGTATATGTTAACACCGAGATCATTAATTGGGCCGTATTGAATTTCTGATAATATCATGTAATTTTGCCAGAAGTAAATTAATGAAAATCGACAGACTGGAACCCAGGCTAGGTATGCACAAAAACAAAGCAAATATTTAAGAACAGACGGATCTGTAGACCAGTGGTAACACGCTGGACTGGTAATCCAGGGACGCAGGTTCAATCCCCCGTCTAACCCAAATAAAATTAACGATCTTTCAGATGGGACTTTAAACCGAGGTCTCGTGTCGGTGCTGTACACCGTGCAAGTAAAAGAACCAGAGGAGACTCTGGAATGGGTCTCTGTCTGTATCATTGCACTCTCCTCCAAAAATCTAAAATGAATAATCTCTTCAGAACGTCGCTCATATGAGCAACCGGTAGCGACGATAAATAAACGTAAAACACAATATTTAAGAGACATTTATATGAAAAAAGTTGGTAGTTTCTTACGGAGGTGTGTGCACCAAGTACTGCTTAACCGCTGGAGCCTACACAGGAAAGGTGTTGTTAGATAAACTGCCCGTCGCTCAAATGGGAAACCGGTAGCGACATTAAATAAACTTAAATAAAAAAAAATATTTAAGATTTTTTTATTTAAAAAATGTGACAAATGTACGATTTTAGAGGTTCAGCATTCTCCACCCACTCAAATGTCAGCATAATGTATGTCTTTGGATCAAAACGTCGTGTAGTGTTACACTAGGATATAAACATGATGTTGCTGTATTTTATGGAAGAAATATATGTATTGATCATAAGGACGTATGGAATATGAACAGTATGGTCGATAGCTGTAAAATTCACGCGGTGTAACGATACCATATATAAGGCGACTCGACAACATACACAGCGGGTAAACACCATAACCAGCGCAAAATGACACGAGCCCAAAAGCAGACTGTCAGTCTGGTAGTCAGTGCAAGTTCTGTGTGAAATCATGGCGCTCGTGTCCACGCGGGTGTTGAATTGTCTGTGCGCGGATGACCTAAGGTGTAGATGGTCGCGATCTGTGGTCGCTTTGATCGTGCGTAATTAAACGCCAACTAACAAAATTCAATAACAGTATTCTAATAGTATATATATGGGTGAAGTTAGCAGTGAGCATTGTACTGCTGTACTGCTAGCAGTTATTTTAATTATTATTTAAGTTTATTTATAGTCGCTACCGGTTTCCCATTTGAGCGACGGGCAGTGTACCTAACAACACCTTTCCTGTGCAGGCTCCAGCAGCGGCTAACCAGGACTTGGTGCACCAACCTCTGTAAGAAAATGTAAACTTTTCCATATAAAGAGACCCGGTATGAGCGGGGCTCGAACCCGTGACCATAGGTTACAGTGGTATACAAGTCACCGACCATAACCACTCGAACCACGCAGGAGGATCCTGATAGCAGTATCATGTATATATATATATTACGTTTCAATGCAGGTTCCAGTATTTTGATTGGATACTCTTGCCGTAAATATAATTTGATATAATATCACTCTTCAGGCCCGTAGCCACACCGAGGCACACCGAGGCAGCTGCTTCTGTTAAAATGTCCAAAGCCCAAACAAAATGAACTAAATAAAATGCAAAACATATATAACCATTTACTGTATAAAATGTTGACTGCTAGAGAGCTGAATGGTCTAAACTTATTAAATTAGAAAACGCAAGACATCGCTTATATGCCCCAACCATTTGAAGGGGGAACATGCCCCCGGACCTCCTAGATTGCCTCGCTTTAAATGTACCCCTTGCTACTGTACTGCTTTTGATCGGCACTATGCATATACTGTATGTGTGCTATACGTTTATTTATCGTCGCTACCGGTTGCCCATATGAGTGATGCCTCCTGAAGAGATTAGTTATTTTAGATGTTGGAGGATTGTGCATGATACAAACAGAGACCCATAAGCAGCCACTTTCTCTGACTCCTTTGGCTGGCTGCTTAAGACAGGTTTGATTGTACACGTACATTGGCAACATCATATTATTGTTTGGTAACCGTCTCATACCAATGAAGTAGAACTGGTGTAAAGATCAGCTGCACGCTATATCTGCAATGATTATAACTATACAAGCAGTGTAACAAAAATGATTAATTCCTTGAACTGGCAAACACCTGAATATCGACTTCGCTCATATGGGAAACCGGTAGCGACGATAAATAAACGTAAAACACAAATCCCTTTCAGTCTACTGCAGTTAAATTATATATAAAATGTTCATGTCTTGATTACATGTACAAATACTGAAATAAATAATGTTTAAACTAATACTTGAAATAGTAAATGCTTGAAGTTGAAATAGCGAACTTGAAATCGTGAAATCGCCCATTCGTAAATAGCACGTGTTCATCTGTTCTATGCCGTAATCTATATATAGATGGTATATATTATATGGTTTGTTGACAGTATATAACAGACGGATCTGTAGTCCAGTGATAACACGCTGGACTGGTAATCCAGGGATCGCAGGTTCGATCCCCCCGTCTGACGGATCTGTAGTCCAGTGATAGCACGCTGGACTGGTAATCCAGGGATCGCAGGTTCGATCCCCCCGTCAGACGGATCTGTAGTCCAGTGATAGCACGCTGGACTGGTAATCCAGGGATCGCAGGTTCGATCCCCCCGTCAGACGGATCTGTAGTCCAGTGATAGCACGCTGGACTGGTAATCCAGGGATCGCAGGTTCGATCCCCCCGTCTGACGGATCTGTAGTCCAGTGATAACACGCTGGACTGGTAATCCAGGGATCGCAGGTTCGATCCCCCGTCTGACCCTACAGATGGATCTGTAGTCCAGTGATAGCACGCTGGACTGGTAATCCAGGGATCGCAGGTTCGATCCCCCGTCTGACGGAGCTGTAGTCCAGTGATAGCACGCTGGACTAGTAATCCAGGGATCGCAGGTTCGATCCCCCGTCTGACCCTACAGATGGATCTGTAGTCCAGTGATAGCACGCTGGACTGGTAATCCAGGGATCGCAGGTTCGATCCCCCGTCTGACGGATCTGTAGTCCAGTGATAACACGCTGGACTGGTAATCCAGGGATCGCAGGTTCGATCCCCCCGTCTGACGGATCTGTAGTCCAGTGATAACACGCTGGACTGGTAATCCAGGGATCGCAGGTTCGATCCCCCGTCTGACCCTAATAAAATTAACAGTCTTTCAGATGGGACGTTAAACCGAGGTCTCGTGTCGGTGCTTTACACCGTGCACGTAAAAGAACCAGAGGAGACTCTGGAATGGGTCTCTGTCTGTACCAGTGCACTACCCTCCAGACATTTAAAATGACTAATCTCTTCAGGAGGCGTCGCTCATATGGGCAACCGGTAGCGACGATAAATAAACGTAAAACACAAACGCGTCCATGATCGGACTAGTGGCAGGAATATATGCCTTATTGTAGCAAGTGTAAATGATAAAACCCACCAATGTTTACCCCAGAAACACATTCAGATATCCAATCCGGTTCTTTGAGATCATCTTCTTTGCATGTATATCGTCGATGATTGAGCTTATTTACCCTCGCATCCGGCGAACCATATGGGCGAGCGTGTATATCATCCCAGTTCTAGAAGTGACTTATTCAGAATGTCTGACGACTGTACTCTGACACTACTATCCGGAATGATTTACCAAATAATATTAAAAATGCCTCACCAGTCATTTTTACTTAATTTGGAGCACGTCACAATTGTAATGAAGAACACAATTTTATTAGACACACATTATTACAGTAGTACATTATAATGTTTTATAGCATTATAATGGAATATAGTATTACGTAATAGATATACTTGCCGCTGTCCAACTCTAGTGTGACAGAGTATTGTATCACGTAGTGCGCTATGTATATAAATATGCTGTATATGGAAGATTGACCTTGTAAATAAGTTTCCTCGTTAAATAAAGTCTTTATTAATTAATCATTGTCATTATCATTATTATTATTATTAAAAAATTTTTTTTTAAAAATAATAAATATATTATTATTATTATTATTATTATTATTATTGTGCTTGTATTCATTCCTTCTTACAGATTTCCACATTATATATTAGTGAAAACTGAATTCATTATAGACTATAGTAAATGATTAAATAAATGGTGCAGTCATACATGAAGGATATTACAAAAACACCTAAAACTGTTCTCGCAGAATCCCGCTTACTACGAGTGTTCCAAGACCACCAAAAACAGCTTAACATGTTCTCGCAGAATCCCGCTTACTACGAGTGTTCCAAGACTACCAAAAACAGCTAAAACTGTTCTCGCAGAAACTCGCTTACTGCGAGTGTTCCAAGACTACCAACAACAGCTAAAACTGTTCTCGCAGAAACTCGCTTACTGCGAGTGTTCCAAGACTACCAAAAACAGCTAAAACTGTTCTCGCAGAATCCAGTTTACTGCGAGTTTTCCAAGACTACCAAAAACAGCTAAAACTCTTCTCGCAGAATCTCGCTTACTGCGAGTGTTCCAAGACTACCAAAAACAGCTAAAACTCTTCTCGCAGAATGCCGCTTACAGCGAGTGTTCTGAGAGAGGGCGAGGTACAATCCGGTTCGCTGCCACAAATAATAAAATATTCCGACCTTCCGCTGTAATTTCACGCCCGCAAATAACGGTAAAATCAGAAAAGAGCAACGCTCTATCGGAAACACCCATTTCTCTATAGAACGCCAAAAATCAATCCCCATCTCATGAATATTCATATTACCGTCACGTGCCTCTTGGATACTTGTCGTCTGCCGGTAACAGAGACGCAGAACCAATAACTATTGTCACAATATTATTATGAACAGAAAGTTCGGAAGAACAACAAAAATTCTAACATTAGTTCGGACCAATTTGGGACTCTTGTGATAAGACTAAATTGAAAAATTGTACACAGGGAATAATCATTATAAATATCAGATTGGATTATTGTAACTGATTTCACGTGACATTGACTGAGCCGACGAGCAGAGGGTTCAGGTTTCCCGTCGGAAATGAGTGTGGGGCTAGATGCCCCGCATAACGGATACTTACCGTCGTCGGGAAGTCCTGGAAGTCCGCCGGCATCACTTGTCGACATGATTAGTCGCAACAAACTATTAGAAGGTGAGGATGGTCATATTTCAATCGCATTCTACTCATTAGAATTTTAAAAAATATATTTTAGTGTTTCAAACGAATTATATTCTATAGTTTAGTAATTTACCCGTTTACCAAATTTATGTTTAAAAATTCATGTTTTAAATGTTGAAATACCTGGCAATTCTATAGTACCTGTTTAACATATAAGATTTATTAAACCTATTTGACCTATTTAAATATCCTGATATAAGCACCAAGTTAATATAAGAAACTTGAAATGTGCATGTTCGTAATGTGTAATAGATATATAGAATTAGTCGAATTTGTGAACGCGATCCCATGGTACCGTGCTCGATTAGTATCGAGTTCTCGTTATGATTTTGTAATTGAATCAAGTTTTCATATAAATTTATTACATCAATTTGTCGCAAACAATCATTACTACACTAGACAGATGGAATATCAGTGTGCGCGATACTTAGTATTGCTTGATTAAAAAGAAAGAATGGGGTATTAATAAAACATGTTCCGTTCATGTTGTGTCGCTTCAGTCTGTGATTAACTTTAGACAGCACGGGGGACGTGCACTACAGGTATTAGCATATTCGAACTTTAATATTAAAGTAAACTGTAATTTTAAAAACGATAAAGCGGATGCAAATATTTCGGGACAATCTTAATTTTTAATTTAATATATTTATAAACATATTTTAATATTTATCTATAATGTCATTTACTTTATCTCTATAAAATATATTTTATTTGTGATGATATTTAAATATATATTTGAATGTATGCATATTTAGTGACTCCATTATAGGGCGACTATTTAAATATAAATGGCTACTAGAGATTATTCGTTAGATACAAACTGTATTATAATAATAATAATAATTATTATTATTATTATTATTATTATTACTATTTTAGTCTTATTATTATTATTTGTAATTAGTTTATATATGAGAATTCACGTACACGCCGACGGTTTTGTTTCAGATATAAAATACATTATTAGTGCATTATATATCTAAGTAAGTAAATATATATTCAAGACGTATAAACACGCGCGTGTATTAGTTATACATTTTACAATATTATAAGACATGTTACATATAACTGTAATTACATGAACCAAAAAATGGACGGTTGTTATGGGATGGGCCTCCGACCCCTAATATACCTATTACGGAGAATAATAAATGGGGTTACTCCTATTAGGGACCGGAACACAGAAAAGACATGTTACAAAAGTCACCCGATCCAGTATATATAACGTAAATGTGTTATTAAATATAACTTAGTAACTACATAAGTAAATAATAAATAAATAATTTATTATATCTTATTCCCTAGGCAAGTTTTACTGGTTACTGTTTACATGTTTTATTGTGCTAATTCATGTTTTAATTTGTTGAGGGCCTCATGGTAGATTGACTTAATTGTTCAAATGAGTTCTCTCGTTAACTAAAGTCTTTATTATTATTATTATTATTATTATATTGTGGCATGTGAATTTAGACGTTTGTATATACATTCTTACATGCATTTACAAAAATTACAAACAAGCACCCTGCCCATTGGGCTTATATGCCACCCGAAATTAGTTACAGTAGCACGTGCAATGTTTACAATTATACACAGTGTATTACCTAGAATAAATATTCACGAGACAATACAAAATATATGTACACGATGTTAGAGACAATCATACTTTGACAGATCCCCCGTCTGACCCTAATACAATTAACAGTCTTTCAGGGATCGCATGTTCGATCCCCCGTCTGACCCTAATAAAATGAACAGTCTTTCAGATGGGACGTTAAGCCGAGGTCTCGTGTCGGTGCTTTACACCATGCACGTAAAAGAACCAGAGGAGACTCTGGAATGGGTCTCTGTCTGTATCATTGCACTATCCTCCAAAATCTAAAATGACTAATCTCTTGAGGATGCATCGCTCATATGGGCAACCGGTAGCGAAGATAAATAAACGTAAAAACACACTTCTTTTATTTAGAAATATGAAATTTGAAGTCTTTAGAAATAATCAGTTTCATATATAATTTATATTATATGTGCAGTTCTCACTTATAGTGCTATCTTTTGATTGCATTTGATTATATATATGTTGAGGGTCTCATGGTAGATTAACTTTTGTTAAATGAGTACTCTCGTTAAATAAAGTCTTTATTATTATTATTATTATAATGTATACATATATTATATATTTAAAACCAAGGCTGTTATATTTAAGCGAATGTCAACTTGACCGGTCCGGAAGTTAGATCAACATTCCAATTTAATACAGAATACAATTCTTAGTATTACATGTACTGTTTATCGTCAGTTTTACATACACCGACAGTATGTGCACATGTGTATGAAACATTAACAATTACGGGCGGGAACGATGAGTCAAATGTCTTTGTTTGTTTGGGTTTTACGCCAGCATCAGCACCATGTTTGGGCTGGCGGACAGTTTACCTAATAACACATTTGCTGGACAAGCTCAAGCGGTTAACCAGTGCCTGGTGCAACAACCTCCGTAAGAAACTGTCAACCTTTTCATATAAATGAGGCACGGCTTGAGCGGGTCTCGAACCCGTCACAAGATGCATCACATTAGTTTATACAAAATTCGTTTAGCTCGATTGCGAAACAAATTCAAACAACATTAGAATTTAATCGCTACCGATGCATAATTTCTTACGGAATCCATAACCATGAGGGAGAGAGAAGGGGCAATGTGGATTTAAGTGGCTTGCCTACGGACACCGTCAACGCAGTTCTGATGGGATTCGAACCCACAACCTCTCGATCACGAGTCTGACACTATATGCATCACTTATATATTAATTATATCCATTTTAAATTTTTTAAATCGTCATACATTTTGATCGCGTGTATTTTAGAAAATTGGATTAGATGACTTATAGGCCCGTTGGGTTTGATGTTAGCTTACTGTGTTATAATTCGATGCATGTGTAATGAACAGCACACATCACGATAATAAAATATTTACGTACCCATGTACTTACAGTCAGCGAATAAATCAATAAATCAATAAATCAATAGTCTTAGATCTAAATAAAACTAATTAAATATAAAGCAGTTTCTGCTAGTCTCTCGTTTCTTTCGAGGAATACACCTATAACATAGAGTGTATGCATTAACAACTGTTCCTCGATTGTATCTTGTAAATAAAATATGTTGTTATGTATACCCTTGATAATATTTACAGTCTTTCAGATGGAACACTAAACAGAGGTCTCATGTATCGGTGTGTGTGTTTTACGTTTATTTATCGTCGCTACCGGTTGCCCATATGAGCGACGCCTCCTGAAGATATTAGTTATTTTAGAATTTTGGGGGTAGTCCAATGATACAGAGAGAGAGAGAGAGATAGAGAGAGAGAGACCCATTCCAGAGTCTCATCTGGTTCTTTACGTGCACGGTGTAAAGCACCGACACGAGACCTCGGTTTAAAGTCCCAGCTGAAAGACTGTTAATTTTATTAGCGTCAGACGGGGAATCGAACCTGCGATCCCTGGATTACCAGTCCAGCGTGTTACCTCTGGACTACATATCCGTCTGTATCATATATTGGTGCTATACACCGGGCATGTATAAACCCGAGGTCTCATATATCGGTGCTATACACCAGGCATGTATAAACCCGAGGTCTCATATATCGGTGCTATACACCGGTCATGCATAAACCCGAGGTCTCATATATCGGTGCTATACACCGGGCATGTATGAACCCGAGGTCTCATATATCGGTGATATACACCGGGCATGTATACACCTAGGTCTCATATATCGGTGCTATACACCGGGCATGTATAAACCTAGGTCTCATATATCGGTGCTATACACCGGGCATGTATAAACCTAGGTCTCATGTATCGGTGCTATACACCAGGCATGTATAAACCGAGGTCTCATATATCGGTGCTATACACCAGGCATGTATAAACCGAGGTCTCATATATCGGTGCTATACACCAGGCATGTATAAACCGAGGTCTCATATATCGGTGCTATACACCGGGCATGCATAAACCCGAGGTCTCATATATCGGTGCTATACACCGGGCATGTATAAACCCGAGGTCTCATATATCGGTGCTATACACCGGCATGCATAAACCCGAGGTCTCATATATCGGTGCTATACACCGGGCATGTATAAACCCGAGGTCTCATGTATCGGTGCTATACACCGGGCATGTATAAACCCGAGGTCTCGTGTATCGGTGCTATACACCGGGCATGTATAAACCCGAGGTCTCATATATCGGTGCTATACACCAGGCATGTATAAACCGAGGTCTCATATATCGGTGCTATACACCAGGCATGTATAAACCGAGGTCTCATATATCGGTGCTATACACCAGGCATGTATAAACCGAGGTCTCATATATCGGTGCTATACACCGGGCATGCATAAACCCTATGTCTCATATATCGGTGCTATACACCGGGCATGTATAAACCCGAGGTCTCATATATCGGTGCTATACACCGGGCATGTATAAACCCGAGGTCTCATGTATCGGTGCTATACACCGGGCATGCATAAACCCGAGGTTTCATGTATCGGTGCTATACACCGGGCATGTATAAACCCGAGGTCTCGTGTATCGGTGCTATACACCGGGCATGTATAAACCCGAGGTCTCATGTATCGGTGCTATACACCGGGCATGTATAAACCCGAGGTCTCATGTATCGGTGCTATACACCGGGCATGTATAAACCCGAGGTCTCATGTATCGGTGCTATACACCGGGCATGTATAAACCCGAGGTCTCATATATCGGTGCTATACACCGGGCATGTATAAACCCGAGGTCTCATGTATCGGTGCTATACACCGGGCATGTATAAACCCGAGGTCTCGTGTATCGGTGCTATACACCGGGCATGCATAAACCCGAGGTCTCATGTATCGGTGCTATACACCGGGCATGTATAAACCTAGGTCTCATGTATCGGTGCTATACACCAGGCATGTATAAACCGAGGTCTCATATATCGGTGCTATACACCGGGCATGCATAAACCCGAGGTCTCATGTATCGGTGCTATACACCGGGCATGTATAAACCCGAGGTCTCATGTATCGGTGCTATACACCGGGCATGCATAAACCCGAGGTCTCATGTATCGGTGCTATACACCGGGCATGTATAAACCCGAGGTCTCATGTATCGGTGCTATACACCGGGCATGTATAAACCCGAGGTCTCATGTATCGGTGCTATACACCGGGCATGTATAAACCCGAGGTCTCATGTATCGGTGCTATACACCGGGCATGTATAAACCCGAGGTCTCATGTATCGGTGCTATACACCGGGCATGTAAACCCGAGGTCTCATATATCGGTGCTATACACCGGGCATGTATAAACCCGAGGTCTCATGTATCGGTGCTATACACCGGGCATGTATAAACCCGAGGTCTCATGTATCGGTGCTATACACCGGGCATGTATAAACCCGAGGTCTCATATATCGGTGCTATACACCGGGCATGTATAAACCCGAGGTCTCATGTATCGGTGCTATACACCGGGCATGTATAAACCCGAGGTCTCATGTATCGGTGCTATACACCGGGCATGTATAAACCCGAGGTCTCATATATCGGTGCTATACACCGGGCATGCATAAACCCGAGGTCTCATATATCGGTGCTATACACCGGTCATGTATAAACCCGAGCTCTCATATATCGGTGCTATACACCGGTCATGTATAAACCCGAGGTCTCATATATCGGTGCTATACACCGGGCATGTATAAACCCGAGGTCTCATATATCGGTGCTATACACCGGTCATGCATAAACCCGAGGTCTCATGTATCGGTGCTATACACCGGGCATGTATAAACCCGAGGTCTCATATATCGGTGCTATACACCAGGCATATATAAACCTGTGGTCTCATGTATCGGTGCTATACACCGGGCATGTATAAACCTGTTGTCTCATGTATCGGTGCTATACACCGGGCATGTATAAACCCTAGGTCTCATATATCGGTGCTATACACCGGGCATGCATGACAACCAGGAATGATTCTTTACTTGTATCGTATTCTGTATTTTGCACTAGCCTCCCAAAAAGTAAACACGTGAAAGTCGTGATAGCGCAGTGGTCGCTTCAGGTGCGAAATGTCCTGAGTTCGAGCCATTCAATTCAATTCTACGCGTTCGCTTCAGGTGCGAAACGTCCGGAGTTCGAGCCCCGCTGGAGCCGTTACGATTGTGCACTTCGTCAAGGCATTTAAATTCCACATTGCCTCTTCTCTCTCCTCCATGGCGATGGATCAGGAATACGGTCTCGAGAGTGATTAATATAAGCTGCAATAACTTGTTTCGCAATCGAGCTAAAATTAATGTGTATAAACTAACGATAACCACTTTATGTCAATTTAAGCCTTTATTAATATCTATTAATCACCAAATATTGACCACCTGTCAATAAAGGTCACGTGTTTCCATTCCCGCGAGCGGTCCTACTCTACTAGTACAATTTGCAACTTTCAAATAAAATAATCACATCAAAAATTAATTAAGTTGTAAGAACCTGATTCGCAATCGAGCGAAAATAAATTTGTATAAAATAGAGGTAGACTGAGCAATATTTTTCTGGAGGCGTCTCCATCTTTAGTTAGGATGCGACGATAATTAAACGTATCCACTCCACCCCATCTTAAAGACTGTTAATTTTATTAGGGACAGACCAGTTGCCCATATGAGCGACGCCTCCTGAAGAGATTAGTCATGTTATACTTTTGGAGGATAGTGCAATGATACAGACAGAGACTCATGCCAGGGTCTCCTCTGGTTCTTTTACGTGCACGGTGTACAGCACCGACACGAAACCTCGGTTTAAAGTCGCATCTGAAAGACTGCTAATTTTATTAGGTTCAGACGGGGGATCGAACCTGTGATCCATGGATTACCAGTCCAGCGTGTTACCACTGAACTACAGATCCGTCTGTAAGGCAACTATGGGTATTTAGCAGCTTGTTTTATATTGCACAATACTGGACCATAATTCCGCGAAATATAATTCAGATCAATTTGCGAAAGAAACGAATATACTAAAAAACTACTACTACTACTACTACTGCTAATAATAATGATAATAATAATAATAATAATAATAATAATAATAATAATAAATGAACTTGTCCAAATGTAGGTTTCTTATTAATGTATTGGTTAACGAGGAAACTTATTTGACAAAGCCAATCTTGCATACGGCCTTAGCAAAACAATGAAATATGCTTTCCAAGTTGAAACTGATAACTACTAGTATAGACTATGTTATGTACATGTATAACATGATGATGATTATGCTGATGGTGATGATGCTGCTGCTGGTGATGATGGTGGTGATGATGATGGTGATGATGAGTTGAGATGCAGGCTGACAGTTATGATATAGCGCCTGTTTTCAAGGCGTGTGTTTTACGTTTATTTATCGTCGCTACTGGTTGCCCATATGAGCGACGCCTCCTGAAGAGATTAGTCATTTTAGATTGTTGGAGGATAGTGCTATGATACAGACAGGGACCCATTCCAGAATCTCCACTGGTTCTTTTACGTGCACGGTGTACAGTACAGACACGAGACATCGGTTTAAAGTCCCATCTTAAAGACGGTTAATTGTATTAGGATCAGACGGGGGATCGAACCTGTGATCCTTGGATTACCAGTCCAGCGTGTTAACAACTGGACTGTGTTGTTTTCAATGATAGAATACAGCTCTTATGTGTATGAGAAATGGACTGTTTACAGTATTTTGAAACAGAATTCCCCAGATATCCCCGGTTAGTGGCATAATTTGAATAACATTCTATACAATTATACCGAGAACATGCAAGTTGCGTAAATAGTAATAAATACTTTAGTAATACTAATTGTATGGGCAAGTTTTACTGGTTACTGTTTACATGTTTCAAATGAATTATCACGTTAAATAAAGTCTTTATTATAATAATATTAATCACTCTCGAGACCTCATTTCTGATGGAATCCATCACCACGAGTGATAGAGAGGGTGAGAGGAGAGAGAGAGAGGATAGAGAAAGGCGAGAGAGAGAGAGAAAGAGAGAGAGAGAGAGAGAGAGAGAGAGAGAGAAGAGGCAATGTGGACTTTAAATAAGGCATTACGGATATTAAGGCCTAAGGGTACAATCGTAACGGCTACAGCTGGGCGCGAACTAGACTAGATGTTGTCATCCTGTGTTAAAAAGCATGGCAGGATTATGTCCCGGCGGATTATGTCCGGGGGATTATGTCCGGGGATTATGTCCCGGGGGATTATGTCCGGGGATTATGTCCGGGGGATTATGTCCCGGCGGATTATGTCCGGCGGATTATGTCCCGGGGGATTATGTCCGGGGGTATGTCCGGGGGATTATGTCCCCGGCGGATTATGTCCCGGGGGATTATGTCCCGGGGGATTATGTCCCGGGGATTATGTCCGGCGGATTATGTCCGGGGGATTATGTCCGGGGGATTATGTCCGGGGGATTATGTCCCGGGGGATTATGTCACGGCGGATTATGTCACGGCGGATTATGTCCCGGAGGATTATGTCCGGGGGATTATGTCCGGGGGATTATGTCCCGGGGGATTATGTCCGGGGGATTATGTTCGGGGGATTATGTCCGGCGGATTATGTCATGGGGATTATGTACCCATCTCAGTACACAAACTGTTATAATTATTCTCAAATATGAATAATAGCCATTAAGGTGAGGATTTGGAAGACCTTCGAGCGAGTCACACCAGAATAGTTGCGACACAATAGCTGACAATAAAACAGAGTGTCATATACGGTAATTGTGGTATCCAAGAAGCAGGTGTGGGTATGGGATGGAGCTATAGGGGGTGTGCGATGTCTCTTGCCAATTAGCTAAATGAAAAAAAAAGTCACATATTTTTTATTCCGGATAAAACGCTAGCTGATTGGTGGATTGTGATTGGTTTTGTTATTGGTTAATACTGTACGATTGTGAATTCGTGAGGGATGTGGGATGCCCAGGGTACACACCTTGAATCCACTAATGCCGTAGCCTACGCAAATACTAACATACACCACCGTCACACAGCCAATAGTCCATGCATATATGGGTGGAATGACCAGACACGTGGGGACGAGATGTTGCAAATTGAAAAAACATGTCCTTCTGAAATATGTTTAAACTATGCTCCCATTTATACAGTCGGGAATTGCAGTTTTCCATTTGCGCGTTAGTCATTTCATATGTGCAAGCCACGCTTAGTTATTGGGCTTAATTCAGCGATTGTGAATTTTTTTAAACAGTCGACGAAAGTGGTGGTCTCCCCCACACACAGAGCCGACCTTTAATATTTATTACTCTGTATTTCTGGATGGATGTGCGAAATTGGGGGCATTGGCTGTCTACTAGAAAGAATCACGTGGTCTAAAATATCATCCCTGGATATGTGGCAAATCAGAATTAAAAACAGTTGATGTATCGTCCATAGTGGTACCCATGCACATACTGATTATTAATAATTATTATACTGTTAGCAAAATAATACATGGATCTATGTAATCTGAATATGATTGGATTTGCAACTAGTATGCTATATTTCTACATGTTGTGTACATGTTGTATTTCTGGATATATAGTCTACATCCGTTATGTCGAATTCCGTCATACCGAACAAAATACTTCGACATAACCGAAGTTTGACATAACGAAATTATATATAAACGTAGCCAGTTATATGTAAAATGATAGTGTCTGAAACGGGACTTTGATCCGACTTCGAGATAGCCGGAGAATTAGACATAACCGACTTTGACATAACGGTTGTAGACTGTATAAATAACTAAATATTTGTTTTACAATCCAGTACATAGTACATCATTTTCGTTTTATTTGGTTTCTAGTTCACGGCGGGGTCTCCGTGGCGTCTCGTAGCCGAGATGCTGTGAGTTCGAACCTGGCTACATGGTGTCCTTAGGCAAGACACTTAAATCCACATTGTCTCTTATGGCGCCCTCGTGGGCGTCGTGACCATGGATTTTTCTCAGGAATGAGGTCTCGAGAGCAATTAATCTAATGTTGTAATAGCTTGTTTCACAATCGAGTGTTGTTTCGCAATTGGCTGTCCGATTAGCGCAGTGGTTAGCGCGCTCGCTTCTCACCAATGTAACCCTGGTTCGATCCTTGGACGGGAGGCACGTGAGATTGTACGGTGGTCGCCATATCGGACAGGTGGGTTTTCTCCGGGTACTCCGGTTTTCTCACACACGAATAACAACATAGATACGCTTTCATCCGCGCTAATGAGAGTGAGTAATGTATATAAGTTGTTAAAAACTTGCTTCGCAATCGTTGTAAAATAAATAAAGTTTAAACTAAACTTAAACAAAGTGTATGTATACACTATGTATTTGCTTCATGCATTGTTCAGTATCATATTGTACATTGCTACGTTGTGCTGTATTCCGTGTAATGCACTGGTTTTACTCTTATCTTCGACATCCATCTTGTTGCCAGTGGCAACTTAGTAGAATCGGATTATAGCGTGGACCTGAGCCCGGCTTATAGCCATATCCTGATTGACAACCTTGTCTGCGGTACTGTTTACCTGAGCCGGATCACGATGCGGCGGACAGGTGAAATAGGAATACGATAAATAAGTGAACCGTGACATGTCGCATGTATCCGGCATAAAGGATCAAAGACGCCGACACACGCGCACACCTGCTCCCTATGATAACAAATAACGGCATCCGAGAGTGAGGCTGATTCTAAAAGGTGATTAATGACCGATACAGACTTAATAAAATCTGTTTTAATGTTTTTCAGCAATAGTTTAAACGGTATATGACAGCATTGTTTTAATGAAACATTCCTCAAATAATGGAATAGAACATTATACATTTTTTATTGCAGATCGATAATGGCTATACAAATATGCACGTTAAGTTAAAGTCCAAAATGTGCGTTTTTCCACTACAAATTAAAAAATAAAAGATGCATTACAAATATTCACTTTAAGTTAAAGTCCCAATGTGCGTTTTTTCATCGACACATTAAAAAATAAAACTGCATTTGTACATTTCTCCTGGTTATCAGCTTTGGTCATATAACATAAGTATGCATTGTTATCGGTGAATTTCTAAATATATACGAAGGGAGGTAACTTGCAAATAGTCATTGGACAAACATATGTGGAAAGACTTACTTATATTAGTACTACATACATAGGATTAAATTGATAGCAAATTTGACCTTTTGGAAAGGGCTGTTGCTAATGTTTTCCAAACTTGTAGTCCAATCCCATTACACTTTGAAAATGTCACGTATATGTATATGGATATTATCAGGTTTTATGTGTGTTATTAATGTGACAGTAATGTTATTGTGATTTGTAAATTGTATTAGTAATAATGGAAATAAAATGCAAAAAAATATTATTAATATTATTAAATTAACAGACGGTAGATCAATATTGTACTAAAAGTGCTCAAAAATGGAAATACGTGACAGCTATCATGACTTACCCGTGCGTGCGCATAAGAAGATATGTATAGGGTATGATCTCACAGGTATGTATTATGTTGTGATTCCAGCTGGTGTAATAATAATAATAATAACCCCCCCCAAAAAACAATAATAATAATAATAATAATAATAATAACAATAATAATAATAATAAAACCCCCCCCCAAAAACAATAATAATAATAATAATAATAACAATAATAATAATAATAAAAAAATAATTAAAAAAAATAAATAATAATAATATAATAATAATAATAACAATAATAATAATAATACAATTTAAAAAAAATAAAAATAATAATTAATAAATGACAGTATCAGACTCAAATAATATACAAACGTCAATTCAGGAGCGCTGTTTACTGATTGAAAGGTTCGAATGTTGTGACAATGCTATTAAATTTGGCTTTTGCGATGTACTGTCGCAATCAGTATTGACAGAGATTAATTTCCGCGCAATGTCTCGTGCAGGTTATTAATACACCGGGAAGATTGAAGATTCTTCTATAAATAGTATGTATTAAATATGAGTTTTATTTTCATCAAGCGGCATAAAAAAGACATGTTACCGTCTAGAGGTTAGATCGTCCGTCTACTGAGTGGGAGGTCGAAGGTTCGAACCTCGCCAAGGGTTCATTCTGGTATGGCCGGTAACCAACCGCCATAATGGTTACTGATTGCCTATCAGCCTGGTGCCTGGTCTGCATGGTTAGGAATTGGGAAATACTGATGTTCATAAGAGGTGTCTCATAAGTCAGAAATGGTTGGCCCTTTCACTAAGGGCGACACTATAGTAAACAAACACTTCACCTTTATTTCCCAAGTAGTGGATGCTGTTTGTGGAAACAATACTGTCTGTTATTATACTCTAAATTGAAAACTTCCTTTCAAATATTGTTTTACGTTTATTCTGACTTAAGCTTATGTCGTCCATCAGGAATACAAATAGGCCCGAAAATATGAGAATACGTCAAAATGGTAGTTTCTTGAACATGTGTTATGCAGTTCACCCTTATTTCTCAATATTTAATTTTAAAGCGACACAACATCGGTGAAAATTCAATTGTCTACAGAATGTAATTTCCAATTATATGGTATAATTTCCCCCAAATATTTGCCTCAAACACTGAGTAGTTCAACTAATAAACAAAAGTCGTATACGCGGTTTGTTGACATATAACAAAATAATGTAAATAGGGTCGACATCCATGCGTAGTACAACTCGTGTATCCTGAACAACACGATTTATGCTACATATTTACCGTTATATCTCACATGTGTGCCTATGCGTATTTATTTGTAGACTAATCTTAGTTAAATTATCTCTAAACGATAGTATCACGCGTTTAGTATTGACTCCAGTGACAAACACACGCCAAATCAGGAGCACGGATAACAGTTATATTAAATCCAACTTTCACTTTTGAAAGTGTGTAGACCACAGAAAACAATGTTTATTGATTCAATGTTAGTAGTGTTGGAATGTATTCGGAAGAATTTGTAGTAGCAATGCATTTATACGTGAAAAATGCTTTTTTTTTGCTTTTGTGATGTAATGTCGCTTTAATGTATTAATATATTTAAAGCCTTTCGATGCTCATGAGTGAAGTGTATTTCGACCATTCACTTAAGCAAACATATTTTCTTTTTATTTTAGACCGAAATGTTATATATATTGTGATATAAAGCGATACATCCACGCTAAATGGTGCTGGCTCTTTTTTAAGACAAAACGCAATCATAAATGACGTCATCAAACCGATGACGTTGTTAATATTACAAACTAGAGCGGCTGGAAACCATGAGCATAGATACAGCAGGTAGAAATAAAACGTGGAGTTCAAAGCAGTGGAATAACAAATTTCAATTCACTGATAATTTTCTATAAAAGTAAATTATATGTTGATTGTTTCTAACAGTTTCTAATAATATATATATATGGTCCTCTTTACATCCGAATTTTCGGCTTAAAAGCCTTTTTCAAGGAACGTTTCAAACCAAAAAGTCCGGCTAATTCATTTTCTTTAAGATAGTTATGAATAGCTGACTGTGTGTGTTTTACGTTTATTTATCGTCGCTACCGGTTGCCCATATGAGCGAAGCCTCCTGAAGAGATTACTCATTTTTGGAGGATAGTGCACTGATACAGACAGAGACCCATTCCAGAGTCTCCTCTGGTTCTTCTATGTGCACGGTGTAGAGCACCGACACGAGACCACGGTTTAAAGTCCCATCTGAAAGGCTGTTAATTTTATTAGGGTCAGACGGGGGATCGACCATGCTGACGATTCATAACAATGTATATATATATAAAAGTAAAGTAAAAGTGTTTGTTAATTATAGTGTCACCCCTATTGAAAGGACCAGCCATTTCTGACTTATTAGACACCTGTTATGGACAGCAGTACTTCCATAATCATATCAAAGATCGACTGTATAAGTATTGGATTGACGAGTGAAGTGTTGTATGGGCGTTCTCTTGGGTTCGAACTATGTCGTGTGGTGATGGGCGGATCACTGGTCACATCACGGTTGTCATTCTTACGGTCTATGGTTCATATTGCCACTTTTATCGTTAATCCAATCACTCACTTATATACTGTAATGGTGTAGATATCATGATAAAATATGTTCTTATCCAATTACTAGAATCCTAGTTGTATCTATATATATGTATACATTACTAGAATCCTGTATCTATATATGTATACATTACTAGAATCCTGTATCTATATATGTATACATTACTAGAATCCTAGTTGTATCTATATATGTATACATTACTAGAATCCTAGTTGTATCTATATATGTATACATTACTAGAATCCTAGTTGTTTCTATACATGTATACATTTTTATTTATATTTCCATATCTTATTGTCATGTGTAAATGTTTAAAATTGCATCTGTAAGTGTAAACGCCATGTGTAAATGTTTAAAATTGCATCTGTAAGTGTGAATCGCCATGTGTAAATGTTTAAAATTGCATCTGTAAGTGTGAATCGCCATGTGTAAATGTTTAAAATTGCATCTGTAAGTGTGAATCGCCATGTGTAAATGTTTAAAATTGCATCTGTAAGTGTGAATCGCCATGTGTAAATGTTTAAAATTGCATCTGTAATTGGGAAGCGCCATGTGTAAATGTTTAAAATTGCACCTGTAAGTGTGAATCGCCATGTGTAAATGTTTAAAATTGCATCTGTAAGTGTGAATCGCCATGTGTAAATGTTTAAAATTGCATCTGTAAGTGTGAATCGCCATGTGTAAATGTTTAAAATTGCATCTGTAATTGGGAAGCGCCATGTGTAAATGTTTAAAATTGCATCTGTAATTGGGAAGCGCCATGTGTAAATGTTTAAAATTGCATCTGTAAGTGTGAATCGCCATGTGTAAATGTTTAAAATTGCATCTGTAATTGGGAAGCGCCATGTGTAAATGTTTGAAATTGCATCTGTAAGTGTGAATCGCCATGTGTAAATGTTTAAAATTGCATCTGTAAGTGTGAATCGCCATGTGTAAATGTTTAAAATTGCATCTGTAAGTGTGAATCGCCATGTGTAAATGTTTAAAATTGCATCTGTAATTGGGAAGCGCCATGTGTAAATGTTTAAAATTGCATCTGTAATTGGGAAGCGCCATGTGTAAATGTTTAAAATTGCATCTGTAAGTGTGAATCGCCATGTGTAAATGTTTAAAATTGCATCTGTAATTGGGAAGCGCCATGTGTAAATGTTTGAAATTGCATCTGTAAGTGTGAATCGCCATGTGTAAATGTTTAAAATTGCATCTGTAAGTGTGAATCGCCATGTGTAAATGTTTAAAATTGCATCTGTAAGTGTGAATCGCCATGTGTAAATGTTTAAAATTGCATCTGTAATTGGGAAGCGCCATGTGTAAATGTTTGAAATTGCATCTGTAATTGTGAAGCGCAATAGAATAATTTTTATTTTTTGCGCTATATAAATGCTATGTATTTGTATTTATTTATCCTTGAAGGCCAGTCGTCTGGCTGATCGGCACTAGGTAAACCATCTATAGTTGATAGGTATGCATAAACAAAATATTCATGCTATGCCTTACATACACAACTCAACAGAATAACAGTCGAAGTCGTGATAGCGCAGTGGTAGAGCGTTCGCTTCACGTGCGAAAGGCCCGGAGTTCGAGCCCCGCTGGAGCCGTTACGATTGTGTCCTTAGGCAAGGCATTTAAATGTCATGTTGCCTCTTCTCTCTCCCTCGTGGCGATGGATTCCATCAGGAATGAGGTATCGAGAGTGCTTAATATAAGTTGTAAGAACTTGTTTCGCAATCGAGCTAAACTAAATTTGTATAAACTAAACAATAAGAACAGAAAGCAAATAAATGATACAATATGCTAAAAAAGCACTCGTCTATGTTTGGCATCATAACAATGGGAAAACGAATCCTTATAAGATATGTCGTTGTAAGGAACACCAGTACCTTACACTTGACATCAACGACTGGGAAACCCTAAAGATGTCTATAAATGTTTCTTTTCCCATGTTCCCTAGAAACCATACGGGTGACGCGAGCGCTGACGTATTTCTGCATCTCTTTACGGTTTCCGGGGGAAGCCAAACTCGTGCCGATGTTCCGTACATTGCAATGGCTCTAGTCACGTACTCAGACGTTTATTAAGAATTAAGAGACATTTTATGCAAACTTCTGAGCTCGATTGCGAAGCAAGCTCTCACAGTATTAGATTAGTCAGGTTAGTGTATTCGCTCTCAATACATCATTCTTTGTGAACTATAGAGCCGTGAGGGAGAGAGAGAGGGGGGTGTGGAGATAGATGCCTTGAGGGAGAGATGAGGGGATGTGGAATTAGATGTCATGATGGAGAGAGGGGATGGGACGTGGAATTAGATGTCATGAGTGAGAGAGGAGGGGACGTGGAATTAGATGTCATGAGGGAGAGAGGAGGGGACGTGGACTTATATGTCATAAGGGAGAGGGGATGGGACGTGGAATTATATGTCATAAGGGAGAGGGGATGGGACGTGGAATTATATGTCATAAGGGAGAGGGGATGGGACGTGGAATTAGGGACGTGGAATTATATGTCACGAGGGAGAGAGGAGGGGACGTGGAATTATATGTCACGAGGGAGAGGGGAGGTGACGTGGAATTATATGTCATGAGGGAGAGAGGAGGGGACGTGGACTTATATGTCATGAGGGAGAGGGGAGGTGACGTGGAATTATATGTCACGAGGGAGAGGGGAGGTGACGTGGAATTATATGTCATGAGGGAGAGAGGAGGGGACGTGGAATTATATGTCATGATGGAGAGGGGAGGTGACGTGGAATTATATGTCATGATGGAGAGGGGAGGTGACGTGGAATTATATGTCACGAGGGAGAGGGGAGGTGACGTGGAATTATATGTCATGATGGAGAGGGAGGTGACGTGGAATTATATGTCACGAGGGAGAGGGAGGTGACGTGGAATTATATGTCACGAGGGAGAGAGGAGGGGACGTGGAATTATATGTCATGAGGGAGAGAGGAGGGGACGTCATGAGGGAGAGGGGAGGTGACGTGGAATTATATGTCATGAGGGAGAGGGGAGGTGACGTGGAATTATATGTCACGAGGGAGAGGGGAGGTGACGTGGAATTATATGTCACGAGGGAGAGAGGAGGGGATGTGGAATTATATGTCATGAGGGAGAGAGGAGGGGATGTGGAATTATATGTCATGAGGGAGAGAGGAGGGGACGTGGAATTATATGTCATGAGGGAGAGAGGAGGGGACGTGGAATTAGATGTCATGAGGGAGAGATGAGGGGATGTGGAATTAGATGTCACGAGGGAGAGAGGAGGGGACGTGGAATTAGATGTCACGAGGGAGAGGGGAGGGGACGTGGAATTAGATGTCATGAGGGAGAGATGAGGGGATGTGGAATTAGATGTCACGAGGGAGAGGGGATGGGACGTGGAATTAGATGTCACGAGGGAGAGGGGAGGGGACGTGGAATTATATGTCATGAGGAGAGGGGATGGGACGTGGAATTATATGTCACGAGGGAGAGGGGATGGGACGTGGACTTATATGTCACGAGGGAGAGGGGATGGAACGTGGAATTAGATGTCACGAGGGAGAGGGGAGGTGACGTGGAATTAGATGTCACGAGGGAGAGGGGATGGGACGTGGAATTAGATGTCACGAGGGAGAGGGGATGGAACGTGGAATTATATGTCACGAGGGAGAGGGGATGGAACGTGGAATTATATGTCACGATGGAGAGGGGATGGAACGTGGAATTATATGTCACGAGGGAGAGGGGATGGGACGTGGAATTAGATGTCACGAGGGAGAGGGGATGGAACGTGGAATTAGATGTCATGAGGGAGAGAGGAGGGGATGTGGAATTAGATGTCATGAGGGAGAGGGGATGGGACGTGGAATTAGATGTCACGAGGGAGAGGGGATGGGACGTGGAATTAGATGTCACGAGGGAGAGGGGATGGAACGTGGAATTATATGTCACGAGGGAGAGGGGATGGAACGTGGAATTAGATGTCACGAGGGAGAGGGGATGGAACGTGGAATTATATGTCACGAGGGAGAGGGGATGGGACGTGGACTTATATGTCATGAGGGAGAGGGGATGGGACGTGGAATTAGATGTCACGAGGGAGAGGGGAGGTGACGTGGAATTAGATGTCATGAGGGAGAGGGGATGGGACGTGGAATTAGATGTCATGAGGGAGAGGGGAGGGGACGTGGAATTATATGTCATGAGGGAGAGAGGAGGGGATGTGGAATTAGGTGTCATGAGGGAGAGAGGAGGATGTGGAATTAGGTGTCATAAGGGAGAGAGGAGGGGATGTGGAATTAGATGTCATGGGAGAGAGGAGGGGATGTGGAATTAGGTGTCATAAGGGAGAGAGGAGGGGATGTGGAATTAGATGTCATGAGGGAGAGAGGAGGGGATGTGGAATTATATGTCATGAGGGAGAGAGGATGGGACGTGGAATTATATGTCACGAGGGAGAGAGGAGGTGACGTGGAATTAGGTGTCATAAGGGAGAGAGGAGGGATGTCATGTGTGGAATTAGGTGTCATAAGGAGGAGGGGATGTGGAATTAGGTGTCATAAGGGAGAGGAGGGATGTCATAAGGGAGAGGAGGGATGTGGAATTAGGTGTTATGAGGGAGAAGGAGGGGATGTGGAATTAGGTGTTCTGAGGGAGAGGAGGGGATGTGGAATTAGGTGTCATGAGGGAGAGGAGGGGATGTGGAATTAGGTGTAATAAGGGAGATAGGAGGGTGGAATTAGATGTAATGAGGGAGAGAGGAGGGGATGTGGGATTAGATGTCATGAGGGAGAGGAGGGAATGTGGAATTAGGTGTCATAAGGGAGAGAGGTGGGTTGTGGAATGATATGGCATTTATATGTGAACAAAGGTTTGTGTGTGCTTTTTTGTGATGTAATGTCGCTTTAAACTATGTTGCTGTATTCGCTTTTTATTTGAAGTTATTCTCGTCATAATATCGTATAAGTGTACAATGTATTGGCGACATATAGATATATAAAAAACTGTATATGTTATGTGAATAAAAATTATGTTCGTTCGTATAGACCCATTGGGCCGGGTGTTGAATGTAAATTGATGTGTTAATATGCTTTATTCATTCTGTACATGGCACACTAATAAATCATTTACTAACTTACGAATCACGATCACGAATGTGTTTACATGCATACACAACTTATGTCGTTGTAAAATATTGAAACAGGTTTTGGCAAATGGTATTTTCGTTTTGCTACTGTCCAACCTGTACAATGCAGCCAGTGAGTGAGTGGGTACTTCCGACCGTTATTTGAAAGCTTGACTGTACAAGTTTGACTGTACACCTGTGGGTTTATAAATATGTGACATTGGTTACAGACGGATTTATAGTCCAGTGGTAACACGCTGGACTGGTAATCCAGGGATCGCAGGTTCGACCCCCTTCTGACCCTAATAAAATTAACAGTCATTCAGATGGGATATTTATATATATATGTGTGTTTCATACACCCTCTCATGTGTATGGACTGGTAATTCATGGGATCGCAGGTTCGATCCCCCGACTGACCCTAATAAAAGTAGGTCTCGTGTCAGTGCTGTACACCGTGCACGTAAAAGAACCAGAGGAGACTCTGGAATGGGTCTCTGTCTGTATCATGCGCTATCCTCCAAAATCTAAAATGACTAATCTCTTCAGGAGGCGTCGCTCATATGGCCAACCGGTAGCGACGATAAATAAACGTAAAACACACCAAGTCTCTGGGGAAATTCGCTATAAAAGCCGGTGCAAATATAGTTATAAAGTGTGATAAACAACTGAAACGAGATGTTCTATAAAGTAAACAAAATCCGTTCATGTAATAAATAATTACTTCTAATATTCCTTTGATATTCCAACCCCCCCTCCCCCAGGAGCTTAGATGAGGTAGTTTTAGTTTAATTTAAATTCCAGTAGGCTTTCAAGCCCACGAATACATACATACATATTATATACAGTTAGCGAACAGTGCACACATAATGCATACATTTTATACAAATGAGCTCCCACAATCATAGCCATTTATATTTATATTCATGCGTCTGATATGTGTCTTATAATTAAAGCAAGATATATATTCAACAGGCAAGCACGTGCTCCAGACTTACAGTCCGATTAGCGCAGTGGTTAGCGCGCTGGCTTCTCACCAATGCAACCCGGGTTCGGTTCTCGTACCGGGAAGTATGTGAGATGGTGCGGTGGTCGCCAGATCGGATACGCGTATACGTGGTCATTCATGTAGGAGGAAACTCGGAGTGCCCGGAGAAAACCCACCTGTCCGATCTGGCGATCACCGTACCATCTCACATACTTCCCGGTCCGAGGACCGAACCCGGGTAACATTAGTGAGAAGCCAGCGCGCTAACCACTGCGTTAATCGGACAGCTACATAGTAGATTGACGTTGAATAAACGTAAATGTTGAACAAAATATATGAATATTTATTGTATGCTGTTCAAATGCTATAATTCATTAATAACGATTGCGAAACGACAAAATCTATGAAATTGACGATGTTCGATCGGAATAGTACAAAAACACTTTATTCTTATGTTAATGACATTGTGTGTTTTACGTTTATTTATCGTCGCTACCGGTTGCCCATATGAGCGACGCCTCCTGAAGAGATTAGTCATTTTAGATTTTGGAGGATAGTGCATGATACAGACAGAGACCCATTCCAGAATCTCATCTGGTTCTTTTACGTGCACGGTGTAAAGCACCGACACGAGACCTCGGTTTAACGTCCCATCTGAAAGACTGTTAATTGTATTAGGGTCAGACGGGGGATCGAACCTGCGATCCCTGGATTACCAGTCCAGCGTGTTACCACTGGACTATAGATCCATCTGTTAGTTAATGACATTAATCGATTAACCGTTTTATGTAGTTGTGCAAATATGTTTTTAAGCACGTTTTGGGGATACTTTCACGTGCAATCAAATCAGCGATGTATTTGATCAGACATCCGGGCAGAATAAGGACATAAAGCTGTGTCTAAAGACACCGATCTGCACCATAAGACAAATATAGTAGCACGTTTTATATCTGGAAATTCATCGATTTGGGGAACTTTTTTCTCCGTGGAGTAATTAAATTGCTATGATTGTAGTACATATTGATGCAATACACAAATCACTGCGCCGGATATCTCGTTACTCCCACGAATTGACGTTAATATTTATTGATATTTCCGGAATTATATCACTATTTGTCAAGAATGACACTTCCTTGAAAGTTTTCATTCTGCGTCCAGCGTTTTTAATCAACACGTTTTATCCCTACACTACCGTGGTCGAGTGGTTAAGGTCGCTGACTTGTATACCACTGTAACCTATCATCACTGATGTTCACGGGTTCGAGCCCCGCTCAGGCCGTGTCTCATTTATATGAAAAAGTTGGCAGTTTCATACGGAGGTTGGTGCACCCAAGTACTGGTTAACCGCTGGAGCCTGCCCAGGAAAGGTGTTGTTAAGTAAACTGCCCGCCGGAGATATAGCCCGAAATGGTGCTGATGCAGGCGTAAAACCCGAAATATAACATAACTACGCAGGTGCCACGAGTGCGTTTACATGTGTTCATAGAATCATTATGTGTCAGTTATTTTAATTTCATTTTTATACCGGTACTTATCTTGTTTGTGGTTAAATTTAGGTTCTGATTAAAGCAACATTCTGCTTTTTCTTAGAATGTGCTGCACACTGGGGGTAATTCTAAGAAATGGGTGCATAGTAGTTGTTTCTCCTCTCTTATTGTATACAAATATATTTTAGCTCGATTGCGAAACAAGTTCTTACAACTTTATAGTAATCACTCTCGAGACCTCATTCCTGGTGGAGAGAGAGAGAGAGAGAGAGCGAGAGAGAGCGAGAGAGAGCGAGAGAGAGAGAGCGAGAGAGCGCGCGAGAGAGAGACAGACAGAGACGAGGCAACGTGGAATTTAAATGCCTTACTTTGTGGCACAGTCGTAACGGCTCCAGTTGGGCTCGAACTCCGCGTCTTTCGCACCTGAAGCGAACGCGCTACTACTGCGCTATCACAACATCCACGATATACCTCTCTTGTAGTTCCATTTTTCAATAATTAGTTATTCAGATTTTGAGGTATTGAATTTGTTTATGCAAGTTTAATTACTATCTATACATAGAGATATATAGTTATTATAGTGTCATCCCTATTTAAAGGGCCAGCCATTACTGACTTATGAACATCAGTACTTCTCGAATCCTATGCTCGTAGGCCATGCGCCAGGCTGGTAGGCAATCGGTAACCATTATTTAACTAGCTAGCGGCTCACCATATAATACTCTGGTCTTTTGACAGCAGTCCAATATTAATAATAATGGACTGCAGGTACAAAGGTCACGATGGTGTTTTAAATAATTATATAGTCCAACCTATATAAACTCTAGTTTTAAGAAACTTATATGTTGAATCGTGTTCTATTGTGAATTGTTACTGTCTCTTATAATTCATTATTGAGTGGCAATGTACATCGATATGTTTTTATTATATTGACTGTTGTTTGCTGTACATTGATGAGACGTAAATAAAGAATAAAATCTACGTGCGTAAATTATACTGACATACGCATCTTTCATTTAATATTAAGTATAGTTTGTGTAGACTTTAGAAAGTGTGCACTCTAAGCTGCCCAGAGAGAACTGCTTGCCGAAACGAAACACAAACTGTTCTAGAAGAATACCAGCAACATCATCGTAATTAATTGCTTGTTTTATTCACTGTGTAAAGTCGCATTACGGTCATTTGGCGGATCCACGGTGTAAGACGACCCCGAATGTCCCATCCGAGCAGTATTCCGGGCACGGAGTGGCACCCGGGTAGAACCACACACCTTCTACAAGCCAGCTGGATAGCTTCCTGATTTGAAAGAAGTCGCTACCTCTATTGGGTGAGGGGCAAGTGATTTGACGTCAACCATCTTAATCACTAGGAACACGGTCATTGTTTGATTGCTAAGGACAACACGCGAATAAACATGCATATGAATTACTTTTATTTTTGTCGAATATAGAGAGAATCACCTCTTAGCACTAAAACAGTGTGATGTCAAAACGTTTCGTCATTTTACTAGCATTCGTGTAGTGTGTTTTACGTTTATTTATCATCGCTACCGGTTGCCCATATGAGCGACGCCTCCTGAAGAGATTAGTTATTTTAGATTTTGGAGGATAGTGCATGATACAGACAGAGACCCATTCCAGAATCTCCTCTGGTTCTTTTACGTGCACGGTGTAAAGCACCGACACGAGACCTCGGTTTAACGTCTCATCTGAAAGACTGTTAATTTTATTAGGGTCAGACGGGGGATCGAACCTGCGATCCCTGGATTACCAGTCCAGCGTGTTACCACTGGACTACAGATCCGTCTGTATTTCGTGTAGTGTCGGACACTGCATCTTATATACTGTGCTACGTCGTATGACAGTGTAAAACATAGACATAGCTCTCCTAGAAATCTAAATTTGTTATGACGGCAGTTGTATCTGTTTGACATATGATAGGCTGCGATGGAGATCCCCTGTTATATGCCTATGCAGAAATAATTAAGTATTTAAGGGACGTCTCCACATACAATAAGCGTTCCTATATCTTTTTCACTTTCTTTCTTATTCTTAACATGTTGTCAATATTTACAAAGAGACCGACGCCAATTGGGCTTGACATTTCCAAACGCTCAATGCTCTCGGTTAATCATTGCCAATTAAGTCACCAGAGGGCGGAATATTATCATGTGACCCGCACGTGCGTGTCTCGTGTTTCGGCGGAAGTTAGAATTTGACGCTAGCCTAAATGGAACAGCGATATCGGCGGAAGTATCAATGGCTTAGTGTTTAGTAATGGCGCACGACTACAGGCACGTGTGTACGATAGACACACATCTGTTATAAAACTGTTAGACAATTTAAAGCCATGAAAATGCCACCAAATTGAAAATAGTTCAATGTTTGGAAACAGTACAGGCATGATATGCCTACACAGCACTGAGTTTATTACTTCAACTCAGAAACGAGGTAGGGGAATAACACGTGACATCGTGAAATTCTAAAATATGATATTCATACGCGTTACTTCGCTGGTGGCATTCAAATTGTCAAAATACTTCACAATATTCCATAATTAAACTTGTCCGTACAATGTGTATGCCTGCTGGCTACTAAACAATAAATTTTCCCAAATGATCTAACAATAGAATTACACAAGCATAAGTCACATAGGGGCCGGTACGGCTACACTAGGGTGCATCCAGGTATAGCCCGGCGTATAAAAGGCTACACCGGGGGTCGACCGGGAAGAAATCGTCGACAATCACGAAGACGGTCGTCTCGACGGTCGACGCCCATCGTCTCTCACGGTGTCCCCCGGTGTGGACATGGTGCAATACGGCGTAACCGCGTCGTCGTCATGATGTGAACACAGTAGAGCTCGGCGGGTTCACGGTCGACCCCGGCGTGAATACGGACGAGCCATGAAGCAACACGGTGCACCCCGGTGTGATTACGGTACACCACGACGTCACCCTGGCACACCACGGCGTCATTACGATTTACCCCGGTACATGCCAATTTACCCCCGGCGTGGCCCCGGCGTGGTCACGGTGCACTCGGGTCACCGTGGCTTATCGATATAATCTGGATGTATTTGGGGAATCTCATCATATCTGCACTTCCGGCTCTCTACTGGGACGTACCGGGATGCACCGGCACCTACCGTATATCCACCGGTACCACCGTAGTCGTACCGTATCGGCTCTCTATCGGGACGTGCCGGGATGCACCGGCACCTACCGTATATCCACCAGTACCACCGTAGTCGTACCGTACCGGCTCTCTATCGGGACGTGCCGGGATGCACCGGCACCTACCGTATATCCACCGGTACCACCGTAGTCGTACCGTACCGGCTCTCTACCGGGACGTGCCGGGATGCACCGGCACCTACCGTATATTCACCGGTACCACCGTAGTCGTACCGTATCGGCTCTCTACCGGGACGTACCGGGATGCACCGGCACCTACCGTATATCCACTGCTACCACCGTAGTCGTACCCTAGCGCTGCCGTGTTCTCACCGCGATACTTGTTTTCGCTCCACTATCTGAATAACAAACAACATCCTGATCTGGCTCTATGCTGTTTGCAAAAGCGACGTTAGTTGTGATTGGCAGGTTAAGGGTTAATCGTGTGTGGCGGCTATAATTAGAATGATGTTGCAAGTTGATAGTATACCAACGCTTAAGCTTGTAGACATACCTACCATATCGTCTGGCTCTGTACAGGATAGCCGCGCATTTTCTTACGTCTATGATTTCATTTCAACAATTCATCATCTCTACGCTCTCTGTATGGAATCTCTTCAGAATGCATGTTAGCATGACAGGGTTCCCTATTTCAACTTGTTGAAAACAATATTGAAGAAATCGAATTTTATCACGAGAGAGTATTGACTGTGGCGCGTGGGTCAGCAATGAAACCGGCGAAGCGTGAGCATTAAACAGTTGTGAGAATTGATAAATTTGCATGCGATCGTCACGGAGTGTGGATATAACATCTGGCCATATTTTTTTCTGTCTTAAAAACTCTCTCGTTTGTGTTTTATTAGATCCGTAGAGTCAGATATCATCGAACGGCAGAGCATAAATAAAAACAAAACCTGGTGATACATTAAAAAAACATGCTTTGAAGTTTTAGTACTCGTAAAACGTGCTTAATAAATTACAATGAACCATATATTAGGACAATGTAGCATATAACTTGTAATGAGGTTGTCAACTTGTCATACCCTCTATAACTGTACAACACCTCATCAATAAATAAAATATAAATGATACATGGCTAGCGATTATTGTCTGGTTACTTCGATCGAGATAACGATAAAGTCTAATTGTAACAACTACACGTATTTCTCTAATATAAATATTGCGAACTAATTAAAGCGACATTACATCGTACAAAACCCAAACATGAAATTTTACGTATAAATAGTATTGCTACAGCGTGTGTGTGTGTTTTACGTTTATTTATCGTCGCTACCGGTTGCCTATATGAGCGACACCTCCTGAAGATATTAGTCATTTTAGAGTTTGGAGGATAGTGCATGATACAGAAAGAGACCCATTCCAGTCTCCTCTGGTTCTTTTACGTGCACAGTGTAAAGCACCGACACGAGACCTCGGTTTAACGTCCCATCTGAAATACTGTTAATTTTATTAGGGTCAGATGGGGGATCGAACCTGCGATCCCTGGATTACCAGTCCAGCGTGTTACCACTGGACTACAGATCCGTCTGTAATTTGCTACAGCAACTACACATATTTTTATATATAAAATAATTCGAACACTAACTTTCAATCAATAAACAGTGTTTTTACGGTCTACATATTCAGAAAAAGTGAAAGTAGGATTTCATATAACGACCAGCCACGTTCCTGAATTGACGCTTGTTTATTATTGGAGTATATAGTAAGCGCGTGATGCTGTCGTTTAGATCATTTAAATCAGATTAGTCGAATATAAATATGCATAGGCACAACTGTGAGATATAACGTTACATCTGAATCATACAATGTTGTTATTCAGGATACACGTGTTGTATTGCGCATGTATGTTGACCTTGTTTAAATTATTTTGCTGTGCCAACAAACGTCGCCTACGATATTCCTTTACTAGTTGAAATACTCCGATTCCGTGGCAATTAATTTTGATTTTTAAAAAATACCATATGATAGGAAATTAGATTCTGTAGAAATGTAGGTTTTCATTAGTATGATTAAGAATCATTTTACCGCATATGTCTCCGCACACGTTGGACTTTGTATGCTGTAGCTATCAACAAAACGATAATTTCTAAGAATCGTTCTCAACACAAGGCGGAATGTGACACCGAAAGCTGTATTAACGCTAACGCAAGAAACTTCATCACCATTCACTTATATTACTGGTAACTTCGACACCTGCGAACACAAAGGTGTAACAATAAAATGTTGCTAGTGAATGTAAAATGGTGTTACATAGAAAACCGACTCTCGTATTTCGTGTAGGATACAACAGGTATAAAACGTTGACGATATGTATGTATACATGTATGCATGTTTGTATGTATGAAATACGATATACGCATGTGTCATCGAGAGTTAAATTAGCGGCGATATTTCAATTGGATAGGCGATCACTCTGATATGGAGAAGTCCGAATCGATTGTCTTCTAGTAACACTGAATAACACTTCTTTTCTAACAGAAAACTATTGGCATCAGATGCCCGTGTAAATGTTGTTTCCGCCTGTGAAAATTACTATCAAAATGGAGATTGCTCATAAAATCATAGTGTATAGCGTCGTTAATCCCAATGCATGTTTAACGAAACAGTTCACCTGCATTATATTGACTCATATTTATTCTTTGTTGATATGTGGTAAACAAGATGATGATGATTGCGCTTATTAGCCCTCGCCGCCGGCGAACACTGTGGGCGAGCGTGCTAAGACGTTTAGTTAACACTTATCTATTATAAACTAAGGTGATTAGGTTGTGTGCACTAGAAATACGATTTGAATTCTCAGCCTGGCAATAGATTAGGCTACAAGCACCAGCATGCATACGGTCAGTATAGGAGTCACTCTATACTGTCCCATATCGCACGTGCATTGAGTATGCAATCACATATACACAGATATTTATATAATTATATTATACAGGCCGTATTCTGTAATTATATGTTACGAAAATCCAAATATTAAATTAATTTTGCACCATCGAACATTAAAATGTTTAAAATGTAAATTTATCTAAACATAAGGCAAACCATTATTACATGGCAGTTTTGCGGTTTTAAAAGAAACAACAACGCACTCTCTGCATACAACAACGCATTCTTTGCATACAACAACGCATTCTTTGCATACAACAACGCATTCTCTGTATACAACAACGCACTCTCTGCATACAACAACACATTCTCTGCATACAACAACGCATTCTCTGCATACAACAACGCACTCTCTTCATACAACAACACATTCTCTGCATACAACAACACATTCTCTGCATACAATAACACATTATCTGCATACAACAACGCATTCTCTGTATACAACAACACATTCTCTGCATACAACAACACATTATCTGCATACAACAACACATTCTCTGTATACAACACCACATTCTCTGTATACAACAACACATTCTCTGTATACAATAACACATTATCTGCATACAACAACACATTCTCTGTATACAACAACGCATTCTCTGTATACAACAACGCATTCTCTGCATACAACAACGCATTCTCTGCATACAACAACACATTATCTGCATACAACAACACATTCTCTGTATACAACAACGCATTCTCTGTATACAACACCACATTCTCTGCATACAACAACACATTCTCTGCATACAACAACGCACTCTCTGCATACAACAACGCACTCTCTGCATACAACAACGCATTCTCTGCATACAACAACGCATTCTCTGCATACAACAACGCATTCTCTGCATACAACAACGCACTCTCTGCATACAACAACGCATTCTCTGCATACAACAACGCATTCTCTGCATACAACAACGCATTCTCTGTATACAACAACACATTCTTTGCATACAACAACACATTCTCTGCATACAACAACACATTCTCTGCATACAACAACGCATTCTCTCATACAACAACGCACTCTCTGCATACAACAACACATTCTCTGCATACAACAACGCATTCTCTGCATACAACAACGCACTCTCTGCATACAACAATACATTCTCTGCATACAACAACGCATTCTCTGCATACAACAACACATTCTCTGCATACAACAACACATGCTCTGCATACAATAGCACATTATCTGCATACAACACCGCACTCTCTGCATACAACAACGCACTCTCTGCATACAACAATGCATTCTCTGCATACAACAACGCACGCTCTGCATACAACAACACATTCTCTGCATACAACAACACATTATCTGCATACAACAACGCATTCTCTGCATACAACAACGCACTCTCTGCATTTACACGCAGGCAGGAAAAAAACTATTTTATATAGCTATTCTGTGGCGAAATGTTTTTCATTTCCTCACTGGATTGTCTTATTTCACTGAATAGTGTCACGTCGGCTTTGGAACTGGCGTAGTAATTTAGAGGATCGACACACAGAAGTGTGAAAACGGTTCCTATAATCCAATTTCCCACCCTCCCGATCTATCGAGTTGGTACAAATTACCAATAGTTGTAATCTAATTACTGCTGAAAAATAGAAGTCTTAGTTAAATTAAATTTAGGGTAAATCATTTTTAAAGTCCCTATGACTTCTGAGATGGTGCGTGCTGAGAGTAGAATGGATACGGTATAGAATTGTATTTATGGCCGGATTCGAACCATAAAACATGTGCTGACTAATGTAAAATACTTGAAACATGTTCTAGAGCCCGAGGGGGTATGTGTACTTCTTATTCCAAGGGGGGCATTTAAAATATTCATGCAAGATTCGTTCAGTATTCAAGACCAAAGATTGACTATAGTCAAGAGTTCTGCAGGGGGAATTGTTATAGTTCAGGCCCGTAGCCACACCGAGGTACACCGAGGCAGCTGCCTCGGCCAAAATTTCAAAAGCCAAAAAATAATAAATGAAAAAATAAATTAATTAAATGTAAAAAATATCCCTGCATAGATTCGTGACGCACTCGTCTATATCGGCAATCATAACACACACATTTAAGATAGTTGCGCATGCGCAATAAGCATTGTTTACATCTGTTTGTTGATAAACAATTCGCGTATACGACGGTGATATCTTTATTTTACTTTTTCGTTTCTGTGCGAATATTTTATTGTATTTTAAAGACACAGTCATTGGAAAATATATTCTTTATATAGCTGGTACATTTTGCTAAAATATCCTTTATTCCGATGTATTGTCGCTTTAATAGGATACAGCTGTGTTTAATGAGCGGCCAACGATTACATAATTGTAGTTGGAGTTTTTCGAAATGTCATCGAGATACGGGTCCTGCTAGGCCGGGTATATGATAACAGGGGCTTGATAAATGTATATACAGACGGATCTATACCGTATTACCGCTGGACTGGTAATCCAGGGATCGCAGGTTCGATCCCCCGTCTGACCCTAATAAAATTAACAGTCTTTCAGATGGGACGTTAAACCGAGGTCTCGTGTCGGTGATTTATACCGTGCACGTAAAAGAACCAGAGGATACTCTGTAATGGGTCTCTGTCTGTATCATTGCACTATCCTCCAAAATCTAAAATGACTAATCTCTCTTCAGGAGGCGTCGCTCATATGAGCAACCGGTAGCGACGATATATAAACGTAAAACACACATACATGTATATGCACCATTAGGATAGGGGATCCGGGTATAGCTCCCAAGGAAGATTTTGAAAGTACATGCATTACCGTAGCTGTATTCGGTAGGCATTTTAAGGCATGTTTTGACTAGAAATATGGAACATATTTATCTATGCTGTTTTGACAAAACTCTTCCTTTTATCAGTTAAACACTTTTCGACTTATTTCTATATTCGATATGTTTGCGGCACACCAAACACCTCCACCTCCTAGCCAATCATTGTTATGGAAGTCGTGATAGCGCAGTGGATGCGCGTTCGCTTCAGGTGCGAAAGGTCCGGAGTTCGAGCCCCACTGTAGCCGTTACGATTGTGCCCTTAGGCAAGGTATTTAAATTCCACGTTGCCTCTTCTCTCTCCCTCGTGGCGATGGATTCCATCAGGAATGAGGTCTCGAGAGTGATTTATATAAGTTGAAATAACTTGTTTCGCAATCGAGCTAAATTAAATTTGTATAAACTAAACTAATCAGTGTTATTCCAGTGTTCGCATTTTCATAAGTTTTCAATTTTTGAAGAAAGTGTGTGCAAGTGCATACAGTGTCTACGATATACGCCCCTGATCAATATATGCGGACTGTAAGTTATAATAGAAAAACGTGGTTGGCCATATTTGTTATAAAGGAAACGTGTGGACAGCAACGCCATATATTATGGAAACGCACAGACGCAAGGCCTAGTTCGCTTACTCACATTTTAAGCTTTAACCGTCCCCGTGGCCTAGATGTTAAGGCGTCCGCCTATGGAGCGGGAGGTCGAAGGTTCGAATCTCGTCAGGGATCCGTTCTGATATGGCTGGTTGGTGAGCCGCCAGCTAGTTAAATAATGGCTACCGATTGCCTACCAGCCTGGCGCCTGGTATAGGATTCGTGAAGTACTGATGTTCATAAAAAAGGTGTCTCATAAGTCAGAAATGGCTGGCCCTTTAAATAGGGATGACACTACAATAAACAAACACACGATAGTCAAATATATCATTAAAAAAATAAATAATTATACACGTGTTTAACTTTTATTTAACGATTATATTTTCAGCTGCTATTCCGAAATGTGCGGGATGCGGGGAGCCGATCTTGGACCGGTTTATACTAAAGGTATTGGAACGGTGCTGGCACGCCCGGTGTCTGAAATGCGCGGACTGTCAGGCCCAGCTCACTGATAAGTGCTTCTCCAAAGGCGACCACGTATACTGCAAAGACGATTTCTTTAGGTAAGTTGTATGGTGTGTATTATCGTGTTCGATTAGCGCAGTGGTTAGCACGCTCGCTTCTCACCATTGCAACCCGGGTTCGATCCCAGGGCCGGGAAGTATGTGAGATGGTATATGGTCCCCAGATAGGACAGGTGGGTTTTCTCCGGGTACTCCCGTTTTCTTCCCACACGATTGACCACACATTCGCGTTCACCAATCACTGTTTGATCCCCGGTCTGGCACTAGTAATACCTTGACTTTCAGATGGGACTTCACCAATCACTGTTCGATCCCCGGTCTGGCACTAGTAATACCTTGACTTTCAGATGGGACTTCACCAAGCACTGTTTGATCCCCGGTCTGGCACTAGTAATACCTTGACTTTCAGATGGGACTTCACCAAGCACTGTTTGATCCCCGGTCTGGCACTAGTAATACCTTGACTTTCAGATAGGACTTCACCAAGCACTGTTTGATCCCCGGTCTGGCACTAGTAATACCTTGACTTTCAGATGGGACTTCACCAAACACTGTTTGATCCCCTGGTCTGGCACTAGTAATACCTTGACTTTCAGATGGGACTTCACCAAACACTGTTTGATCCCCTGGTCTGGCACTAGTAATACATTGACTTTCAGATGGGACTTCACCAAGTACTGTTTGATCCCCGGTCGGACACTAGTAATACCTTGACTTTCAGATGGGACTTCACCAAGTACTGTTTGATCCCCGATCGGACACTAGTAATACCTTAACTTTCAGATGGGACTTCACCAATCACTGTTCGATCCCCGGTCGGACACTAGTAATACCTTGACTTTCAGATGGGACTTCATCAAGCACTGTTTGATCCCCTGTCGGACACTAGTAATACATTGACTTTCAGATGGGACTTCATCAAGCACTGTTTGATCCCCTGTCGGACACTAGTAATACATTGACTTTCAGATGGGACTTCATCAAGCACTGTTTGATCCCCTGTCGGACACTAGTAATACCTTGACTTTCAAACAGGACTTCACCAAATACTGTTCGATCCCCGGTCGGACACTAGTTATACATTGACTTTCAGATGGGACTTCATCAAGCACTGTTTGATCCCCGGTCGGACACTAGTAATACATTGACTTTCAGATGGAACTATGAACTGAGGTCTAATGTATCGGTGCTATGCATCGGGCATGCTGGAATGCTTCTTGAATGCTTCTGGGATGCTTCTTGAATGCTTCTGGAATGCTTCTGGAATGCTTCTGGAATGCTTCTGGAATGCTTCTGGGATGCTTCTGGAATGCTTCTGGAATGCTTCTCGAATACTTCTGGAATGCTTCTGGAATGCTTCTTGAATGCTTCTGGAATGCTTCTTGAATGCTTCTTGAATGCTTCTCGAACACTTCTGGAATGATTCTGGAATGCTTCTCGAATACTTCTGGAATGCTTCTGGAATGCTTCTTGAATGCTTCTGGAATGCTTCTTGAATGCTTCTTGAATGCTTCTCGAACACTTCTGGAATGATTCTTGAATGCTTCTCGAATACCTCTGGAATGATTATTGAATGCTTCTGGAATGCTTCTGGAATGTTTCTGGAATGCTTCTGGAATGTTTCTGGAATGCTTCTGGAATGCTTCTGGAATGCTTCTTGAATGCTTCTTGAATGCTTCTGGAATGCTTCTGGAATGCTTCTTGAATGCTTCTCGAATACTTCTGGAATGATTCTTGAATGCTTCTCGAATACTTCTGGAATGCTTCTTGAATGCTTCTGGAATGCTTCTGGAATGTTTCTTGAATGCTTCTGGAATGCTTCTGGAATGCTTCTGGAATGCTTCTGGAATGCTTCTTGAATGCTTCTTGAATGCTTAATGAATGCTTCTGGAATGCTTCTTGAATGCTTCTTGAATGCTTCTGGAATTATCCAACACAATGACTAATATACATGCACTTCTGGAGGGGTCGCTCCGATTAACCGGGGGGCGATGTTGAGTTACCGCTACATACATGAATTAACAAATACAAATACCATGTGTGTGTGTGGGGGGGGGGTAATGTCGAATCAACAGCTTAGGTCATACGGCCACCCTCCAGCTATTATTTGTGGAGGACGTTCGTGGTGCCTTCCGAGCAGTATTTCAGGTACGGAATTACACACAGGTAAAACCAACGACCTACCAGAAGCCAACAGGACAGCTCAAATAACTTAACACGAACTGAACAATCTCATCCGTATTAAGGTCTATATTAGCGTTTTCTTCTGTACAGATGGAAAAATAAACGTTCATACACAATGTGGGTGAATATATTCTATTGTTTTGTTTTTTTTACGTTTATTTATCGTCGCTACCGGTTGCCCATATGAGCGACGCCTCCTGAATATATTAGTCATTTTAGATTTTGGAGGATAGTGCAATGATACAGAGAGAGAGAGAGAGAGATAGAGAGAGAGAGAGAGAGAGAAGAGAGAGAGAGAGAGAGACCCATTCTAGAGTCTCCTCTGGTTCTTTTACGTGCACGATGTAAAGCACCGACACGAGACATCGGTTTAACGTCCCATCTGAAAGACTGTTAATTTTATTAGGGTCAGACGGGGGATCGAATCTGCGATCCCTGGATTACCAGTCCAGCGTGTTACCACTGGGCTATAGATCCGTCTGCTATATTCTATTGTTAGCTCTATGGGCTTATATCTTATTTCTTATGAAAGTTTTACTGGTTACTGTTTACATGTTTCATTATGCTATTTCATATTTTATTTTTTTGAGGGCCTCATGGTAGATAGAATGAATTGTTCAAATGAGTTATCTCGTTAAATAAAGTCTTAAATAATGTTTGAATTAATAATATGTGTTTCATGGGTATAATATATGACTAATCATATAAAATTTATATGTAAATATGTTGAATTGTGTATGTATACTGTAAATATATATTGTGTATGTATACTGTAAATATATATTGTGTATGTATACTGTAAATATATAGTGTGTATGTATACTGTAAATATATATTGTGTATGTATACTGTAAATATATATTGTGTATGTATACTGTAAATATATATTGTGTATGTATACTGTAAATATATATTGTGTATGTATACTGTAAATATATATTGTGTATGTATACTGTAAATATATATTGTGTATGTATACTGTAAATATATATTGTGTATGTATACTGTAAATATATATTGTGTATGTATACTGTAAATATATATTGTGTATGTATACTGTAAATATATATTGTGTATGTATACTGTAAATATATATTGTGTATGTATACTGTAAATATATATTGTGTATGCATACTGTAAATATATATTGTGTATGTATACTGTAAATATATATTGTGTATGTATACTGTAAATATATATTGTGTATGTTGTAATTGGACTTTGGCCATATTTCACATACATATCATTTGTATACAAAAGTATACTTATATGCAAATTGCTAATACAGATTGATATTTTTATTATTATTATTATTATTATTATTATTATAAAACAGTAATCACGATATCTAATTAATAACTCCTTATTTATAGAACATCTCAGTTTGCAGCTAATTCAAACACACATGAATGTACGGGTCTTTAAATGAATTTTCGTGAAATGTTCAGCTGATCGTTATAATCTAAACGACCTCATCGCATGTAGTCCTACGTGTTCGAAACTATCTTCCTAAAAACATATGTTATATTGTCCTAGAACTATTGATGCTTTCCGTGCTGGTATGGCGTTATCTGATTCGCATTTCTGGTTTCTCGTCTGATTCTGGGCTTGGGCTAACTTTGGTAGTCGCTCCGGAATGTCGAGATAGGCATCCAGGGACACATTTGCACTCGACCACACAACCGTTGTGTGTCTTCTAATTGATTTTAAAACAATTTAGATATTTATCATTTAATATTTCGTGCTTAGCTGAATGCATCTGGCAATTTAGATCGTAATGTATTTTATGTTCCCGTGGTAGTGGATATTTCGCTTACCACCCAAACCACAGGCATTTACCGATCTATTCTAAATTCACTTCATCCAGAACCAACCCGCTATTATATCCACAGAAGTTAATAAAACAATCCAACACTGTTTTCCGTTATCGTGTGCACAGACAGACAGACAGACAGACAGACAGACAGACAGACAGACAGACAGACAGACAGACAGACAGACAGACAGACAGACAGACAGACAGACAGACAGACAGACAGACAGACAGACAGACAGACAGACAGACAGACAGACAGACAGACAGACAGACAGACAGACAGACAGACAGACAGACAGACAGACAGACAGACAGACAGACAGACAGACAGACAGACAGACAGACAGACAGACAGACAGACAGACAGACAGACAGACAGACAGACAGACAGACAGACAGACAGACAGACAGACAGACTAAAATGTCTATGAGGATAATATCTGCATGATATAGGAGAACAGTGAATTAACGAATAAATATAGAAAATAATGCATACAGATTATATTAGTTAATAACTAATTGAATTCAATGGAGAAGGTTAGAGTTAATTTGAAATGTTTCAATGTACACTGAATATAATTGCCGTATTAATATATATAAGGATTTTGAGCAACATTCATACATGTGTGTTTTACGTTTATTTATCGTCGCTACCGGTTGCACATATGAGCGACGCCTCCTGAAGAGATTAGTCATTTTAGACTTTGGAGGATAGTGTATGATACAGACAGAGACCCATTCCAGAATGTCCTCTGGTTCTTTTACGTGCACGGTGTAAAGCACCAACACGAAACCTCGGTTTAACGTCCCATCTGAAAGACTGTTAATTTTATTAGGGTCAGACGGGGGATCGAACTTGCGATCCCTGGATTATCAGTCCAACGTTTTACCACTGGACTACAGATCCGCCTATATACTTGACGACATTAAACATGCAACACTTTAGAATTTTATTTTCTATGTACATACTCTATATTGCATATCTTTTTCTAGCATAACACTTTAACTGCGAATTATTACAAGAAACTGTGAGCAATGGATTCGTTTAGGTGATGTCTAGTGCATAGACTGACTTAATGAAATTGAATAATTATATGCGTTGAAATTCAATGTTGATTATTAAATGTTCGTATGTGCATGGGTGCGTTTATATTGCGTTTACGTATATATATCATGGAGCAAGGGTTGGCATCCGATTTCCCGGCCGATCTCCTCACGACGTGCACGTCGTGACCGGGGCACATCCCACAGCAGCAGCAGCGTAGGATTCTGGGATCTTCTGGTCGTCGATCTTGCGAAGGGGGAGGCTCGCCAGCATGTGGACCCACGGCTATGGCACATTAGGACAGACCCGCCGTCTCTTCTAGATAGTGCTAATAGACACTATATCTTCGCTGGCTTCTTCTATCCTTCTCCTCCTTTTATTTCTCCGGCGGATAGACGAGACGGCGGACCTGAGGGAGCGGCAACGGTCGTGGCATCCACGCTACCCTGAGTGACAATCGACGACCAGATGTCTAACTGCCAGATCCGTATAAATGCTGCTGCGGGGTGACCAACATTGAGGAGGGTGGCCCTACAAAGGACCACGTACAGACCAGGCCTTGTCACCCTGGCACGGAAAGAAGTAGCCATCTGAGGATGTCAACATAAGCAACACAGAGGAATAATCATCTTAGTACGCTTGCCCATATGGTTCGCCGGAGGCGAGGATAAATAAACTGAATCGTCATCATCGGCATCCGATTTATCTACCTACACGTCTAGATCTATTACTGTAATATATTCTTGCTATGTACGAAGACGAGGCTAGAATAACTATTGCAACTGCATCTCGGATATATGTTACAACATTCCAGTCACTAAGTACGTAGACGTGACTGATATGTATCGTCTGCTGAACATAAATTATATAAAAAAAACAACAACCGTCCAAGAGGAAATCATTACTGAGCCCTGTCTGTAAACATACGCTCAGTGGTCTTAAATTTCCGTTTTCAATTAGAGTTATTGTGAAACGATTATTGTCTAGTTATATTGTCTGAAACATATACATATGCAGTATAGCTGTAGATAGAATCTTGCATTATGTAAGGTTACAAATGTCATCACATAGACTAGAAATTGAATGTGGTAGATGGAAAAAAACCACAAAGTACACCTTTCATTGAAAGGAAATGCAATGTATGCAACAAGCTAGAGGATGAATATCATGTTATTTTTGAATGCTCACTTTATACTGATTTAAGAACACTTTACATCAAGCAATTTTATTGGCGTATACCTAATATGGTTAACTTTGCTAAGTTAATGCAGAACTGAAAATATAGTTCGGATATTACCTTTATACGTTTTAAAACATTTGAACGTCGTCGATCATTTGTTAATATATGAACAGATCTACTTACTAGTTAATATTGTTTTCAATGATCAAAACACATTTGCTATTTGTTACTTGGTTTGTTGGGGGAGGGGTTGTGCGTTGTGTTTGTTTATAAGAATATATGTCTCTCCTATAATGTGTCGTTGAGATTAGTGTCCGTCACCATATTACCATACATGTTCGTTGAGATTAGTGTCCGTCACATACATGTTCGTTGAGATTAGTGTCCGTCACCATATTACCATACATGTTCGTTGAGATTAGTGTCCGTCACCATATTACCATACATGTTCGTTGAGATTAGTGTCCGTCACCATATCACCATACATGTTCGTTGAGATTAGTGTCCGTCACCATATCACCATACATGTTCTTTGAGATTAGTGTCCGTCACCATATTACCATACATGTTCGTTGAGATTAGTGTCCGTCACCATATCACCATACATGTTCGTTGAGATTAGTGTCCGTCACCATATTACCATACATGTTCGTTGAGATTAGTGTCCGTCACCATATTACCATACATGTTCGTTGAGATTAGTGTCCGTCACCATATTACCATACATGTTCGTTGAGATTAGTGTCCGTCACCATATTACCATACATGTTCGTTGAGATTAGTGTCCGTCACCATATTACCGTACATGTTTCACTTTGTAATGTTTTGTATTGATGCTTTGTTGAGATTGGTGTCCGTCACCATATTACCATACATGTTTCACTTTGTAATGTTTAGTATTGATGCTTTGTTCATGGGCCAGAAATGGCTTATTACGAAATAAAGATATATATATAATTATATATCATTAAAACATTGTGATTTTGCATGAAATTGGTTTTAATGTCCATAGAAACAGATAAAATTAATCGTATTCTTTAAAATAATATTATACTTAAACGCAATAGAAATGCACCATATACATACGAATATTTATTAATCAACATTGAATTTCAACGCATATAGTTATTAATAGCATTAAGCCAGTCTATGCACTAGACAATCACCTAAAATAATCCATTTCTCACAGTTTCATGTAATAATTCGCAGTTAAAGTATATCGCTAGAAAAATATTTGCAATATAGAGTATGTACATAGAACATAAAAGAAATATGTTGCGTTTTTAATGCCGTAAAGTATATATTGTTAGAACTGAATCTATTGTATGTGATATGCTTTTGTGATGATATTTTTTGGGGATATTTTTATTTCTGAATTCCAATAGGCTCAAAAGCCCATGAGGACATATACATGCATACTTTATGTCAAACAGTGATAATAGCATAACTTATATAAATACTTGTACAATGTACATAGCTATCAAACATAAAGAAATATATAGTTGTTCAAATTTGGAGAAGGTTATACGTATTCATGATAATATTTTACATATAGTATGCATACATTTACAGTAATTACTCACATTTAAAATATTGCTATATTGTAGCAGTTACTATAATATTACAATATTCCAGGTTATTTATAATGCTTATCTGTTCATTCGCTATTTAAATTTTCTCTCTAACTAATAATAAATAAACATTTTAAAAATGAAATCAATATGACGTTGATCTAGTCTAGACAATGATAGTATTATACATAGATAAGACATAAATGAATACTAAAACAGATAATGTTTTTGAACATTTCCTTTCAGAACAGGATGCTATTATTTTTATTTGTTTATATGTGCTAATAAATAAGAAATACAACTATTTATATATTTCTCTATAAATGCCGGCCATCTTGGCGGCCATCTTGGATTTTGGGGGACCCCTTGACCCAGACTCTAGGGTCTCGTTGGAAAGATAGTCGCATGTCATCATACTATCACCATGCAAAGTGGCTAAATTCTAGAATTAAACGAGCAATTATTCTTATAGTGACTCTCACTAAGATAGCTCTCTATAAAACAAACGTAAATTATCAAATACTCAAAGATATAATTTCATAACACGACCACCTGTATATTATATTGACATAATAATGGCCGATTAGCGCAGTTGTTAGCGCGCTCGCTTCTCACCAATGCAACCCGGGTTCGATCCTCGGACCGGGAAGTATGTGAGTTGGTACGGTGGTCGCCAAATCGGACAGGTGGGGTTTCTCCGGGTACTCCGGTTTCCTCCCACACGAAGTTCCACATATACGTTTTCATCCGCGCCAACGAGAGTGATTAATATAAGTTGCTAAAACATGCTTCGCAATCGTTGTAAAATAAATAAAGTTTAAACTTTATGTTGACATTTTGCCAATGCCGTGGGGGGAAATGAAACCCCTAGTTGCCCGTGATATCATTAATATTTAACGATCATGTCATTTTCTGAGTCATTAACCGATCGTCCCTCGGGTTTTCGTTTGATTATTTTAGACTTCACTAAATAAGGTTGGTTAGAAAATTACGCACCTTTGATGAAAACATGCTGCACGATTCGATAAAAACGGCGCTAGACATCTATGGCAGATATATTTCATTACAAGCTTGTTATATTTTTTTTAATTTGCTCTAACAGCATACAATACAATTATTCATATTTCACACAAAAATGTCCATTTTCAATTTGCTCTTCTTTGAATAATGAATAGTTTATAAAAACGTGAACGCAATATTAATAAAACATGACGCAAATGTCAAGAAAAATACATTAATATGTCTATGCATGACCAAGACTGCACGTTATTATGCGGTCATGCACATAGATTTACTGAATTTATAAAATAAAAAACAAATCGGCATGTATTTTTAATATTTTTTTTTTGCGATACGTTTATTTTTCGTCGACCCCGGGTTAATAAGGGACATCGCTCTTTTTTCTATCACCTCCCATGGTAGATAAAGTCCGATTTATCCCTAAATGTATAGCGGTCCTTTCAGTTGGAATCCTTTGTTTTTACAGTTGTTCCCTAACCAGATGTTGTGTTATGATAAATGTGATTTTATCCAAATCATGTTAATTAATTGATAACAAAATGTTATAGATATTTCACCCAGTGGATCTAATGTAGAATATCTGTCGAGATATAGTAACATAATAATTATAAAATGAGAAAAGTGGAAGAAAATAAGATCGAATGTTGTGCAAAGGAAACAACGATAAAAACAGAGGAACGAACTTAAGAGGACCTACCTACTATTAGAGAGTATTCAGGGGCAGTAACTCACCGATGCCTGATGCAACACTTTCATAAGCACATTTTATTGTTTGGGGTATTGCAGACGTTCCCATTTCAGAAGTAGTAATTGTTATTTTACACGAGACCTCGAGCTGCTGTTCCTTCTGAAAGATCGCGAATTCATTAATATTATTAGGTCCAGACCACGGACTGAATCTGTACTTCCTGGATACGTCGTACTACGTGTTCTCTACTGTACCACTAACCCGTCTATACATTTTTAAATTAGAAAAGATATTCAATAATCGTATTTCCGAAGTTAGTTTACTATACGTGTGTGTACAGGGTGTTGCCCCACATATTCTTGAGCAAATAAAAAAAGTCGTTCCATCAGGAACATTAAAGCGACACTACATCGGTGAAAACGCAAATGTCTGCAGAATGTAATTTGATATTATATGGTATAATTTGTTTACAGATTTTTGCCTCAAAATCTGAGTATTTCAACAAATAAACAAACGAAGTATACGCGGCTTGTTGACATAACAAAATAATGTAAATATGGTCGACATTCATGCGTAATACAACGCGTTTATCCTGAATAACACGAGGTATTGTACATATTTACCGTGATATCTCACATGTGTGCCTTTGCATATTTATTTGTAGACTAATCTTAGATTTAATTATCTCTAAACGAAATACTACTATTACTACTACTACTAATAATAAATAGTATTAAAAATAATAATAATAATAAATAATAATAATAATAACAATAATAATAATAATAATAATTAAATGCGAAAGATAAAAATAAATAATGCTAATAATAATATAATAAGAATAATAATAATAATAATAATTTTAATAATAATACAATTGTTTTTTTGTACCAGCATATATATGATATTTATGATGAAAGTATGTTATAATAATGAATTAAATAACATAATTATATTCTTATATTGTCGGAACATTTTGTTACAATAACAATTGAATAACATGAATAAAGATAATTCCCATTGCAAATTAACATCATATTTGGCCATAATCCATATCACGGCCAAGCATTGGAACGGGATTTTAAAAACCACACGCTTCCGTTGACAGAACCCCCAAGAGAGTAGTCGATTTAAAATAGGATCATTTAATTGATTGTTTTATCCGCAATAGTTTTAATACAAATCTGACAGAAATTCCCTCATGTATCATTCATAATGCTGACATTAGCAGAGTGTCACAGATCCGTTGACAGTTCAGTAACAACAAAGCAGACTATAGTCAAACCATTCTTAAGCAACCAGTTAAGGGCCTCACAGAAAGTGGTTGCTTAGCACATATGGCTGCTTAATAGAGGGCACTTTTATAATACACCAACATATTGGGGAACTGGAAACTGACTATAATAATAATAATAATAATAAAGACTTTATTTAGCAAAAGTTAAACTACCATGAGGCCCTCAACATATATACAATCAAATGCAATCAAAAGATAGCACTATAAGTGAGAACTGCACATTGGAATAATATAGTAATGTAAAAGCTGAAAAATAGAGAAACTATATTTAATATGTAATGGAATATGATGATATATGGAATTGGCTAGCAGGGTAGAAAATGGGAATGAGTCAATTAATGATATTAGATCTATTTAACAATGTGCAGATTTGACTTGTAGTGGTATCTTCAAAATATGTATGAAATCAACTTAAAGACAGCAATTTTCCGATTCTAATAAATATAGCAATGGCAATGCACGTTTATAATAACAGTAGAAGTACGCGATTAGTTTGAATTGTTATAGTTCCACCATAAGTAGAGAATTTTGAACGTTGGATAGTTGGAGCATTTTGAACTGAGTGAGGCAAACTGCTTAATACATGTTGGATGCTTAATAGAGGTGACAACTAACACAGGTTTGTCTGTACAGACGCGTCGTTTTACAGAATCCCACCCCTCCACACACCACGATTCATGGATTGAACAATACTCACACTCTATCTACAATGTGTGTGGTAGTACGATTTTCACCAATGCAACATGGTTCGATCCTCGGATAGGCATGTATGTGAGATAATACGGTAGTCGCCAAATATGACAGGTGGGTACTCCGGTTTTCCTCCAACACGAGTTTATTTACCCTCGCCGCCAGTAAGCCATATGGGCGAGCAACACCAAGGACCATATGCATTATATACGTGTTTCATCCGCGCCGAGAGTGATTAATACATCAGTTGTTTAAATGTGTTTCGAAATCACTGTAAAATAGAAACCATGTTTACAATACAATGTTTTCTTCGGATTCTGATAGAATGTTCCCTCTTCTATGTAGATTTTCAATCTTATAATATAAGGTAGCAAGCATTTTACGAACTCACAAACAGTCGATCCCAAATATATTAATACTTTTGTACCAATGAAATGTAAGATAAACGTTCATATTTAGGAACTCCTCGCGTATACTGTGGACGGGGAGGGGAGGGGAGGGGAGGGGAGGGGAAGGGAGGGGGGTGGTGCAGTTTATTCAAATTGTTACAACTTGGTGCCCAACTCATTTTGACGTTTTTCTTTGTTTGTCAGGATTGTATGTATGGAATGTTAATGTAAAATTGCAAATAAATTATGAATAAATAAAACTATTTTGACTTGACTTGACTTGTCTGGCCATGACTTGACTTGACTGGACGTGACTGGACATTACATGACTTGAACACATATTATGACACACTTTCAAGATGCATTTGTAGCGTGTCGGAGGGCTATTCTGTTCCTGTGTGTGTACCACAGAGCGTAGCCGGTCCAGGGGATGGGTTATTCCTTATATACGAGGCTCCAGCTACACCCGTGACACGCTCCCAAGAACATTCACCGTGACGACACAGAAACTGCAATATTTACAAAAATGCAATTATAATTATAATACAATGTCTGTCAATACTATTATATATATATAATTGATACATCTAGTTTAACATGCGCGTGAAACGTTCTTTTTTTATTGTTTTGTATGCATTAAAAGATTAAACTTGATTTATTATACAACTTATGTTAATGTTGGCGCTGATGAAAGCGTAAATGTGGTAATTCGTGTGGGAGGAAACCGGAGTACCCGGAGAAAACCCACCTGTCCGATCTGGCGACCACCGTACCATCTCAAATACTTCCCGGTCCGAGGATCAAACCCGGGTTGCATTGGATGTATTGTACATATGAATACAAAACATGACACAAATAGATCCTACTCGGTAGAACCACAGATGCTTGGGGTCTGAACAAATGGTTTCGAGTTCAAAACCAAATGCTTTATTTTTTAAGAACATTTTGATAAACAATATACATTCAAAAAGTTTAGATTAAAAAATAATTTGAACCCGAAACAATTTGTCCGGATCCCAAGCGTCTGTGGGTAGAACTTATTGTCGTCTGCGCTTTTTCTTTCTTTTTCTTTACATCCTGACGCAATCACGGTCCAACTGTAGCATTGTCAAACCTTTCATGTTTCACAACCTATGTTTAATAAACCCCGAGGTGGAATTATATCCGTTTGGTTGTGCAGTTCAGCTTCATGTATTGTATAAATACATTTTTCAATCGGAGACAAGTCGAGTATTTTTGCTCTGTAAACCGGAAGAGCGTCTGTAAGAGTTAGATTATGTTACTGCGGTTGCGACTGAAAACAGAGCCCGTATCTGAATCAGCTCATCGCTTCATTGACATCTACAGAAGCGGGCTGATTGAAATCTCGGGAAAGAAAATATTTATTTTCTGAGATGTCTCCATTTTGGGATGAAATTCTTGTTTTTCTAAAGGATCCATAAATATTGTCTGTATAAACACTGGCCCAAGATAACCGTCCATATCGCGACTCGTAAATCTACGCCGCCGGAGCTACTTTTTTATTATTGCAAATAGAAATACCCCAACACATTCTCTGCAAGACATTTCGTAAATTATATTTATATATGGAATTTGCTGGAGGTTGGTTTTTGGTTTTTGGTTTAATGTCTGCATCAGCAGCTTAGGTCATATGGCGGTTCTCCGTCTATTATTAGCAAAGGAAGACTCCGGAAGCACCTCCGAACAGTATTTCAGACACGGATGGTAGAACCACCGACCTCACACAAGTCATCTGGATAGCCCCTTAATCATAATAATTCGACACCCACAGTTGGATTCAAACATACAGCGATGAGAAGCAAGTGATTTTAAATCAACTAACGTAACCACTCGGTCATAGACGCTTCTTACTGGCGGTTAGGAAACTTAATTTTAAATGTTCTCATTGGTAGAAAATCGGTCGGTCAAAAATTTAGAACATATTCTTGCTCTGCCTGATTAAGGAGCGCCTGCTGGTAAGCTGTTGTGTGTTATTGTTAAGTTCGTTGACCCCAGTTGCAACTAATTTAGCACGTATGCCTACATTCCGTACCTCTTTATCCTTTCCTCGAAGGTCAATGACTATTGTCGATATATATGCATATGTCAAATGGGTTCATATACCAGTGGATGCACACCAGTGCTTTGATAGCATACTTGGGGTTGAAAAAGAAATAAACCCAAATTAATATGCTTATTTTGGGAGAGGAGAAATAGTATGTTTCGCGAATTATCATTATTATCATCATCATCATCATCATCATCATCATCATCATCATCATCATCATCATCATCATCATCATCATCATCATCATCATCATCATCATCATCATCATCATCATCATCATCATCATCATCATCATCACCATCATCATCATCATCATCATCATCATCATCATCATCATCATCATCATCATCATCATCATCATCATCATCATCATCATCATCATCATCATCATCATCATCATCTCTCTCTCATCTCTCACCATCCATCTTCTTCTTCTTCATCATCATCATCATCTTCATCATCATCATCATCATCATCATCATCACATCATCATCATCATCATCATCATCATCATCATCATCATCTCATCATCATCATCATCATCATTCATCATCATCATCATCATCATCATCATCATCATCATCATCAATCATCATCATCATCATCATCATCATCATCATCATCATCATCATCATCATCATCATCATCATCATCACGATAAGAACTATATACAGACGTCGTTTACAACATAACCAAACAATTCTATAATCTTAAACATAAGGTACACTTTCCCAAGTACTAGTTTCAACGCACCTGTATGTGTATTTGCCTTCGTGTTGTGTTACTGAATACCGCTATGAACACATGTTCCTGTCCAATCGCAAATGAGTTATGCTAGAATGTTCGAAAATAAAAGAATAAGTAAATTTACGGAATATCTTTTTGTTTTTTCTCCAGACATTTTGGAACGAAATGCGCCGGATGTGATAGAGGTATTCCTCCAACGGAAGTGGTTCGGCGCGCGCAGGACAATGTATATCATTTGGAATGCTTCGCCTGTCTAATGTGCAGTCGACAACTAAACACTGGCGACGAGTTCTACCTAATGGAGGACAAGAAACTGGTCTGTAAAACCGACTACGAGGCTGCAAAGGCGCGAGGTGAAGGTGAGTCACGATTGTAGTTGAAGCTGGAAACAGTACTTTCAAACATAGTGGTTATTTGACATTTGAAGTCGTGATAGCGCTGTGGTAGAGCGTTCGCTTCAGGTGCGACAGGCACGGAGTTACGATTGTGTCCTTTGGCAAGGCATTTAAATTCCACCGTGACTCTTTTCTGTCCCTCGTGGCGATGGATTCCACCAGGAACGAGGTCTCGAGAGTGATTAATATAAGTTGTAAGAACTTGTTTCGCTGTTTCGCAATCGAGCTCAAATAAATTTGTGCAAACTAAGTTATTTGACAACGACTGGTACCCGCCTCAAATTCTCACGGCGTACCCGTCTGTAATTCTCACGGCGTACCCGTCTGTAATTCTCACGGCGTACCCGTCTGTAATTCTCACGGCGTACCCGTCTGTAATTCTCACGGCGTACCCGTCTGTAATTCTCACGGCGTACCCGTCTGTAATACCATTGACGCAAATGTACGTTGGAACTGGAAGGACTATGGACGTTAATTTGAACTTAGTTCTCAAAATAAAATAATACCAACAAATATGAGCTCCGGTTATACAATATAATTTTGATAAAAGATGGCATGGAAATTCAACTTTGACCAATGACAGACACTGGTCAGTTACTGCCCCTGACTACTCTTTTATATTGGTTTCTTCTGTTTTAACGTAGTTTACTTTGCACAAACATTCTATCAAACAAGCTGCATCCATTGTCTCATTGTATAATTATTATATTATTAAATCCGAACATATGTCATAGAGTATATCCAATGGAGATCTCACTGTGCACCATTGTTGACTTCTGTAAATAAACGCCAAACAGGTGGATGCGCAGCTGCCCGCTTACCTTTCCCTACCGATGCCAAGTGTGAGCCCCAATTATTTTCCCACATTGATGTTTTGTATTTTTGTTTGTTGGGGTGGGGGTCATTCATTGCAAGCATAACCTATCAACTCCACATTCTACCATAAGTTCTAATTAAATTGTTTAATATGTAAGTAGAACTTTGCATTACGTGTCTCGATTGTTCAACTCCTGGGTCTGCATAGTTGGTGGGTGTTCATCCACACACTAGGACGACAGGAAGTTCCACAATAATCGTTAAAAGATAATACAATAAAAAATCGCGATGATTATACTGTATATGGTATAATAAAAGGTACTACTGTACTAATGGTTTTGGTTTTTATGTTGTTGTGGTTGATTTTCCCCTCTAAAAAGGACCATAATGAATGTAGTGAGAAGGCAAATTTATACAGAATGTAATTTCCTATTAAATGGTATATGTGTATAATGTTTTTGAATATCAAGCTATGTGGATTGATCATCACATCATGTGTTATACTGTATATATGTGTCAAGAAACTGTGTGTGGTTTACGACAATAAAATATTCTGTCTGTCCTATCTTGATCCAAGAACCATATATCTTAAAATTAAACTTTAAAGAGCAATTTAAGCAGTGAACAGACAAAGAACAACAGCTTACACTACTTTTACGGAATTTATTATTTATTGTATTTATCTAGTTTTCCAATCCTTTGCTATCTTCCGGCAACCTGTACAATTCCCATGCATATATCCTCTTTGTACAAAAGAAGAATAATAAATAAAGTTTAAACTAACATTGTTATTAATTAATTAACATGATGTTGATAAAATCACATTTATCATACCTAACCCGCAACATATGGTTAGGGAACAACAGTAAAAACTGTCCGATTAGCGCAGTGGTTAGCGCGCTAGCTTCTCACCAATGCAATCCGGGTTCGATCCTCGGACCGGGAAGTATGTGAGATGGCACGATGATCGCCAGATCGGACAGGTGGGTTTTCTCCGGGTACTCCTGTTTCCTCCCACATGACTGACCACATATACGCTTTCATCCGCGCCAACGAGCGTGATTAATATAAGTTGTTAGAACTTGCTTCGCAATAAAATATTTGTAAAATAAATAAAGTTTTAAACAAACAGTAAAAACAAAGGATTCCAACTAAGATAAGATAAGTAAGATAGATAATAGATGTAGGGCAGCTTTGATAATCTTGAAACTAAAGTTAGCCTGAGTATAACTGGCCCACACATCTGTGCTATATTGAACATTACGAGGCCATTGCAAGTGACGTGTGTGCATTATATTTCAAGAACAAGGCAACATAAGCTACTTACGCCTGTGTCTAAAGTAATCTCATTAAAGGCTCATTACTACGTGATCATATCACGTGACTGGTACGGCGGCCATCGATCACACGGACGCTTGTCTCTGGAAATGTTTGGAAATGCCTCAAAAGATGTTCCCGAAGTATAAGCTAAGGATATCATTGGTGTGCCAAGTAAATTCTCTCATTTACACATTGATACACAGGGTGTTCCGGGAAACTGCTATACCGTTAAAAATAAACCGTAAAGTCTCAATAATTGCCTTACTACCCAATTATGCTGTCCGATTAGCGCAGTGGTTAGCGCGCTCGCTTCTCACCAATGCAACCCGGGTTCGATCCGCGGAAGTTGTTAGAACTTGCTTCGCAATCGTTGTAAAATAAATAAAGTCTAAACTAAGACCCAATAATGTGTATTAAAGCCGCCTATGCGCATATAATTATATAGGTGTATACCGAGATAGTCTATGTAGCGGAAAATACGGGACTTTAAGTGGTATTTTGGCTAACGAGTCGGACTGCGAATGGGATTGCCCGCCTTACCCTAACAATATGTACAGTCTTTCAGATAGGACTATGAACCGACGGCTTGTGTAACGGTGCTGTACATACACACCCGCAATGTAAAAGAACCAGGCGTACTTCTGCAATTGAAGTGTCCTCTGTATGTACTATCCTCCAAAATATAAAACGACTAATACACCTCTGGAGGCCCCGTCGTGGCAGATGTGATGTACATATCCTAAATATGACATGGAAACTGTGTGTGTTTTTACGTTTATTTATCGTCGCTACGGGTTGCCCATATGAGCGACGCATCCTGAAGAGATAAGTTATTTTAGATTTTGGAGGATAGTGCATGATACAGACAGAGACCCATTCCAGAATATCCTCTGGTTCTTTTACGTGCACGGTGTAAAGCACAGACACGAGACCTCGGTTTAACGTCCCATCTGAAAGACTGTTAATGCTATTATGGTCAGACAGGGGATCGAACCTGCGATCCCTGGATTACCGACATGGAAACTCGTTTTGTAATTCTCTATATACACAATAAGTTACACGGGTGGATATTTGCGAAACATGCTTGGGGTTGTGGCGGTGAAGCAGTTCTAGAGTTATGTGTTATGTATTAGGCAACGCAACACCGAGGTGATGCTGGTTCGAAACCTTTGCATCACCATGATTAGGTATAGCCCCGGATACAATGCATGCTTGTACCACTGAAATAATCTGATCACGACAAATCCAGGATATAGAGTGGCATATGAGTTCGACTCGATCCAGGACTGAGATCAATTCCATTCTGCTGCAATGAGAGACATTACTGGTTTTTCTATTACCTCCCTTGATGGATAAAGTCAGATTTATCCCTAAATGTATATTGGTCCTTTTAGTTGGAATCCTTTGTTTTTACTGTTGTCGTCTATCAAAATCGTTTTAATTAATTTTACCAACTTTTACAGTAAGATATCCATTGGATATGCTAAAGGATATCTGTCGAGATTTAATAATTTCATAATTATAAGACGAGAATACGGATGAGAATGGAAAACATGTGGTGCAAAGGAAACAACGATAAAACCAGAGGAAACCAATTAAGAGGACCAAAATACTTTTAGGAGTATTCAGGGGCAGTAACTGACTATAATCAGTACATTCAAACCTGTGTTAATGGCCACCTCTATTAAGCAACAAATCTGTATTAAGCAGCCAGTATCCAGATTCCTAATATGTTGATCTATTGTACATTTGACCTCTATTAAGCAAAAACAGGTGCTAAGTAGCCAATGTTTAGGATTCCCTTGGCTGGCTGGCTGCTTAACACAGAGTTGACTGTACATGCATGTAAAACCGTAGTACATTGTATCAAAATTGTCATTTTTCTACTATTTTCAGAAGGATTCGGTGATTACGGATTGGATGACGCCAGTAAGCGTCCACGGACCACGATCACTGCCAAGCAGCTAGAGGCATTGAAGAGAGCGTACAACGAGAGCCCGAAACCAGCCCGTCATGTGCGGGAACAGCTTAGCGCCGAGACAGGACTCGATATGAGAGTAGTGCAGGTCTGGTTCCAAAACAGGTACGCATGAATAGAATGATATGATTGGCTGAATGCGAAATTTAGACAGACCAATCAGAAAGGTTCTTGTCACCATTTTCACATTACAGGGTCCTACACACGCTAATATTCTCTGGCAGACGGATCTGTAGTCCAGTGCTAACACGCTGGACTGGTACTCCGGGGATCGCAGGTTCGATCCCCTGTCTGACCATAATAAAATTAACAGTCTATCAGATGGGACCATAAACCGAGGTCTCGTGTCGGTGCTTTACACCGTGCACGTAAAAGAACCAGAGAATACTCTGGAATGGGTCTCTGTCTGTATCATTGCACTATCCTCCAAAAATCTAAAATGATTAATCTCTTCTCGCTCATATGGGCGACCGATAGCGACGATCAAAAAACGTAAATAATGATTCTCTGTACGACTGTATGAACATGCTATATTTGAAAACGGGCCTTCCGCCAAAAATATACCCACGACAAAAGTTGTGCGTTTTCAAAGTCGTTCAGTGTGTGCAGCACACATACTAAATATACAATAAACTTCAATCATTCTCGTATCGCAAGTTGCATCATTTGTTCCAACTGGATCATTTTCAGGCCCGTAGCCACACTAAGGAGAGACACACAGAGGCAGCTGCCTCGGTTAAAATATCGAAAGCAAAAAAAATAAAATGAAAAAATAAATAAAATGCAAAAGATATCACTTTGCTGTATAAAATGTTAGTTTATACAAATTTATTTTAGCCTCGATTGCGAAACAAGTTCTTATAACTTATAGTAATCACTCTCGAGACCTCATTCCTGATGGAATCCATCGCCACGAGGGAGAGAGAAGAGGCAACGTGGAATTTAAATGCCTTGCCTAAGGGCACACTCGTAACAGCTCCAGCGGGGCTCGAACTCCGGACCATACGCACCTGAAGCGAACGCGCATCCACTGCGCTATCACGACTTCCACATATATAAAATGTTGACTGCTAGAGAGCTGAATGATACGTCTAACCTCACTAAATCAGAAAAGGCGGGATCTCGCTTCTATGCCCCAACAATTGTTAGGGGGAACACGATGCTCTCTAGAATGCCTGGGTTGAAATTTGCCTCTGGCTACGGTACTGATTTCAGCAGAATTTGTTATTTTCGTACAATTTGGTATCTGGCGACTAGCTCCCTTAATTAACAGCTGTTTTGTTCGTTTCTGTTCATTTTAGTCATTTAATATTTCATTTTGAACAAACAGATATTGTGTGGCAACTAGTTAATTCATATGGTGAGTTATGTCTCTTTTATGTTGGCATTGCGTGCATATAATTATGCATGCATTTCGCGTATTGTCTACATGCAAAATTAATGTAGTTCTGAAATGTCGCTATGCAATGTACTATTCTATTATAAACCACACTTGTATATTTTGTATATTTACGTGTCTGTTTATTGTGACAAATATATTTGTGAAGACAATATATTAATTGGTATTCGTGTATATGGAATATATACGATCATGTATGTATGTATATATTAATATGAATATATACATTATGTTTTATGTATGTATATACTGGCAATCTATCATTATTGCTGTAATCACATTATAACCAACTTAAAATGCTACATCAATTTTGTAAATTATGTATTGGTGACTTATAGGCCCGTTGGGCCGGGTGCTTTGTAAATTCTTGTAATATTTTGCAAATTTGTTATATCATGCACATGTCACTATAATAAACCATTTACTTACTTACTTATATATCATGCAGTGTCAGTTTGCACTAGCCTGGGTTTCTGAACAGGCGTTGATATATGTTGCCTGGTCAGTCAAATAATATATATTTTAATACCCAGATCATACATTGGGCCGTATTGAGTTTCTGATAATATCAACTGTCATTTTGCTAGAAGTATATTGGTGAAAAATCGACAGACTGGAAGCCAAGCTAAGTGTACACATATGTCGTTTAGAAGAGTGTGCGGGGAAGGACACGTACATGATACACGTACATACACAGCACATATGTCAAATACAGCCCAACATGATTGTACTAATACAAACATTCGAATAAGGATCTCATTTCTCTAAATGCAACGTGGAAGTCGTGATAGCGCAGTGGTACCCGCGTTCGCTTCAGGTGTGAAAGGACCGGAGTTCAGTCCCCTTAAATGTTCCCCTTCTATTTACACTGTAATACAATCTTCTGTAATCCGGAGCATCTCTCTTCCGGAATCTGGACGAAAATGTGTAACATTTTAGTTTGTTTGTTTACCACTAGACGTGCCAAGGAGAAGAGACTGAAGAAGGATGCTGGGCGACAAAGATGGAGTCCGTATCTACGGCAACTGAAGAAGAATGGAGACCTCGATAGTTCTCTTAGCGACGACCGATCCGAGGATGGAATGACAGATTACCATGGTGTGTAATAATTACTCAAATATATATATATAGCCCGACTTACAGGTACCGACAGTCAAGTGTTGGGATTGATCAATACACCAAACAGGCACGCAAAGAAACACGAGTCCACCTAACACATACACCGCAACAACACCAACAACAATTATTTGGCTTCCAACAAGAAACAGTGGTAATTGCTTAGTTTCTTCAGATAAAAACACATACAACTACCCATTGCTTCAAACAAGAAACAGTGGTAGTTGCTTAGTTCCCTCAGATAAAACATACAACTATGCATTACTTCCAACAACAAACAGTGGTAATTGCTTAGTTTCTTCAGATAAAACACAAAACTACCCATTGCTTCAAACAAGAAACAGTGGTAGTTGCTTAGTTCCCTCAGATAAAACATACAACTATGCATTACTTCCAACAACAAACAGTGGTAATTGCTTAGTTTCTTCAGATAAAACACAAAACTACCCATTGCTTCAAACAAGAAACAGTGGCAATTTCTTAGAGTTTATGTGGCTCGTATTAAACATATAAGAAAGCCTAGACAAACCGTACATCTAGTTCAATTCATTTACTAATGAACAATATGGAAATAAGTTTGAACATGATGTGGAAGCTGACAACAGCGACCTCAAAGAGACAAATAGATAATATCTCATGAACTAAGAATGATAGAATCTTAATGTTGGCATCAAAGTGGAAAGTAGATAATGGAATACCATCGACGTGGAGGTGATTTGCATATAACGCACGTGCACAAGTTTGAAAATGTGTCTATCGAAATACAGACATTTGTAGTTATTTGTAAATTCTGGCAGACTCTGACATTTACAAAACTGTCTGTACCATTAAATATGCAAAGTTTAAAGTATAAACTTGATTTATTTTGCAACGATTGCGAAGCAAGTTTTAGCAACTTATATTAATCACTCTCGTTGGCGCGGATGAAAGTGCAAATGTGATCATTCTTGTGGGAGGAAACCGGAGTACCCGGAGAAAACCTACCTGTTCGATCTGGCGACCACCGTACTATCTCACATACTTACCAGGAGCAACGAGAGCATTGAATCCACATCATTCTCACTTATACTGACACCATAAAAACACTGCATATTGAGCGGTGTTACCTTTTTGTTAGCGCTGTTGCCTGCTATGTTTTCTAAAAGGATATAAAGTTTACGTCTTAAATGCACAATTCCTTTTATGGTCAGTATAGATAACAATATTACCGTATATGACTGACTAGGGAAACTATACCAACTGTTCCCAGGCTAGCGTAGTATCACACTGAAGTGCAATGAAAAATCATCAAGTCAAGTGACTAAACCAAAGTACATATTTTAAAGATAAATTCCTGTTCAAACCGGTTGTCACACATTTTAAAACACTGTCGTGGCGTCATACCTATGTACTTGCAGTCCATTATTATTAATATTGGACTGCTGTCAAAAGGCCAGAGTACAGACGGATCTGTAGCCCAGTGGTAACACGCTGGACTGGTAATCCAGGGATCGCAGGTTCGATCCCCCGTCTGACCCTAATAAAATTAACAGTCTTTCAGATGGGACGTTAAACCGAGGTCTCGTGTCGGTGCTTTACACCGTGCACGTAAAAGAACCAGAGGAGACTCTGGAATGGGTCTCTTTCTGTATCATTGCACTATCCTCCAACATCTAAAATGACTAATATCTTCAGGAGGCGTCGCTCATATGGGCAACCGGTAGCGACGATAAATAAACGTAAAACACACACAGGCCAGAGTATTATATTAAATCCAACTCGTAAATGTACGAACGTAACAATTTTAATTAGTAGGATCTTGGTATATAAGTGTGTGTTTTATGTACGATATAATCATCATATATTTTACATATCGTGTTCGGCTTATACGCTATACATAAAAACAGTTGCTATGATACAAGTGTATTCGCTTACAAAATCATTATTACAAAAGGTTTGCAGTAAATAAATACATTATTTTTAATATTTTTAGTCTACTTGAACATTGTTGAAAACTATATACTTTTATACTTATAGACTTCAGATTGATACTATGTTAGCCTGGGGACAGGCGTTGATATATTTTGCCTGGTCAGTCATATACATATGGTTTTAAGATTAGGACCATTAATTGAGCTTTATTGGGTTATTGCTAGTGTCATTTTGCAAGAAGTAAAAAAAGGTGAGAAATCGACAGATTGGAACCCATGCTAATACCTAATACCATGCATACGTTTCGACATGTATTTGCATGTTGAGGAGATAAGACTGGTTCCAAGCAAAATGTTGCTAACATAAGTAACTAATTTTGTTGTTGTTGTGTGTTCTGGTTTTACGCCTTCATCAGCACCATTTTGGGCTATATCGACGGCGGGAAGTTTACCTAACAACACATTTCCTGGGCAGACTCCAGTGGTTAACCAGTACTTGGTGCACCAACCCCCGTAAGCAACTGCCAACTTTGTCATATAAATAAACACAGCATGAGCGGGGCTCGAACCCATGACCATCAGTGATGGTAGGTTAAAGTGGTATACAACTCAGCGACCGTAACCACTCGACCACGAAGGCGGACAGTAACTAATTGTACAAACGTTCAAGCTGAGCGAAAAATAATGTAATATGTATATATTTTCTTTTGTTTGTTTATTACATTTTCTATTATTTCTTCATTTCAGTGGATTTAGACGATATGGATCCAGGTTCCGTGCACAGTGGCCGCCTCTCCAGTGATATATTTACTGGTCCCATGGACCATGAACAAAACATGAGTGCGCACGGACCACATGTACCCTCTGGTACCCCGCCCATGGAAAACTGGGGTCCTTATGGGGGTATGATGAGTGCAACCAACTTTATTGATCGTCGGTCGCCCGGCATGAATGGACATTTAATCCCAATGGATGGAATTCCGCCAATGATGGGCGGCAATCCCATGGGTCCCCGGATGATGCCTCCGGATATGAACGATAATGGCAGAGGTTATCCGGATTTTGGATCAAATTCTAATCACGTCGAAGTGTATTGAAAGACAACATACATAGAAAAGCACGTGAAGAAGCCGGATAAAATACACACATGACATGGGCTAACAATCTGTAATAATTCGTCCAATACAGCCTCGACTCCTGGTTTCGAGATTATAGACTGGGCAAGTCACGTGATCAGCGGTTATGATTCTTGGAACGAATACTAAATGTATGATCAAGCATTAATCTATGTATTGTGTGGAGAGAAAACAAACATTATGGAAATAGAATATGATATTCATCAGTTATTTGGAGTGTAATGTGTTTGTGCTAGGTATGAACTGTTCTAGGAATTAATTGTTCTAGGAATGAATTGTTCTAGGAATGAACTGTTCTAGGAATGAACTGTTCTAGGAATTAATTGTTCTAGGAATGAATTGTTCTAGGAATGAATTGTTCTATGAATGAACTGTTCTATGAATGAACTGTTCTAGGAATGAATTGTTCCAGGAATGAACTGTTCTAGGAATGAACTGTTCTATGAATGAACTGTTCTAGGAATAAACTGTTCTAGGAATGAATTGTTCTAGGAATGAATTGTTCTATGAATTAATTATTCTAGGAATGAACTGTTCTAGGAATTAATTGTTCTAGGAATTAATTGTTCTAGGAATGAACTGTTCTAGGAATTAATTGTTCTAGGAATTAATTATTCTAGGAATGAATTGTTCTATGAATTATTTGTTCTAGGAATGAATTGTTCTATGAATTAATTATTCTAGGAATGAACTGTTCTATGAATGAATTGTTCTAGGAATTAATTGTTCTAGGAATGAACTGTTCTAGGAATTAATTGTTCTAGGAATGAATTGTTCCAGGAATGAACTGTTCTAGGAATGAACTGTTCTATGAATGAACTGTTCTAGGAATAAACTGTTCTAGGAATGAATTGTTCTAGGAATGAATTGTTCTATGAATTAATTATTCTAGGAATGAACTGTTCTAGGAATTAATTGTTCTAGGAATTAATTGTTCTAGGAATGAACTGTTCTAGGAATTAATTGTTCTAGGAATTAATTATTCTAGGAATGAATTGTTCTATGAATTAATTATTCTAGGAATGAACTGTTCTATGAATGAATTGTTCTAGGAATTAATTGTTCTAGGAATGAACTGTTCTAGGAATTAATTGTTCTAGGAATTAATTATTCTAGGAATGAATTGTTCTATGAATTATTTGTTCTAGGAATGAACTGTTCTAGGAATTAATTGTTCTAGGAATTAACTGTTCTAGGAATTAACTGTTCGAAGGAGATGTATCAGTGCGAGTATATGATCAGATAAATTCTGGAACAATGAACGTATGTCTGAACGATGCCTGGTCATTTTGTTACGGAATCTTCTTTCCGCCATCTTGTTTTCGAATCTTGCATGCGCGCGAAAGCTTATTTGTGTTATTTAAGACGTCGCCCTCTTCGTGGTCGGCTCTCACCGCGAATAGACGTATACTTGAGAAGTTATATACATTTATCTACTTGTGTTTTATATTTTGCCTCCTATAAGCTTCAAAATTTCGCTCTAATAATTTACAGAAAATACATAGAAAAGTTAAAGTTTTAGGTCGATCACGTTATTTTCTACGTTTCGTGACATTAGAAAACCCACGGTCGACGAACAGTGGAAAAGTGGATGACAGGGACATGATTCTGTATGTTATGGAGTGTTATTGTTGGTGATTTCATATATTTATGATTATGCATAGCACTAAATTTGGTATACTAATTTGTAAAACATATTATTCATTAATTACAATTGCTTTATGGTGGGTGGGGTAATAATGTAATCGTTCAAAGAAACTAAGCCATTACTGTAAGTTATCTCTTTCATCGGCGTAGCTCCACTGCAGGCCCGGGTCTGCATACCATTTTCAAGTATCAAAAAGGGTGGTAAATTATAAAACTCTAAAATATTCCATGTTGATAAGTTCACTTTGTTTTATATGAAAAGTTTCCAAATTCCCAATGTGTTGTCTTGTCCTACCTTAATGCGTCACAAACAATGAATACATGTATAAAGAATATATATATATATATATATGCATATGGACATTGTGAATATTCGTATAAGGAACATTGGATATAAGGAACACTGGAAACAAGAAACACTTGTATAATAAACATTGCATGTAAGGAACTGAAATTTCATTTCACAAACAATATTTTGGGTGATATAATGGGCTATGAATTTAAGGATCTGATCTACACACACTCCCTAGTGTGTCTGTAGTAAGCCACTTGCCTTGTAGGGGCTGATTTGTCTAGAATGAATTCTAATACACCGCTGGATAACAGTGCTCTATGGTCTCCTTGAGTCAGTCGTAGACGGTGTACGATGAATCGGAGAGCTCCAATACTCGGAGATAATGATATAACGTGGATCATAGTCGGCAGCCTAATAAACTTTGATTTTATTAGCCAGTTAGTCAGTGCCTAATAAACCGTTCGTGACGTCGTAACGCTACGATGTATGACGTCATATGTTCACAGACGGTATGATAAACTCCAGCCGTTCACGTCATGAACTGGTAGAAAACAGTCGAATGGCACATTTTATTTCTAACATCTTTGTACGGGTGGTACCTGGCCGCTGCAATGTTCTCAATGCGAACGCTTTCGGATTCAAGCTGTCAATGACGTCATTTATCGTCTAAATCCGACGTTTCAGATAACGTCAATTAGAGCACGAGCGCATCGTATGTTATCATAAAAGCACGTTTCAGTCTAAAACAGAATATGTGTTTGTTTAAGTGATGATCGAATACTATTTCACTCGTGAACATTGAAAGCTATTGTTATCACTCTTTGCTATGTTCAATCGGTGAAATATAATGCGAGGTTACTTGTATACACATTTATTTGAGCACGTATTCATAAAACGTACTAGTACCGTAGCAAGGGGCAAATTTCAACTGGGGCAATCTAGGGGTTCCGGGGGCATGTCCCCCCTTAAAAGTGTTGGGGTATAGAAGCGATTTCCTGCGTTTTCTGATTTAATGAGCTTAGACGTACAATTATGTACTGACCTTTCAGCTATATAGCAGACGACATTTTATACAGCAAAGGGATATTTTTTGCATTTTATTTATTTAATTTTTCATTATTTTTTGGGTGGGCTTTGGGCCGCCTCGGTGTGCCTCAGTGTGGCTACGCGCCTGCGTATTTCATGTAAAATAATCATGTTTTCATACAGCTATTCGACTCTCTTTATTTCGCGAGATCTCTGCCCAAGTATGTATTATGGAATCAGTGTGTATATGGATATTTTGAATTGATTATATTTTCTGTTACCTAGTGGTCAAATGTTTAAAATTACTATGCGTTATATACTGTTAAATTGTTTCTAATGATTATAATCGCTTTTAAAGTCCATTTATGCTTTTTATTTATTTTTCATTTTCCCAAACCAAAATAATAAATTTATGTTAAAAAAGACAGATACAAATAATTGTTTTTTTTTTTTTTTAATTAATGGTCAATATATTAAAAAGGGTTTCGTTGAAAGGTTGAAAGCTTTACTTAAAATGCTAGCGAATAATTAAGCCCTTAATTACAAATTGCAGTCATCTCAAAGAGCGCTCACTCTGTACCATTCGGATACTTATGCCCTTATGACTGTAAAGTTCGATCTCCTGCATGTTGGTTTTGATCTGGTACCTAAAAGAACGACCACTTGTCAATCATATTTACACTTAAACTCAATCGTATTTACACTTAAACGGGAATCAGGCAAAAGGGAAGTTGTATAAGGAAGAATCACGAACCCAGATGTATATTTCAGTTAAGTCTTGCTGACGAATGGATCGTATATAGCACAGTAGTCCCATTCTGTTGCTCTCTTTACCCCCCCCCCCCCTGACGATCCGGTCACAGAAATGTAATGAACGTGAGGATAACATCAGACGGATCTGTAGTCCAGTGCTTAACACGTTGGACTGGTAATCCAGGGATCGCAGGTTCGATCCCGTCTGACTCAGTTGGGACTTTAAACCGAGGTCTCGTGTCAGTGCTTTATATTGTGCACGTAAAAGTACCAGAGGAGACTCTGGAATGAGCCTATGTCTGTATCATGCACTATCCTCCATACATCTAAAATGACTAATCTCTCCAGGAAGCGTCGCTCATATGGGCAACCGGTAGCGACGTTAAATCAACGTAAAACACACACTCCACATGTTGGAATAATAACACATGTTCACTGCATATTATCATAAAACACATGGGGTGGGACTTTAAGCCTTTCCTTCATAGAGATTTAGATTAATATACTATTATATCTCCATACAAACGACAGTCATTTAACCAGTTCCTTCATAGAGATTTAGGTTAGTATACTATTATATCTCCATACAAATGACAGCAATTTAGCCATCATGCAGTGGATAAGTAGTCACCATATCTATCCCACCTCCATAGATATTACTGGGACTTCATAGAGATTTAGGTCAATATACTATTATATCTCCATACAAACGACAGCCATTTAACCATCATGCAGTGGATAAGTAGTCGCCATATCTATCCCACCTCCATAGATATTACTGGGACTACATAGAGATTTAGGTCAATATACTATTATATCTCCATACAAACGACAGCCATTTAACCATCATGCAGTGGATAAGTAGTAGCCATATCTATCCCACCTCCATAGATATTACTGGGACTATATGAGATTCTGGCCTGCATTATGAACATTTGTTTGGCTACTACATTGTCAATGTGTGTCGTATTGGTAATGGCGTCAAGAGGTGTTTCTATGAGGGAAAGGGTTAAGACACGAATGTCAATTCATGCAGGAGAAATGTAGAACCAAGGTGGCGGTGTCCATAGGCAATGGACGTAACTCCACACTGCCTCTACTCTCTCCATCATGACGATGCATTCAACCTGGAATGGGGTATCAAAGGCGATTTAATTTAAATGTTGTAAAAAACAACATGTTTCGAAATCGAGCTAAATCAATTTGTTTAAATCAAGTCTCTAAGACACAAATGCCAATTCATGCAGGAGAAACGCAACATGCAAACAGATTTACCTGATGATAGTTGAATGTCGTGAGTGTTCATTGTGTAATTATGCGTGTGTTCTCCTGGGTAACTCGCGACTGCATCAGTCATATTAGGAACACTTTGATTCCGTCTAGCCGAACTACACGATGATGCACGAGGCGCCGAGGGCACGTGCATGCTCGCTTTTGTGTGTTTTGCGTTTATTCACCGTCGCTACCAGTTGCCCATATGAGCGACGCCTCCTGAAGAGATTAGTCGTTTTAGATTTTTGGAGGATAGTGCAATGATACAGAGAGCAACCCATTCCAGAGTCTCCTCTGGTTCTTTTACATGCACGGTGTAAAGCACCGACACGAGACCTCGGTTTAATGTCCCATAAAGACTTGTTAATTTGTATTAGTGTCAGACGGGGAGGTCGAACCTGCGATCCCTGGATTTCCAGTCCAACGTGTAAACCACTGGACTACTGATCCGCCTGTGCAAGCTCTCTGGTTCCTACCATTGGCTTTATGTATATTATTTTAGATGTAATTTCTTCAATTGTGTGCAATATTTACATATCAGTTCGTGTTACTTTGTGTATTAATGTTATTTGTTTGAAAATCTAGTCTATTATGGCTTCAGAAAGTATATATAATATCATATTACAATTACCATGTATAATTATTATTTATATTCTCTGTGCTTGTATAAAATGAAGCCATATATAACAACATATAAAACTGACAACTGTGTGTTTCATATTTGTAATGGTAGAGTGGTCCGATATGCGTATTAAAAACACTTTCGTGACGTCATAAATTTGTACTTTCAGTCCATTATTATTAATATTGGACTGCTGTCAATAGGCCAGAACATTGTATTAAATCCTACCCGTATATGTACACAATTAACAATTTTAATTAGTAGGATCTTGTTATATAAGCGTGTGTTTTAAGTAAGATATAAGCCTCAAACGGATCCAATATGTAAACCATTGGTACTGTCTTCGGTGTTAGGCGCCTTACACAGTCCCATATTATACATATTGGATCGTTTTCAGCTTATATAATTAAAGATATATTCCTGGTATAATTTCTAGAAATGTTGTTATCCTGCAGTTTTATTCATTACGTCGTGGAAGTCGTGATAGCGCTGTGGTAGCGCGTTCGCTTCAGGTGCGAAATGCCTGGAGTTCGAGCCCAGCTGTTGCCGTTACGTTTGTGTCCTTAGACAAGGCATTTAAATTCCACATTGCCTCTTCTCTCTCTCCCTCTCATGGCGATGGATGCCACCAGGAATGAGGTCTCGAGAGTGATTAATATAAGTTGTAAGAACTAGTTTCGCAATCGAGTTAAAATAAATTTGTATTAACTATTCATTACAAAATTAGTATTACACACGTTTTGCAGTAAAAAAATCCAATCTTCTTAACGTTTTTAATGTGCTTGAATATTCTTGAAAAAATATATACATTGTAATCTTATTTTGTCTAGGTTCGTCCTAATTTGTTCATTCGACACTCTTCGTATCTCCGTTTCGCCGTATCAGCGCAATGTATAATACTAATAATAATAACAATAATTTATTTAACGAGATAACTCATTTGAGCAATTAAGTCAATCTACCATAAGGCCCTCAACAAATTAAAACATGGAATAGCATAATGAAACATGTAAACAGTAACCAGTAAATCTTTCATAGGAAATAAGATATTAACAATGGCATTAATGCGCGTACATCGCGTAGTATGTTTTATTAATATTGCTGGCTTACTAATCGGGACACTAGCATTAACTCTTTCGTCACCAATGCCGCATAAAAGCGACATTGCAAAAAGCAGAGAATCCGATCAGACAGATCAGAACGTGCCGTCTGATCAGGCTATATGCTGATTGCTCTTCAGACAGTGGAGCTGAAGCACATGTCCGAATAGCAAACAACATAGATCATGATCAAACGCGGCGTTACGTGGCTGATCTGATCTATGTTGTTTGCACATGCTCTGTGAATTTATTCGGCGCTGAAAGAGTTAATATGCAATTTCGGTTTTTTTAAAACAGGAATATATCTATTTTACGACTGCCCTGTATGAGCATTTCTGTGACCTATAAATCGCTCCGTGCTTGTAGTCAGTGGTGTTATATTATATATTGACAAATGAAAGATGACTTTAATAAAGAGTTATTTACGCAACTTGGTTTGTGGTGGAGGCGCCGTTTTCGAGCAGTCGGATTTAGTATTGTTAGGCGATAGCGGTGTGCGTTTTTTTGTATTTAAATACATTAGATTGATAAGTTATACATGTGTTTTCGTGACATTCCATCATACGTTTCATTCCACACGTGTATCTGAGCACCCATTTAGCAACAGAAGAAGTACGTTGCTTGACCGATATCTGCGGTTAAATGTAGAGAAAACATTTCGTCGAACAATATTAATTTTACTTGACTCAATAATACCATGACCTATTTCGAAAAACTCAATTATTAAAAGGGTTGTTATATAATATACTTTGTTTGTCTTTGGGTTTAAAGTCGTACCATACGCTATAATTATGGCGACTCTTGAGATTGTGTGTGTTTTACGTTTATTTATCGTCGCTACCGGTTGCCCATATGAGCGACGCCTCCTGAAGAGTCCTGAACATTTTAGATTTTTGAGGATAGTGCAATGATAGAGACAGACCCATTCCAGAGTCTCCTCTGGTTCTTTTACGTGCACGGTTTAAAGCACCGACACGAGACCTCGGTTTAAAGTCCCATCTGAAAGACTTTTAATTTTATTAGTGTCAGACGTTACCAATCCAGCGTGTTACCATAAGAATACAGATCCGTCTGTAGATTGTTGAGATAGTATTGACGGAGGAAGAACCATGACGCCATTCTGGGCACTATTTCAGTCACTGACAACAGGGTAGAACAACGGACCTTCCGCAATCTACTTGGATAGCTTCCCGACACCCCAAGTGAGATTCGACATCTATATCGGTGAGCGGGATTTGAAGTAAAGACCTTAACCCTTTCAGCACCATCAGGATCTGCACTTTTTACTATTTTTTAGACAAAATGACTCATTTTGATAAATGAACTGGTCCAAATGTAATTTTCTTATTAATTTATTGGTCTAAAAATATCTTGCACCAGTCCATGTGAGTTACTTGGTGCTGAATGGGTTAACCTCTAGCCCAGGAAGGCCCGTAAAACAACAATGCATACATCATTTCATTGCGTTATACAGAAATAAATGCTAATATATTTAGGACGGATACATTCGAGCAATCAATGCTACGTGCTAGCTGGTCAGTACCGTTGGTTGTATGTACGTTGCATATTATCAAAGTAAAGTGTTTGTTTGTTTATTATAGTGTCACCCATATTTAACCCATTTCATTATGGATACCGTTCAAACAGTATTTACAAAGAACATAGAGCCAGATCAGCCGCCACGGAACGTTCCGTCTGATCAGGCTCTATGCTGCTTGCTATTCAGATGAGCTTGCTAAGACACTTGGCTATGTAGCAAACAACAAGCCTTTAAATGTATCCAGAATGAAATGAGTTAAAGGGCCAGCCATTTCTGACTTACGAGAAACCTTTTTTTATGAACATCAGTACTTCCCGAATCCTATGTTTATATTAGTGGAGTCCGATGTAATAAACAACCAGAGCGACCATGTTTAGACGGGCATGAACAAAGAAATATACGTGTTTGTTTGAGCCTTGTACCGTGTTTTATTTATATATATATACCTGTATAATATATTATATTGTCATACTAACGGTTATCGTGCTGTCTGGCATCTGCTAGTATATGTCCTATACACGTGCATATATACATGTAGTGAATGAATCGGCTCGCAAGAATTGCTATATATATATATAGATATATATATATACGTGTGAAATTGAAAATACTTTTGTCGGTTTTGGAATCAGTCTAGAAATACAAGGTTGAGTACATTGTATTTTTTGTTGTCAACTGAAATTACAAAATTGAAGATTAAATTCGGATTTCCAGTTCATATTAGTGAATATATATATATCTATTGCATACTCTAGAATAACGTTTTCGAAATATTTGGTAAAAATACGATTGCTTTGGATTATGTGCAAAGTGTTGATTTCATTGCATGTGAGCGCATGCGCAGTAGCATAAAACGCACCGGAAGACAGCATAAACGCAAATCGATTCGTAATGATGTATATTTGGATACGTACGGCATTACAAGTGTTCTGTCTGCTGTTATTGATTTATTGACAACTTCGTTTTTCTATTGTCTGAACAAGTGACGTTTTCGCAGCATGATATATATAAAAATAAACTAAATAATCAAACTTTGTGTCGTTTAGTTTAAACTTTATTTATTTTACAAGGATTGCGAAGTAAGCTTTAACAACTTATATTAATCACTCTCGGTCGCGCGGATGAAAGCGTATATGTGGTCACTCGTGTAGGAGGAAACCGGAGTACTTGGAGAAAACCCACCTGTCAGATCTGGCGACCACCGTACAATCTGACATACTTCTGGGTCCGAGGATTGAATGAACAACATGATGAATGTTTCTATGCGGATATATAAAAAAAGTTATTATTTTTGTTTCAACAAAGGACACGCAAAACGGAGCACACAAAATAAGCACCTACCAAACTACCATCTAATACATAAGCAGGTGTCTAATTGCTGTGTTATTATGCATTGAAATGGACACATACAGCGCTTGCGCAGGTTAGATCCCCCATCTGACCGAACTAATATTAATGCACATTTAGTTTAGCACGATTGCGAAACAAGTTCTTATAACTTATATTGATCACTCTCGATATTTCATTCCTGGTGGAATCCATCGCCTACGAGGGAGAGAGAAGTGGAAACGTGGAATTAATTTAAATGCCTTCCCTAAGGGCACACTCATAACAGCTCTAGCGGGGCTCGAACTCCGGGCCTTTCGCACCTGAAGCGAACGCGCTAGCACTGCGCTATCACGACTTCCACAGTCTTTCAGATGGGACTATAAACCGAGGTATCGGTGATATACACAGGTAATGTAAAATAACAAGAGCTGCTTCTGCGTGCATTTTGCACTATCCTCCAAAAATAAAATGGCTAATGCATATACTTCTCAAGGCCGTCGTCGCCGGTCCGTTCTTCTGGAGGCGTCGCCAATGCCGGCAATAATTAAACGTACCCAACAATACCTCCCCATCTAACGTTTTATTGACTCAATTATCTCAATTTAAAAACCACATCGAGATTCTCCCTTCATCGTCCACATCCGGTAGCGTCTAATTTCAACAATGAATGGCTTCCGATAACAACATTTAACTTCCTTCCTGTAAACAATATCTTCGTCGTCTTCAGCGTTCGTCTCAAACATTCATCCATCCGTTACTTTATGACCCATGGGACTGAAAATTAAATGGTTTCCGAGTTGACTATTCCCGTAAAGAAGAACAGACTGCAAACCTGATTAAAATATTGCGTGCAGTTTTCATATAACACCGAGAATACCTGTGGAAACTAGCTTTTAATTTGCCGACAATCGATCGGGAAAGTATTTTATATTAAGATTGAATAGATTCTCTATTTCCCGGCCCCAGCTATCTGGCCGATACAAGCTGTCAATGTTATATCTGGAAACAGTGACGCGATGTCATTAATTTGAAAACAATGGCATCAGATAAGGCCACGGAATACGATGGCAATAATTAGTACTTTACAACAACATTACATATATACCTTGTCATTCATCAAAGACCGGGACTACTAATAATAGGAAAGCCTGCTAAGTGTTAGTTTATTAAGCTGAGTGAAAGGCGTTATGAGGCTCATTGTGGTGAATATCAGTACTTCTCGAATATCCTTAGCGTATCGACAACCATTACTTAATTAGCCGTATGGTTAAGGTCTCCGTGGCCGTATGGTTAAGGTCTCCGTGGCCGAATGGTTAATGACTCCGTGGCCGAATGGTTAAGGTCTCCGTGGCCGAATGGTTAATGACTCCGTGGCCGAATGGTTAAGGTCTCCGTGGCCGAATGGTTAAGGTCTCCGTGGCCGAATGGTTAATGACTCCGTGGCCGTGTGGTTGAGGACTCCGTGGCCGAATGGACTCCGTGGCCGAATGGTTAAGGTCTCCGTGGCCGAATGGTTAAGGTCTCCGTGGCCGAATGGTTAAGGACTCCGTGGCCGAATGGTTAATGACTCCGTGGCCGAATGGTTAATGACTCCGTGGCCGAATGGTTAAGGACTCCGTGGCCGAATGGTTAAGGACTCCGTGGCCGAATGGTTAAGGACTCCGTGGCCGAATGGTTAAGGACTCCGTGGCCGAATGGTTAAGGACTCCGTGGCCGAATGGTTAAGAGGACTCCGTGGCCGAGTGGTTAAGGACTCCATGGCCGAGTGGTTAAGGCCTCCGTGGCCGAATGGTTAAGGACGCCGTGGAAGAGTGGTTAATGACTCCGTGGCCTAATGGTTAAGGACTCCATGGCCGAGTGGTTAAGGACTCCGTGGCCGTGTGGTTGAGGACTCCGTGGCCGAGTGGTTAAGGACTCCATGGCCGAGTGGTTAAGGCCTCCGTGGCCGAATGGTTAAGGACGCCGTGGAAGAGTGGTTAATGACTCCGTGGCCTAATGGTTAAGGACTCCATGGCCGAGTGGTTAAGGACTCCGTGGCCGTGTGGTTGAGGACTCCGTGGCCGAGTGGTTAAGGACTCCATGGCCGAGTGGTTAAGGACTCCGTGGCCGTGTGGTTGAGGACTCCGTGGCCGAGTGGTTAAGGACTCCGTGGCCGAGTGGTTAAGGACTCCATGGCCGTGTGGTTAAGGACTCCGTGGCCGAGTGGTTAAGGACTCCATGGCCGAGTGGTTAAGGATTCGGTGGCCGAGTGGTTAAGGACTCCATGGCCGTGTGGTTGAGGACTCCGTGGCCGTGTGGTTAAGGACTCCGTGGCTGTGTGGTTAATGACTCCGTGGCCGTGTTGTTAAGGACTCCGTGGCCTAATGGTTAAGGACTCCGTGGCCGAGTGGTTAATGACTCCGTGGCCGTGTGGTTAAGGACTCCATGGCCGAATAGTTAAGGACTCCGTGGCCGAGTGGTTAATGACTCCGTGGCCGTGTGGTTAAGGACTCCATGACCGAATAGTTAAGGACTCCGTGGCCGAGTGGTTAAGGACTCCATGGCCGTGCGGTTAAGGACTCCGTGGCCGAGTGGTTAATGACTCCGTGGCCGAGTGGTTAAGGACTCCATGGCCGTGCGGTTAAGGACTCCGTGGCCGAGTGGTTAATGACTCCGTGGCCGTGTGGTTAAGGACTCCATGACCGAATAGTTAAGGACTCCGTGGCCGAGTGGTTAAGGACTCCATGGCCGTGCGGTTAAGACTCCGTGGCCGAGTGGTTAATGACTCCGTGGCCGAGTGGTTAAGGACTCCATGGCCGTGCGGTTAAGGACTCCGTGGCCGAGTGGTTAATGACTCCGTGGCCGTGTGGTTAAGGACTCCATGGCCGAATAGTTAAGGACTCCGTGGCCGAGTGGTTAATGACTCCATGGCCGTGTGGTTAAGGACTCCGTGTCCTAATGGTTAAGGACTCCATGGCCGAGTGGTTAAGGACTCCGTGGCCGTGTGGTTGAGGACTCCGTGGCCGAGTGGTTAAGGACTCCGTGGCCGAGTGGTTAAGGACTCCATGGCCGTGTGGTTAAGGACTCCGTGGCCGAGTGGTTAAGGACTCCATGGCCGAGTGGTTAAGGATTCGGTGGCCGAGTGGTTAAGGACTCCATGGCCGTGTGGTTGAGGACTCCGTGGCCGTGTGGTTAAGGACTCCGTGGCTGTGTGGTTAATGACTCCGTGGCCGTGTTGTTAAGGACTCCGTGGCCTAATGGTTAAGGACTCCGTGGCCGAGTGGTTAATGACTCCGTGGCCGTGTGGTTAAGGACTCCATGGCCGAATAGTTAAGGACTCCGTGGCCGAGTGGTTAATGACTCCGTGGCCGTGTGGTTAAGGACTCCATGACCGAATAGTTAAGGACTCCGTGGCCGAGTGGTTAAGGACTCCATGGCCGTGCGGTTAAGGACTCCGTGGCCGAGTGGTTAATGACTCCGTGGCCGAGTGGTTAAGGACTCCATGGCCGTGCGGTTAAGGACTCCGTGGCCGAGTGGTTAATGACTCCGTGGCCGTGTGGTTAAGGACTCCATGACCGAATAGTTAAGGACTCCGTGGCCGAGTGGTTAAGGACTCCATGGCCGTGCGGTTAAGGACTCCGTGGCCGAGTGGTTAATGACTCCGTGGCCGAGTGGTTAAGGACTCCATGGCCGTGCGGTTAAGGACTCCGTGGCCGAGTGGTTAATGACTCCGTGGCCGTGTGGTTAAGGACTCCATGGCCGAATAGTTAAGGACTCCGTGGCCGAGTGGTTAATGACTCCATGGCCGTGTGGTTAAGGACTCCGTGTCCTAATGGTTAAGGACTCCGTGGCCGAGTTGTTAAGGACTCCATGGCCGAGTGGTTAAGGACTCCGTGGACGAGTGGTTAATGATTCCATGGCCGAGGGGTTAAGGACTCCGTGGACGAGTGGTTAATGATTCCGTGGCAATTTAAGTTTATTTAACGTCGCTACCGGTTGCCCATTTGAGCGATGGGCAGTTGTGTGTTTACGTTTATTTATCGTCGCTACCGGTTGCCCATATGAGCGACGCCTCCTGAAGAGATTAGTTATTTTAGATTTTTGGAGGATAGTGCATGATACAGACAGAGACCCATTCCAGAATCTCCTCTGGTTCTTTTACGTGCACGGTGTAAAGTACCGACACGAGACCTCGGTTTAATGTCCCATCTGAAAGACTGTTAATTTTATTAGGGTCAGACGGGGGATCGAACGAACCTGCGACCCCTGGATTACCAGTCCAGCGTGTTACCACTGGACTACATATCCGTCTGTAACGGGTAGTTTGCCTAACAACACCTTTCCTGGGCAGGCTCCAGCGGTTAACCAGTTCTTTGTGCACAAAACTCCGTAAGAAACTGCCAATTTTTATCATATAAAGAGACACGGTCTGAGCGGGACTCGAACCCGTGACCATCAGTGATGATAGTTTATGGTGGTATACAAGACAGCGACCATGGACTCTGTAGCCGTTGAAGATTAGTAGCCGAGCCCACTGGGGATGTCGAATGTTTCTATGTGAGGAAGCTTCCAACTGGCTTGCGAGAAGTCGGTGGTTCCACCCTGGAACATGTACATGACTCGTACAGTCTACATCCGTTATGTCAAAGTCGATTATGTCGAATTCTCCGGTTATCTCGGAGTCGGATCAAAGTCCCGTTTCAGACACTATCATTTTACATATATCTGGATATGTTTATATCGAATTTCGTTCAATCAAACTTCGGTTATGTCGAAGTATTTTGTTCGGTCCGACGAAATTCGACATAACGGATGTAGACTGTATAATGTGTCGGAGACAATTAATTAATTAACTGACAGCTTACCCGCTGGTAATACCAGGAGAAATATTCCTAGCGAAGCTCTAACCTTCGATCTCCTGCTCCGTTGCCATGGAGACGTTGTACCCAGATAATAAAAAACCACGGACACAGAGATTAAGACCCAGTGGTCTCCGTGACGGCTTTCGCTTGTTTTATTATATACCGACATCATAAAAAAACTGTGCACTTTTATATTGAGCGTTACTTTTTACTAGCAAGAGTGAAGAAAATAATCCTTCGCATATTGCCGTAATTTACACAACCAATATTTCGCACATTTTGATATCAAATGTGCCTATATTGTTTTAATAAAATGGTATACAGTTTACATCTAAGGAAAGTGCACAGTTTCATTTTGGTGCCAGTATATAAACATTTCCATTTTATGTGACACTATCTGGCATGGGATATAACAAAATAATATGTACAGTCAAACCTGTGTTAGTGGTCACCTCCATTAAGCAGTCAACCTGTATTAAGCAATCAGTTTCCAGATTCCCAATAAGTTGTTTTTATTATACATTTGACCCATATTAAGCAGCCAGTTTCCAGATTCCCAATATGTTGTTTTATTATACATTTGACCCATATTAAGCAGTCAGTTTCCAGATTCCCAATATGGTGTTTTATTATACATTTGACCCATATTAAGCAGCCAGTTTCCAGATTCCCAATAAGTTGTTTTTATTATACAGTTGACCCATATTAAGCAGCCACATGTGCTAAGCAGCCACTATCTGTGATTCACCTGATTGGCTGCTTAACACAGGTTTGACTGTAAATACAATACTATTCCTATTTTAGAAGGTAAACGTAATGTAGCACCTACAGCTCCTGTCATATTATGACCCCCCAGCTGTGTATTGATGAAGGAAGATTCCGGGTATTTTACACCCGAGTAGAACCAGTGACCTATCACAAGCCAGCTTCCGCACATGCAATAATTCAACAACACCAGTGAGACATTCCCGGACGTACAGCGACGAGGGGTAAATGATTTGAAGAGACGGACCATAGCCACTCGGCCATGGAAACATCCATAGATGCATAGTATGGCTATTAATGCTTTAAATGCACATTAATTGGTTAACAATTTAAAGGCTTTGGAATGAGTGGGAGGGGTATTATATATATTATAATAATAGCACACATGTACCGCAGAAACGATTGTCATATTCACGAGAACTACTGATATCAACATTCTCGTGTTTTACGTTTATTTACCGTCGCTACCGGTTGTCCATATGAGCGACGCCTCCTGAAGAGATTAGTCATTTTAGATTTTTGGAGGATAGTGCAATGATACAGACAGAGACTCATTCCAGAGTATACTCTGGTTCTTTAACGTGCACGGTGTACAGCACCGACACGAGACCTCGGTTTAAAGTCCCATCTGAAACACTGTTAATTTTATTAGGGTCAGACGGGGGGTCGAACCTGCGATCCCTGGATTACCAGTCGAGCGTGTTACCTCTGGACTACTGACCCGTGCTAAACTTAAATCCGCATAATTGGGATGCATCGGTGCAAAATGGCCATCTATAAGCCTCAACTCTTACAGATTTGTAATAACAGATTATCCGAACAAGGCGCTTTATCGGCGCGTAAATTAACCTTTAATTAGATAGAGTTGATATAAGGGGAAGCTGCTGCTAGTATTTGCCGGGTTTTGCGGAGACAAAAAATTAATCAGACTGAAATCTCCATGACAGATTAATTATATTAATCTGGCTGTCTTCTCCGCGCTGGAAAGAGGGTGCTATAGAAATTGGTCTGCAATGCTGTCGGAGAAATGTTTACCCAAGCCGTGCGAGAGAGATTGGCAATGTGTGCCAAACAAATATATCCATGGTCATTTGTGCTGTTTGGGAATGTAGCAATTACTAGATATATCAATGTGCCGAATGGCGATCGTTATTTCGTAAGCAGGATATGGGCCGCTATGTTATATCACTTTTTCTCAAATCTCAGACTAGAGCTCAAAATGATTTGATTGGTTGATTCTGAGATTTCATCTAAGCAGAACCAATCAGAAGCTTGCGGATGAGCTTGAGAATGGAGCCCCATGACCGAGTGGTCAAAGTCGTTGTTTAAAATCTTGTCTATGACTGCTGTTCGTATACCACTCGACATCTCATCTATACCTGTCAAGGGTAGTTTGGAGTTCAGAGTGAGAGTGGTAGGGAGTCCGTGCCCCCCCGGTACATTGGGTTTCCCTGAGATCGTATGTGGTGCATTCTAAGGTGATTGTCACAACAATCAATTATTTTACGAGAATGTTCATTCATTATGTATTAACTTGTTCGATCTTAAAGACGTTCGCGGTAGAAAATTATTACGACGTGTATATTTTACGCTCACACCGCCTGTCAAATCGAAACAAAATAACATGCAAACACAGTTTGATTTAACATGTAGTTTAATCATACAAAAGGGTTTTCATCCGCTAAAAGCAACGCGCGTGACTGCATGACATAAAGGCCAAACAATGGATGATAATTCCGTTATCAATGAGTTAAATATTGAGCCGGTAATAGGTAATTCGGACAGTACTATGAATCCGGATAGTAAGGAATAGTGGCCATCTGGCCGAAGTTTTGTTGAATTGGGCCATTTGTCATTGCACTCTCTGGCCCTACTTTCATCAAGCTTCTCACGTTGAGATTGCTCTGGGATCAAATTTTCTTACATTGATAAATCATTAAACTTGAACAATTTTGGGGTATATGTTGTATTTAATATTCAGAAACAATATCTCAATGAAGGCGTTTAAGGAATTATTAACATTCAGAATCTTGAATTGAGAACAATTTGAAGTTGGGATATTTATGGAATTTTAGTTTATAATACAAACTTATTTTAGCTTGATTGCGAAACAAGTTCTTAAAACTTATATTAACTCATGAACTGATGCAATCCATCTCCACGAGGGAGAGAGAAGAGTCAATGTGTAATTTAAATGCCTTGCCTACGGACACAATCGTAATGGCTACAGCTGGGCGCGAACACTCCAGGCCTTTTGCACCAGAAGCGAACGCGCTTTCATGGCTTGCACAAGTTCAGCTAGTTATTACCTCAATACACACCTAATTTGACCTCTTAGGACAGGTGATATCTTTATTGTATGTATGTATGTTCCTTTAATGTCAAACCCCTCGCGGGGACTTAGACATGTTTTCCTGGGCATGCTTAGCCGACCTAAGCTATTAACCAGTACTAAGCAATGTGTGTGAGGTGCCTTGCTCAATGACACTACATACGTGGCCTGACCGAGTATCGAACCCGGGACCGTTCGATTCCAAATCCGACGCTCTACCACTGGACCACGGACGCCACATTTGATTGAGGTATTCTCTTGGGCAGGTTTGACTGAGGTATTCTCTTGGGCAGGTTTGATTGAGGTATTCTCTTGGGCAGGTTTGATTGAGGTATTCTCTTGGGCAGGTTGGACTGAGGTATTCTCTTGGGCAGGTTTGACTGAGGTATTCTCCTGGGCAGGTTTGACTGGATTAATCAGTGTTATCATATAGTGCTTAGTTTTAAATATTATCTCAATATTTGCATTTTTCATTTTTATGATAGAAAAATTACATCCCTTACATTACGTTACTTATTTCCTGTGTCAACAATGATGCTAATGAATACCCATGAAAATAATTAGATCTTCTATCTTTATATTTTTATATAATAATATATATGCCTGTTGTAAGCTTACTGACGAGATACATAGATTTCCAAAAGTTTTAAAGAAAAAGTAGGAAAATTGGCATGTTACATATTAAATCATAAAAAAGTCATTAGCATACCAATTTTTTACTTAGGCATACATTGAACTAATGATGAAGAAATTCTATTATTGTAAACTTTTTTTTACAAAACTGTAGAGAACGCCTTTAATGATTTTAAGGTTCGAAGTTATGAAACTAATTTAAGAAAATACGTTTTAACAACATATGATTTAATTTTTGAAAAATTATTTTTCATTTTTGTAATGTGTGAGAAATCAGAAAATCCATATCGTGATTAAGTTGGCAACTTCTTACGGAGGTTGGTGCACCAAGTACTGGTTAACCTCTGGATATAGCCCAACATGGTGCTGATGAAGGCGTAAACCCCGAACAAACACACGAACAAACATACAAACAAACAAAACAATATACCCACTTGTAGTTTAAAGCAGCATTACATAGTATGGAATGAAAGATATTTGAAAAATTCAAATTTTACGTATGGGTAGCAATGCTGCTACACATTCTAAAGTATAATTTGTATATTTATGTTCAATTAGTAAACAGTGTTTTTTTGCGATAAAACAAACACGAAACTGAAAGTAGGACTTTCCGAATCGGTCGGTCACGCGCACTTGTTTACAATCGGAACCTGATTTGCATTCGGAATGCATCGTCCTCCTTCGGCAATATTGAAAACAAACATGGCATATCCGCTGTTGTTTCACGCATGCGCGCTGTGCGTGTTTACATTTCGTTTGTTGATAAACAAATTCGCGTATACGACGGTTTATATTTATTTGAATGTTATCGTTTCTGAGCGACTATTTCGAGTTTTGTAAACACACACACATTAGTATGTATAGTTTACCAAAAACATCCTTTATTACGATGTAATGCTGCTTTAAATAAACTTTGGAAGAATTTAATCTTTCCCGCACCTTTACATTAGACATGATTATATTATAATATAATTTCGTTTTTAGTCCGGTATGGAACGGGATCTAAAAGCTTCATGTTTATTTTGTCAATATTGCCCTTTTTATAGAAATGTAACGGAAATGCAAATACAGGCTCTTTAGTGATTTTGATTAAAATCTTGTGGCCAACATTTTCATCGTTTCGCGTAGAGTATATTGAAATGATGGCAGCGGTGAACATTGATATTTGTGACGGTGTCGACATTTTGAGCGACGTTCGTGAGAGACACTGCAGTTTGACGGGCGCCAAGGGAAATTAAGAGATGGCTTACAATGGAAAATTATTGCGCTCTTTACAGTATAAATTTTACCCAATCAACTTAATAGAGTAAATGATAAAAAGCATTATAGTATCCATATAAATGCTAGATGGTCGCCGAGGGAGGATGGATGTCGCCATAGAAGAAATAAACTCTATATCACTCGTATACAAGTCTTCTTTGAGAAAACTCGAGTGAAACAAACACGATATAGTAATAAAATAGTTATACATGTGGAAATTTGTACATGTTATTCAAAGGAAACCAGCACTCTCAATGCGTCATCAACTGTGTTACTCGCTGTCATCTCTAGAGAATACATAGCCGCCTCTTTGTACAGCTGTATATTTTATCGTATCTTATGAGAATATTTAACCGAAAGCCTTGCGGGCTCGTCTGTTCCACTGACCGCCTTGATGACCGAGTGGTTCGTGTAAGTGTGTCTGTTCCACTGGCCGCCTTGATGACCGAGTGGTTAATGTGAGTTCGTCTGTTCCACTGGCCGCCTTGATGACCGAGTGGTTCATGTGAGTTCGTCTGTTCCACTGGCCGCATTGATGACCGAGTGGTTCGTGTGAGTTCGTCTGTTCCACTGGCCGCATTGATGACCGAGTGGTTCATGTGAGTGCGTCTGTTCCACTGACTGCCTTGATGACCGAGTGGTTCGTGTGAGTTCGTCTGTTCCACTAGCCACCTTGATGACCGAGTGGTTCGTGTGAGTTCGTCTGTTCCACTGGCCGCCTTGATGACCGAGTGGTTCGTGTGAGCTCGTCTGTTCCACTGGCCGCCTTGATGACCGAGTGGTCCATGTGAGTTTGTCTGTTCCACTGGTCTCCCGGACCGAGTGGTTAATGTGAGCTCGTCTGTTCCACTGGTCTCCCGGACCGAGTGGTTAATGTGAGTTCGTCTGTTTCACTGGTCTCCCGGACCGAGTGGTTAATGTGAGCTCGTCTGTTCCACTGGTCTCCCGGACCGAGTGGTTAATGTGAGTTCGTCTGTTCCACTGGTCTCCCTGACCGAGTGGTTAATGTGAGCTCGTCTGTTCACTGGTCTCCCGGACCGAGTTGTTAATGTGAGTTCGTCTGTTCCACTGGTCTCCCGGACCGAGTGGTTAATGTGAGCTCGTCTGTTCCACTGGTCTCCCGGACCGAGTGGTTAATGTGAGTTCGTCTGTTCCACTGGTCTCCCGGACCGAGTGGTTAATGTGAGCTCGTCTGTTCCACTGGTCTCCCTGACCGAGTGGTTAATGTGAGCTCGTCTGTTCCACTGGTCTCCCGGACCGAGTGGTTAATGTGAGTTCGTCTGTTCCACTGGTCTCCCGGACCGAGTGGTTAATGTCGCTGTCGGTGTACCAACTACACATCAGTGATGTACCTAACACACGCTGTAGGATCCCATCCCATAAATGTGAATGACATTTCGATCACTGTTCATATGTTCTATTGACACCAGGGTGCCACACTCTTTGCTTGAGGAAGCTATCCATCTTTACAGTCGTGGGAGGTCGGTTATTCTTGGCGCAGTCAAGCACTTGTTGTTTGAGAAAGCTATCCAGCGTTGCAGTCGTGGAGGGTCGGTTATTCCTGGCGCATACACCACCAAAAAACTCAAGCAACAATAGACAGATGGATCTGTAGTCCAGTGGTAACACGCTGGACTGGTAATCCAAGGATCGCAGGTTCGATCCACCGTCTGACCCTAATAAAATTAATAGTCTTTCAGATGGGACGTTAAACCTAAATCTTGTGTCGGTGCTTTACACCGTGAACGTAAAAGAACCAGAGGAGACTCTGGAATGGGTCTCTGTCTGTATCATGCACTATCCTCCGTAAATATGGTCATTCGTGTGGGAGGAAACCGGAGTACCCGGATAAAACCCACCTGTCCGATCTGGCGACCACCGTTCCATCTCACATAATTCCCGGTCCGCAACTTATATTAATCACTCTTGAGACCTCATTCCTGATGGAATACATCGACACGAGGGAGAGAAGAGGCAATGTGGAATTTATGTGCCTTGCCTAAGTGTGCCACTCGTAAGGGCTGCAGCTGGACTCGATCTCCTTGTCTTTTGCACCTGAAACGAACGCACTACAACTGCGTTCTCAAGACCAGTTAGTTGTGATAAGACATACATATTTAAGGACATGAATGTTCGTGTCAATGATAATAATAATAATAATAATAAAGACTTTATTTAACGAGAGAACTCATTTGAACAATTAAGTCAATCTACCATGAGGCCCTCAACAAATTAAAACATGAAATAGCATAATGAAACATAAACCGTTAGTAACCAGTAAAACTTTCATAGGAAATAAGATATAAGCTGAAATAGCAATATATTTATTAGTATTAAGTACACCAATACAAACTCCGTAACTGGCAAACGTAGAAAATAGTATATGCTGGACGCGGGTGGGGGGGGGGGGGGTTATTGTGTCTTCCTACACAAATGACAGCTGAGAGCCGCCATATGACCTGGACTGTTGGTGAGTTATTACCCCCCCCCCCCACACACACACAGACGGATCTGTAGTTCAGGTATTGGGCCTCTGTCTGTATCATTGCACTATCCTCCAACAATCTAAAATGACTACAATGTAATCACTTCAGGAGACGTCGCTCATATGGGCAACCGGTAACAACGATAAATACACGTAAAACACACATTAAACTATTAATAACACATCATCCCTTTAGTTTATAGAACGGTTGCCCTAATATCAAATTACACCATTCAAGGAAAACATACCGATACAATGTTCTTAGAAATACTCGTTTACTTTTCTTCTATGACGAATACAACATATCCTTAATTGCCAAAT
>CM026400.1:46131636-46205742 GCA_014843695.1 Archivesica marissinica
TCTACAAGCTTAAACGTAGGATTATAACGATCAGCCACGTTCCTGAATTGACGTCTGTTTTTATTATTTGAGTCTATACTAAGCGCGTGGTAGTGTCGTTTTTTCTTTTTTCCCATCTCCAAACTTGACTCTTCTCTCTCCTATGCTCTTTATTATTTATTTATCAATCCGTGTCACAACTTCTGTTAATTAATTACATGTATAAATACACGTCGTATACAACGCCTATTTATTGGCTGAAATACTCAGATTCTGTTGCAAGTATTGGGGGGGGGGAGGGGGGCGGTGATGCCATATATTATTAAGAAATTTGATTCTGTAGAAGTATGCCCTTTTGCCGATGTAGTGTCGCTTTAAGAAATTTGATTCTGTAGAAGTATGCCCTTTGCCGATGTAGTGTCGCTTTAAGAAATTGGATTCTGTAGAAGTATGCCCTTTGCCGATGTAGTGTCGCTTTTAGAAATTGGATTCTGTAGAAGTATGCCCTTTGTCGATGTAGTGTCGCTTTAAGAAATTGGATTATGTAGAAGTATGCCCTTTGCCGATGTAGTGTCGCTTTAAAAATAAGCACCAGTGTAGAATTGTGACTTTTCTTAAATGTATATAATCTTATTGTGACTAACTTCTTGCTGCCAAATCCTCATTGATTTACAAACAGAGGAAGAATTTCCCACGATTGATTTCCGAAAGTGCAGATCTGAAGTCACGCTGTCACGCAATGGTCCGTGATTTATGGACAGGTAACTATTTTCTAATATAGACAGAGACAAACAATGGTTCGTGAATAATTAATATTATTCCTAGTTCTATTGTTCTACGTAAATGGGGCCAATTGAATCGTCAAAGAAACCACGGTTATATCCCTGAGCATGCGCAGTCTGTTTCTTTCACACACGTGCAGTGGTTCGTGCCCGAATGTGAAACATTTTTTGAATATACAGTTTATTTTATTTATCATAGTGGCTTAGTTGCTAGATGACAGGGTTCCCAGTACCGTAGCCAGAGGCAAATTCCAACAGAGGCAATGTATGGGGGTCCGGGGGCATGTTCTCCCTTAAAAGTCTCGGGGTACTTCCCTGCTTTTTCTGAGTTAATGGTGTTTAGACGAATACTTATGTACTGACCTTTCAGCTCTCTAGCAGTCAACATTTTATACAGCAAAAGGATATTGTTTGCATTTTATTTATTTAATTTTTAATATTATTTTTGCTTTGGTAATTTTACGCGAGGCAGCTGTCTCGGCGTGCAATCAGTGTGGCTACGGGCCTTTGTTTAATCATATTTTATTTGCTATTTTACATATATAGTACATATAGACTTAACATTCATTATATGTGATAAAATGCAAAATGGGTTGGGCAACAAGTTCTAGCAACATTAGTAAACTGCCCTCCCCAAAAGGCTACGGTCTTGGTTCCAGTGTCAGTTAATTTTCTTTATTCTCTTGTTTTTATTCTTCATTTTGTTTGGCCTTCAGATTCTGAAAGTCTGAGTTGTTGGGAATAACCACTCAGCCTCGACTCGAGTGTTATATATGACTGTACCACATAACTTTGCTTGTATTCAATGTAATACACCTATCACATATGTTCTTATATGCCCACACGTGTAATAACGCACGTGTAACGGTGTGTATATTAACCCACTGTGCGGGAGGATATTAAGGCAGCAAGGTTAGCTCAACCATAAATGTGAAGAAAAAATGTGTTTCTGTTTGTCAGTATATGTTTAGCCTTATTACATTAAGCTGCATCCGTACGCCGTAGTAAATAGCCCATGGTAATGAAACAACTTCACGCCAATAATCGACACAATATATTTAAATCACTGTAAACCACTAGTGCATATTTAGCATTTTATTGATCTAGGCAGTTGATTTTCAACAAATAAAGCACGAACACAAATAACATGTATAATTATGTCGAATGTGTATTGCAAGCTGTCAATGTAATGCCGCGACCAATCACAATCCTTCCAAGTGTTATTAAACGTGTTGACATATAAGACTTTATGACATGGCTGTATTGCACAGAATACAAGCAACGTTATGTTATTATGTTATATTTCGGGTTTTGAGCCTGCATTAGCACCATTTCGGGCTATATCGCCGGCGGGCAGTTTACTTAACAACACCTTTCCTGGGCAGGCTCCAGCGGTTAACCAGTACTTGGTGCACTAACCTCCGTAAGAAACTGCCAACTTTTTCATATAAATGAGACACGGTCTGAGCGGGGCTCGAACCCATAAGCAACGTTATGTGATAAAATTAGTGTAGCGAGAGATTAAACGGATTATTGCTTATAGTTAGTATATGAACTAATAGTCATGGATATACTGGAAGAAAAACATTAATAGGGCGTAATTGCTTACATTTTGAACACTAATTGAGTTCATTGCGATAGAGGGAGCGAACATTAAAATAGCAACATATACTGTTCCTTTAGTGCGTGGAAATAATGAATGAATCGAAATCTGATTTGTACAGGAAATACAAAGTATGTTAATTTGATTACTCTCGGGAAGGAATTTGTTTAATTTAATTAAGGACGCAAAGTCTTGATTGAAGTAGGAGCTTGCGCATATAACACGATCAACTTGATTGGATTACTCTACACTTCGCCGGTGCTAGAACATGTTCTACGGCGCTACGTACTTTTTGTGACACCGGTTAAGTGAATTAAAGTTTCGAGTAAAGAATAAGCAAAGATTGCTCCAGAATCTGTTGGCAAATATGTGTGCATAGGTTTCGTAATGCAAGCATATAAGTTAAGCGTCACAAGAACGGGACAAATCCCGCGAGAGCATGACTTTATTATGTGTTATGCGGGGATATGGCGTCACTGATACGGGAGTCGCATCCCAGATGTTTAATCTGCGCACGGTAAAGAAATAAACTAACAAATAATTGAATTTAACATATATATTTATGTTATTAACCGAATAGTTACGTGATTAATGCAAACTGCACAAACCAGTATCATGCGCATGCGGGTTCGTTGATAATACGTCACAGTATTTGCTCGTCAGACCGACTTTGCTGTTGTGTGGTTTCATGTACGGTTCCCAATCATTAGGCAGTATCACAGACGGATATGTAGTCCAGTGGTAACACGCTGGACTGGTAATCCAGGGATCGCAGGTTCGATCCCCCGTCTGACCCTAATAAAATTAACAGTCTTTCAGATGGGACGTTAAACCGAGGTCTCGTGTCGGTGCTGTACACCGTGCACGTAAAAGAACCAGAGGAGATTCTGGAATGGGTCTCTCTCTGTATCATTGCACTATCCGCCAAAATCTAAAATAACTAATCTCTTCAGGAGGAGTCGCTCATATGGGCAACCTGTAGCGACGATAAATAAACGTAAAAAAAAGAAGGAAAAAAAGGCAGTATCGGATCGGAAGAACCACATATACTACACTAATTTGTACCGAACACAGTATTATAAACGACAAGAAATAGTTATTTGTTTTATATTCATTTAATTTTGTTTATTTTATTGGATTTTTTAATTTTTTGATACATTACATTACAATTATACACACACTGAAATACGTAGAAAACAATATGAAATTATATTAGGATTTATTATTATTGCTGTATACAATTTAAAACAAATGGGTTATCTCCCATAGTATTAAAATAAATCGATACTGTCCAACGAATAGATAGACACATCGGTACTCAGTAGTAGTGAACACTCTGGACTGTGAATCCATGTGCGTGTGTGTCTGTGTGTTTTACGTTTATTTATCGTCGCTACCGGTTGCCCATATGAGCGACGCCTCCTGAAGAGATTCGTCCCCTCTGGTTCTTTTACGTGCACGGTGTACAGCACCGACATGACCTCGGTTTAACGTCCCACCTGAAAGACTGTTAATTTTATTAGGGTCAGACGGGGGATCGAACCTGCGATCCTTGGATTACAAGTCTAGCGTGTTACCACTGGACTACAGAGTCGTCTGTAACTTTAAGAAATTGACACAGGACTATATATATATATTTAAAACACTGTCGTGACGTCATACCTCTGTACTTGCAGTCCATTATTATTAATATTGGACTGCTGTCAGAGGGCCAGAGTATTATATTAAATCCTACGCGTAAATGTAAGAAATTTAATAATTTTAATTAATCGGATCTAGTTATATACATGTAAGTGTGTGTTTTAAGTAAGATACAGGCCTCAAACGGATCCAATATGTAAACTATTGGTACTGTCTTCGGCGCTACGAGCCTCACACAGTCCAATATTATACATAGTTGATCGTTTTCGACTTATATCCTATACATACAGTGTAGCTTGCAATTATCTTGTATCTTGTATAATTATTCTATTATTACATCGTCATTGTCAGATTCACCTCATCTTTCATTGCATGAAAGAATAAAGAATACTATCTCTCCTCGCATCCTACCATTACCAACAACTCTACTCGTTTAACCAAACTCGTGGACAGATGTGCGCGCAAGATTGTGGCGAACCCGTAATGTGTTTTACTCTGTGATATATAGACATCCCTGTCACCAGGCGCAGATAAATGGGGCGAAAATTAAAACATTGGTTTATCGACCGATCCCTTTGGGGGGTTTCAAGATTGACGATCAATCAATGATGTATGGTAGAGGCTGGGGATATTTCGCTGTCGGGAAGATGCTGCGGGATTCTAGAGGGAGTGCATGCAGGGTATTGTTCGAGGAATAAAGCGCAAAGGGGTCTAGTAATATCAATATATATTAGATGGGTAGATAAAAAATCCAGCCATGAAGCAGGCTCAACATAATGTATTGTTATTCACTGCTGGTTTGCTTTTTGGTTTGCTTTTGGTTTTCTTTTTGGAAAGCTCATTACGTTTTGTCATGGAAGTATTTTTAGTAACAGTTGAGTTATTTTAAACTAATTTGACAGGAGACAAAACTGAATTATACATGCTGTTTTCTGATTGGCTTAGCTTTAGCTTGTGAGATTATTTATACTATAGAATTGCGTCGTCAACGCTCGCCCATATGGTTCGGAGGCGAGAGTAAATAAGCTCAATCATCATCATTGCGTCGTCATACAGACGGATCTGTAGTCCAGTGGTAACACGTTGGACTGGTAATCCAGGGATCGCAGATTCGACCCCCGTCTGACCCTAATAAAATCAGCAGTCTTTCTGATGGGACTTTAAACCGAGGTCTCGTGTCGGTGCTTTACACCGTGTACGTAATAGAACCAGAGGAGACTCTGGAATGGGTCTCTCTCTGTATCATTGCAATGCATTATCCTCCAACCATCTAACATGACTAATCTCTTCAGGAGGCGTCGCTCATATGGGCAACCAGTAGCGACGATAAATAAACGTAAAACACACAAATTGAGTTGTCATTTCCTATGGTTTCCCAGAAACGTATGGTCAGATATAAGATTTGGTTGATATGTAGTGTTTGTGTTAGTGTGTTTGCCAAACTAAGGAATGTGGGATTACAGTCAAGCCTGTCTTAAGCAGCCAGCCAAGCGAATCACAGAATGTAGCTACTTAACAGGTGGCTGCTTAATAGAGGTCACATGTATAATAAACAGCATATTGGGAATCTGGAAACTGGCTGCTTAATACAGGTTGGTTGCTTAATGGAGGTGACCCTAACACAGGGTTGACTGTAGTAGCAAAAGTGGTCATTCAGCATGCTACTAACATTACACTGAGAGAGTACCAAGTACGATGGGGACGTGGAGAGATTGGTTCCATAAGTATATCTCAGTGACACGTACCGTTAGTCTGGGTTCCAGTCTGTCGATATTTCACTAATTTACTTCTGATAAAATGATATTATCAGAAATTCAATACGACCCAATTAATGGTATCGGTGTTAAAATATATGTGTATGACTGACTGACCAGGCTAACGTACCGTCTTCCAGACTAACGTACCGTCTTCCAGGCTAACGTACCGTCTTCAGACTGGAAACGTCGCCGATCTATAACGTTTTAACCGAACCCTTTTGTAGAAATAAAATGAGTATCAACTTTGTGTTTTTACGTTTATTTATCGTCGCAACCGGTCGCCCATATGAGCGAAGCCTCCTGAAGAGATTAGTTATTTTAGATTTTGGAGAATAGTGCATGATACAGACAGAGACCCAGAGTATCAAGTCCTTTTGTATTGACACCAATGTAGGTTTGACATACAGTCTACATCTGTTATGTCGAATTCCGTCGGACCGAACAAAATACTTCGACATAACCGAAGTTTGACGTAACCAAATCCGGTTATATGTAAAATGATAGTGTCTGAAACGGGACTTTGATCCGACTTCGAGATAACCGGAGAATTCGACATAACCGAAGTTGACATAACGGATGTAGACTGTATATATATAGTCGGGTAGGGCAGAAGCTGGTATAACCCATAGTGCAGTAGAAGTTTATTGGAACAGTACCATTTGAATAAATTATTATAAAATAATAATTTTAGCTCGATTACAAAACACGATTTTTTTAACATTAGGGTTTTTAAAATTTATTTTACAACGATTGCGAAGCAAGTTCTAACAACTTATATTAATCACTCTCGTTGGCGCAGATGAAAGTGTAAATGTGGTCATTCGTGCGGGAGGAAACCGGAGTACCCGGAGAAAACCCACATGTCCGATATGGCGACCACCCACATACTTCCAGGTCCGATGATCGAACCCGGGTTGCATTGGTGAGAAGAGAGTGCTCTAACCACTGCGCTAATCGGACAGCCTGTTTTGGTTGAAAGTGGTACCGACAGGTTTTATTTGGTTGAATTGCGACTTTCCAGCTATTATTGGTGGAAGAAGAATCCGCGTGTACATCCGAGCATTATTACAGCCACGGACATGCACGCGTGTAGAACCGCAAACCTTCCGCAAGCTGGATGGATAGCTCAATTCCAGGAGCGATCCCTGTTTATAGTCCAATCCTCTTATTATTTTAATGGTGTGGTGCGGAATCGAACTACATGGAACTGCAGTCCAACATTTTAACAATTGAACGACTGTGTGTTACGTTTATTTATCGTCGCTACCGGTTGCCCATATGAACGACGCCTCATGAAGAGATTAGTCATTTTAGATTTTGGAGGATAGTGCATGATACAGACAGAGACCCATTCCAGAGTCTCATCTGGTTCTTTTACGTGCACGTGTAAAGCACTGACACGAGACCTCGGTTTAAATCCCATCTGAAAGTCTGTTAATTTTATTAGGGTCAGACAGGGGATCGAACCCGACACGAGACCTCAGATTAATGTCCCATCTGAAACCAGGCCCGTAGCCACACTGAGGTACACCGAGGCAGCTGCCTCGGGTAAAATTTCCAAAGCCAAAAAAATAATTAAAAATTAAATAAATATGAAAGACTATTAATTTTATTTGGGTCAGATGGGGGATCGAACCTGCGATCCCTGGATTACCAGTCCAGCGTGTTACCACTGGACTACAGATCCGTCTGTAATTATTTGATAGATCATGACCCCCTCCTCCCCACCCTCAAAGAACAATAGTGTTCAATTGTGATGCATTACTAGAATTCGTCTGTTATTAAAGGGAAGTAAATCCTAGAAACGGAATACAATAGATAGTCACAATTAATGGCCATTTCAAATACTATTGGTCGATATAACGGTACTGAAAGAATACACTGAATTTGTCAACACTGTCAACTAAATGTTGTAGAATCCGAATATCATGTTTTAATGTTTAAATATTCTAATATTCGATCTAAATACATGCCAACCGTACATTTAATTGTCTTATATCAACCAATAAAAGAAGAGTTATTGTAAACATTTGTAAATTTTTAAAGGAAGCCTTTAGTTTATACAAATTTATTTTATCTCGATTGCGAAACAAGTTACTTCAACTTATATTAATCACTCTCGAGACCTCATTCCTGATGGAATCCATCGCTACAAGAGAGAGTGAAGCGGCAATGTGGAATTTAAATGCCTTGCCTAAGGGCACAATCGTAACGGCTCCAGCGGGGCTCGAACTCCGGAAGGAAGCCTTTAAACCTGTGTTAAGAAATCAAATATTGAAATTTAAGTGTGTATTCATATATCATTATGCTAAACTACTATAATCACGAATATTATTTCACTCATATTTGTTTGTGATTATAAGTATGTATATATATGATCCTACTGTTCATTAACCAAATGCTAAATAAATAAACCTATTACAGAATTTGATAAATTGCTGACGTTCGGTAAAAGAACAAACATTTGAGTTATCATGATGCGTGTGTATTTAGTAATTTTGAGTTTTTGATCGAATTCAATCAAATATTCGAATATTCGAATACCTAAATTGCTATTCCTTGCCATCCCTAGTTGTTACGTTTATTTATCATCGCTACCGGTTGACAATATGAGCGACGCCTCCTGAAGAGATTAGTCAATTTAGATGATCGTGCAATGATACAGACAGATACCTATTCCAGAGTCTCATCTGGTTCTTTTACGTACACGGTGTACAACACCGACACGAGACCTCGGTTTAACGTCTCATCTGAAAGACTGTTAATTTTTATTAGGGTCAGACGGGGTATCGAACCTGCGATCCCTGGATTACCAGTCCAGCGTGCTACCACTGGACTACAGATCCGTCTGTTATATCACCCAGTATACATCTTAATATACATTGATTAAACTCACGTGACAGTCATTTTGTGGGTCAAACGGGTGGACGTCGTGAGAGCGCAGAGGTAACGCTTTCGTTTCAGGTGCAAAATACCCGGAGTACAAGCCCAGCTGTAGTCGTTACGATTGTGGCCTTATACAAGACACTTAAATTTCACATTGCTTCTTCTCCTAACTGTGCTGTTGTAACTATTCCTATGTTATGTACCATTATTGAATAACATATTGTTTAAACTAAAGTCCCATTTGAATGACTGTTACTTGTATTATGGTCAGACGGGTGATCGAACCTGCGATCCCTGGATTTCCAGTCGATCGTGTTAACCACTTGACTATGTATCCGTATTCTGATGCTTCAAATGTTTATAAAATAGAAAGAAATAGAAATGATAAGCGTGTCGTCAAGTGTTGAGTACTAGTATAACGAAGGTTAAGTGGTCCAGATGTAGATATGGACAAAATAGAATTCCACAAAATGAACGCTATTGTTTGTGTTGCAATACACACGACCTAGAAGACGAATATCATTTTATACTTGTTTGCCCGTGCTATTCAGATTTGAGAAAACTTTACATAAAGAAATATTATTTTGTAAGACCAAATATGCTTAAGTTTATTGAATTGTTGCAATCTAATAAAAGACATATCCTATATAATTTAGCTTTATTCTATAATAAAGCAGTTGACATTAAATTAACACTTTTAAATAATATGACATAAATCCAATATCAGCACTAATTATTGTTCATCCTCATAATTAGATGCATTTTCTTATTATTATCAGATTCTATATGCCACATGACCACGATAAAATTGTTGTATATATTTACATCATATATATTTGTATATATGTAATTGACGATGTACCATGTACAAGTCTTAATAAAATTTCTGTTCTGTTCTGTTAACACGCGCTCGCCCATATAGTTCGCCGGCGACGAGGGTAAATAAGCTCAATTATCATTATATATGTTAACACTTTAAATTCCTTTAACAATACAGACTGAGGTACGCTAGAAATAACACACCTCGGGAAGAAAGATATAATTGTTTATGTTGTCATACCGTATATATAGCAGATGAGTACCATTTTGTTTGTATTTGCTCATGTTTGACTGAAATAAGAAGTAAATATATTAATCGTGTCTATTGCGTACTGGGAACAGGCGTTGATATATTTTGGCTGGTCAGTCATATAAATATACTTTAACACCGAGACCATTAAATGGGCCGTATTAAGTTTCTGATAATATTTATGTACATCCATCTGTTTATAAATATAACCAATTATTGTCTTGGTCAACTAAATCAGATATTGTTAATTTTGTAAATTCTTTCAGGAAGCACTGATTACTAGAACTTCGACCCTAAATAATATTACATCAACTATATTAAATTGTATTCTAACACGACCCAGCTAATAACATACATACTTCTAGAGTAAAATCTATCTCGGGTTATTCTGCGATATACCTACCTTGAACTATGCTGCGCGCGCACCGTGTTTTGGCTATTCCATTTATGCAATGCGTGTAAAGTTTTATGAATGAAAGTCACGTGATGTTTGTAAATACTATCGTGGGAATTCGCGGATGTGAGCTATTTTTAGAATCAGATAATCTCGTGTCCATCTTGTTTTTCTGTTAGGTAACGTTTCAGTTACTATTCTGTTACTATTCTGTACAGTTTTATTTGACAAAATAAATAAATTGATCAGTTACAACTTTTGTTCATTTATGCACTAGATTGATATTTTCCATAAAAAATAACATCATCACCCCTTACGCGGGAGGAAATTTCGAAAGCCAAATGCAGTGGAGTAGCACGTTTGAAGAAAATACCTTTGATTCTCGTCTAAAATTATTAGAAGTAAGTCGTGTTAGAATCGAAATAATAAGTATCAACCGTGGTCGGCGTTCGTGATATATTTCTACGCATAAGAACTTCAAACTCGGATTATTCTGCGATATACCACGGTTGATACTTATTATTTCTTAAATATAGTATGCTCGCATGTTAATTGAGTGAACATTAAACAAACAACTATATGATTTTTTTATATTCGAATACGATTTTAACATTCAAATATTCGGACTTCCGAACGAATATTTGAATATTTGAACATTATACATCCCTAAATATATCATAGTGCAGTATGTTTTGTATGTGTGCATACGTAATATAGTGCATTGCAATTTTGGATTGGAGTAATATAAAACAGGTGTATATAATGAAATATAATATAATACTACTGTTGGAGCATAGTGCAATATAGTGCAATCTATTAACATAACTTGCAATATAGTGCAATCTATTAACATAATGCAATATAGTACAATCTATTAACATAGTGTAATATAGTGCAATCTATTAACATAGTGCAATATAGTGCAATCTATTAACATAACTTGCAATATAGTGCAATCTATTAACATAATGCAATATAGTACAATCTATTAACATAGTGTAATATAGTGCAATCTATTAACATAGTGCAATATAGTGCAATCTATTAACATAACTTGCAATATAGTGCAATCTATTAACATAATGCAATATAGTACAATCTATTAACATAGTGTAATATAGTGCAATCTATTAACATAGTGCAATATAGTGCAATCTATTAACATAACTTGCAATATAGTGCAATCTATTAACATAATGCAATATAGTACAATCTATTAACATAGTGTAATATAGTGCAATCTATTAACATAGTGCAATATAGTGCAATCTATTAACATAACTTGCAATATAGTGCAATCTATTAACATAATGCAATATAGTACAATCTATTAACATAGTGTAATATAGTGCAATCTATTAACATAGTGCAATATAGTGCAATATATTATCATAGTGCAATATAGTGCAATCTATTAACATAGTGCACTATAGTGCAATCTATTAACATAATGCAATATAGTGCAATCTATTAACATCGTGCAATATAGTGCAATCTATTAACATATTACAATATAGTGCAATCTATTAACATAGTGCAATATAGTGCAATCTATTAACATAGTACAATATAGTGCAATCTATTAACATAGTGCAATATAGTGCAATCTATTAACATAGTTCAATATAGTGCAATCTATTAGCATAGTGCAATCTATTAACATATTGCAATATAGTGCAATCTATTAACATAGTGCAATATAGTGCAATCTATTAACATAGTGCAATATAGTGCAATCTATTATCATAGTGTAATATAGTGTAATCTATTAACATAGTGTAATATAGTGCAATCTATTAACATAGTGCAATATAGTGCACTCTATTATCATAGTTTAATATAGTGCAATCTATTAACATTGTACACTATAGTGCAATCTATTAACAGTGTTAATATATTGCAGTGCATTTAAAGCGACATTACATCGCAAAAAGCAAATAAAATGCATTTTTTCACGTATACCGGTAAATGCATTGCTACTACAAATTCTTCCGAATACATTCGAACACTAACATTGAATCAATAAACAGTGTTTTTGTGATCTACAATCTTTCAAAATTGAAAGTAGGATTTCATATAACGATCATCCACGCTCCTGAATTGACATTGGTGTCAATACTAAATGCGAGATAATGTCGTTTAAAGATAATTTATCTAAGACTAGTCTACAAATAAATATGCATAGGCACACATGTGAGATATAACGGTAAATCTGTACCATAAATTGTGTTATTCCGGATACACGAGTTGTATTACGCATAAATGTCGACCCTTAGCCTGGGTTCCAGTCTGTCGATTTTTCACTTTTTAACTTCTGGAAAATGACAGCCTGGGGAAACTGGATTTCCGATCGTAGCGCCATCTACTTTCACCCTCGTTTCTGTGGGTGTAGAATTGAAGAACGACAACTTTTCTCTACAAGATACTATCGCTAAATATAGAAACGGAATTCTGTCGGAAATCGCCGAACAGGCACGATTATACACGATCATATCCGAATATACACGAATGCTCCCGTAGACTCCTTTACATTGCAAACATATAATGTCCCGTTTCTGTGTTATATCGACGAGATGGCGGATTTTAAATAATACATTTAGATGGTAATGGATCGATCCGCCGTAATTGAACTATGGACGACTTAAATATTGAGTAAATATGTCAAATCAGACGCACATTGTACTTTTAAAAACTATTTATCGTTTCGTTGACCCGTATGTGTGTGTTTCACGTTTATTTATCGTCGCTACCGGTTGCCCATATGAGCGACGCCTCCTGAAGAGTTTAGTCATTTTATATTTTTGGAGGATAGTGCAATGATACAGACATAGACCCATTCCAGTATACAGCACCGACACGAGACCTCGGTTTAATGTCACATCTGAAAGACTGTTAATTTTATTAGGCTCAGACGGGGGATCGAACCTGCGATCCCTGGATTACCAGCCCATGGTGTTACCACTGGACAACAGATCCGCCTGTTGACCCGTAAACAATGGCGGCCGATTATAAAGTTTATCAACATTGCAGTGCCTCGCTTTCGATTCAAATACGTCATTAATTAAATCACGTGTTAATAGGCCTATTAATAGGATTAATGCTAGTCAATAATTTCACGGGAAACCCCGCCAGGCGTTGATATGATCAGAAACTCAATACGGCCCAATTAATAGTCTCGGTGTTATATTTAATATATTTATTTGACTGACCAGGCAAAATATATCGACGCCTGTTCCCAGGCTAGTCGACCCTATTTACATTATTTTGTTATGTCAACAATCCGCTTATTAGTTGAAATACTCAGTATTTGAGGCAAATGTTTGGAAAATAATTATACCATATAATAGGAAAATACATTCTGTAGACATTTGCGTTTTCACCGATGTAGTGTCGCTTTAAGTGTACAAGCATTGTTCGTACCGTTACATTGTTTCACATCTTATGTATATATAATATTGCATATATCTATATACACACGTGCCAGTATTTCATATTAACAATATATGTATTGACAAGATGTACATATATGTATAATTCTGAAATAACAAATATGTTCTGTTCTATTGTGTTCTGTTAATGTGCGAATCCAAGAATCACAGGTTGGATACTATTGTATGACCACAATAATATTAAGCGTCTTTCAGAAAGGACTATAAACCGAAGTACTGTGTATGTGTGTGTTTTACCTTTATTTATCGTCGCTACCGGTTGCCCATATGAGCGACGCCTCCTGAAGAGATTAGTCATTTTAGATTTTGGAGGATAGTGCATGATACAGACAGAGACCCATTCCAGAATCTCCTCTGGTTCTTTTACGTGCACGGTGTAAAGCACCGACACGAGACCTCGGTTTAACGTCCCATCTGAAAGACTGTTAATTTTATTAGGGTCAGACGGGGGATCGAACCTGCGATCCCTGGATTACCAGTCCAGCGTGTTACCACTGGACTACAGATCCGTCTGCTATACTGCCTAATGATTGGGGACCGTAAATGAAACCACACAACAGCAAAGTCGGTCTGACGAGCAAATACTGTGACGTATTATCAACGAACCCGTGTATCGATGCCCTACACCGGGTATATTAGCCTGGGAACAGGCGTCGATATATTTTCCTGGTCAGTCATATACATATATTTTAATACCGAGATCATTAAGTGGGCCGTATTGAGTTTCTGATAATATCAACGTCATTGTGACAGAAGTAAATTGGTGAAAAATCGACAGACAGGAACCCAGGCTATGGGCATGTAAAAGAACCAGGGATGTGTCTTCTGTATCCTGCCGCCAACAATATAGCAACTCTTATACTTCTACAGAGGCGTTGCCCCGATTAAACATAATTATTTGTTCTTCTTTTTTAAAGTTTATTTAACGTCGCTACCAGTTGCCCATATGAGCGACGGGCAGCTGGTATGGTGGTCCCCAGATCGGACAGGTGGGTTTTCTGCGGGTACTCAGGTTTCCTCCCACACGAATGACCACATTTACGCTTTCATCCGCGCCAACGAGAGTGATTAATATAAGTTTAAAAACGGACAGCTTACCCAACACATTTCCTGTGCAGGCCACAGCGGTTAGCAAGTACTCGGTGCACCAACCTCCGTAAGAAACTGCCAACGTGTCCATATAAAGAGGCACGGTCTGAGTGGGACTCGAACCGAGTTACAGTGGTATAAACATCAGCGACCATAACCACCCAACCACCACGGTGGCGGCTGTCATAAAAACTATTATTAAATTGGTGCAGTCTCTGACCGAAAAAATCTACGCTATACGAAAATTATCGGTCATGGTGTGTTTCTTATTATCTGTAAAGTACACATAATCTATCAATTAAATGGATTTCTTTACCAATATACAAATGACCACACAGGGTACACCAGCGTGGGAAGTCATTAGTCTGTATTTACATAAAGCGTCATGCAGACTATATAATACCTATTAATGGGTTACAAATTCAAAATGTTTTATCTTTTTAGTCAATTGTAAACAACGTTCTATGCAACAAGCCATATTTTATTATCCATGCATTGTTTACTTACCAAAATCCCTACCATAATCAGACGATAAATGGTCTCGCGATCTCGTCACGTGATATCACCGATGTCAAATCGGGTCGTCTGCGCATTTCAATTTTCACGCTTTATGATTGGTCATAACAATGACACAAATATTATACGTATTACTTGATATAAAGATATTAAAAATGCAAAACATCAGTTATAATTGACTGTAATAGCTAGCTCTTCAGAAGTATTAATAAATATATACTGTGACGGATTGTTTTGAATTTTACGGATTTTTGTTAGTGTGTGAAGAACAATGGATGCAAGTGACGGAAATTCTACAGGGACACAATTTATTCCAGATTGTAAGTTTAATAATTATTTTATAGTTTAATATATTATTTATTAATTGGTCACACATAATAAACAATAAGTGCACGTGCAAACAGCCAGCCACAGAGGCTTATAGGCTGTCCGATTAGCGCAGTGGTTAGCGCGCTCACTTCTCACCAATGCAACAAGGGTTAGATCCTCGGACCGGGAAGTATGTGAGATGGTATTGTGGTCGCCAGATCGGACAGGTGGGTTTTCTCCGGGTACTCCGGCTTCCTCCCACACGAATGACCACATGTACGCTTTCATCCGCGACATTAACATAAGTTGTTAAAACTTGCTTCGCAATCATTGTAAAATAAATAAAGTTTAAAGAGGCGCATAATGGATTTGTATAGCATAATGGATTTGTATAAACTATTCCTATGTTTAGCATCTCATAAATATATAATGTAGACATTTTGAATTAGTGTCTCTTAGTTTATACACATTTATTTTAGCTCGATTGTGAAACAAATTATTACATCTTATATTAATCACTCTCGAGACCTCATTCCTGATGGAATCCATCGTCACGAGGGAGAGAGAAGAGGCAACGTGGAATTTAAATACCTTGCCTAAGGGCACAATCGTAACGGCTCCAGCGGGGATCGAACTCCAGACCGTTCGAACCTTGTGGAAGTGTCTCTTAATTGTCTCGCTGTAATTTTATATATTAATATGTCTCTTAATTGTCTCGCTGTAATTTTATATATTAATATATATATTATTATACAGTGTATATTAATATATAAAATTACAGCGAGACAATTAAGAGACACTTCTTATATATTAATATATAAAATTACAGCGAGACAATTAAGAGACACTTCTTATATATTAATATATAAAATTACAGCGAGACAATTTAGAGACACTTCCACAAGGTGCAAAAGTTCTGGAGTTCGAGCCCCGCTGGAGCCGTTACGATTGTGCCCTTAGGCAAGGCATTTAAATTCCACGTTGGCTATTCTCTCTCCCTCGTGGCGATTACATATATTAGTATATATTTACGACCGTGGAGGTCGCTTAAAATAATTAAATCGCTATATGTTTTGGTTTTACTAAATTCTACTTAAATACCGTGTTAATTTCTTTCAGCGCCACCTATATGTTCTCGTTGTAACAAGCATATCTATGACGGAACTATTTTTAAAGTGCAGGAACAGTTCTGGCACAACGCATGCGTACAGTGTGTAATTTGCCGGAAATCTATAACCGGATGCTGTCACATGAAGGACAACGAGTTGTACTGCAGAGCAGACTTCGTCAGGTAGGTTTTCACAGCAGTATGCATACTGTATTGAGTTGTGACCAGGGTGAATTAACCATACCACAATCCACCAATTCAAAATATACAAATTGGTTGGATTTGAGTTCGCTATAGAGTGTATGACATCATCGTAAACCTGGTCAGATACACATACCGGGCCAGTATAAAGATAATCACAGGACGGGAGCGATCCTTCAACGGATACGCCAACTACTCCGTTATATCGACGGGTTTAACGGCATGTTCTAATATGTGAATAGATGCCAGTTATACGTCAGCTACTCCGTTATATCGACGGCTTTAACGGATGTCCTAATATGTGGATAGATGCCAGTTATACGTCAGCTACTCCGTTATATCGACGGCTTTAACGGATGTCCTAATATGTGAATAGATGCCAGTTATACGTCAGCTACTCCGTTATATCGACGGCTTTAACGGATGTCCTAATATGAGGATAGATGCCAGTTATACGTCAGCTACTCCGTTATATCGACGGCTTTACAGACATGTCCTAATATGTGAATAGATGTCAGTTATACGTCAGCTACTCCGTTATATCGACGGGTTTACAGACATGTCCTAATATGTGAATAGATGTCAGTTATACGTCAGCTACTCCGTTATATCGACGGGTTTACAGACATGTCCTAATATGTGAATAGATGTCAGTTATACGTCAGCTACTCCGTTATATCGACGGGTTTACAGACATGTCCTAATATGTGAATAGATGTCAGTTATACGTCAGCTACTCCGTTATATCGACGGGTTTACAGACATGTCCTAATATGTGAATAGATGTCAGTTATACGTCAGCTACTCCGTTATATCGACGGGTTTACAGACATGTCCTAATATGTGAATAGATGTCAGTTATACGTCAGCTACTCCGTTATATCGACGGGTTTACAGACATGTCCTAATATGTGAATAGATGTCAGTTATACGTCAGCTACTCCGTTATATCGACGGGTTTACAGACATGTCCTAATATGTGAATAGATGTCAGTTATACCTCAGCTACTCCGTTATATCGACGGGTTTAACGGCATGTCCTAATATGTGAACTGTGTGTGATCGCAATAGCGCAATGGGGGCGCGTTCGCTTCAGGTGCGAAAGGCCCGGAGTTCGAGCCCAGTTGTAGTCGTTACTATTGTGGCCTTAAATCACGTTCATGTTTCAATTGCAGATTATTCGGTGCGAAGTGTTCCGGTTGTAAAGAGATTATTGCTCCGTCAGAGGGCGTGCACGTTGCAAACAATTGTCTGTATCACACCTCCTGTTTCACGTGCGTAACATGCAAACGCCAACTTCATCCCGGGGACTACTTTTATCTGAAAGATGATGGCAAATTACTCTGCTCCCAAGATTACCAAAAATTTTTGTCCGAAGGTAATATATAATAAAATTATTATACAGTCAAACCTGTCTTAAGCAGCCAGCCAAGGGAATCTCATAAAGTGGCTGCTTAGCACAGGTGGCTGCTTAATAGATGTCAAATGTATAATAAAACAGCATATTTGGAATCTGGACACTAGCTGCTTAATACAGGTTGGTTGCTTAATAGTTTAAACATATTTTATTTCCCAATATAATACATATTGAACAATGCATACACCACGCATAATCAGAATACAGAAACAGGATTAGAATGGAAGACAGAGTCTTATATAATTCTTCTCCTGCTTAATAGAGGTGACCACTAACACAGGTTTGACTGTACTGTAAAATACACACACCAACCGGAATCAATAAAGTCAGTTTAGCTTTACAAAGCATGTTGGCTACATATCTGCATACGGAAGCTCGGTGGTTCTATCCGGGTACCCGGGTCCGTCCGTGCCTGAAATACAGCTTGAGGGGCACCCGGTGTCTTCCTTCATCAATAACAGCTTCAAGCTCACACAAAAAACATATATACATGCAACCCGGGTTCGATCCTCGGACCGGGAAGTATTTGAGATGGTACGATTTTCGCCAGATTGGACAGGTGGGTTTTCTCCGGGTGCTCCGGCTTCATCCCACACGAATGACCTCATATACGCTTTCATCCGCACCAACGAGAGTGATTAACTCTTTCAGCGCCGAATAAATTCAGAGCATGTGCAAACAACATAGATCCAGACCAGCCGCGGCGTAACGCCGCGTCTGATCAGGATCTGTGTTGTTTGCTATTCGGGTAGGTGCTTCAGCTCCACTGTCTGAAGAGCATTCAGCATACAATCTGCTCAGACGGCGCGTTCTGTTCTGTCTGATCAGGATCTCTGGGTTTTTTTGCAAAGTCGCTTTTATGCGACATTGGCGGTGAAAGAGTTAATATAAGTTGTTAGAACTTGCTTCGCAATCGTTGTAAAATAAATAAAGTTTAAACTTTATATGATCGTCAATGTATCTCAAAATTACAAATCTCGAAATTTTATAGAAACCAAACAAACAAACTATAATCTATGAAAAAGAGGAGGCGTCGCTAATATGGACAACCGGTAAGGGACGATAAATCAACGTGAAACACGCTCACATATATGTTGAATGTCTCATACGCAGTAAACATGTAATCTGAGATTTTAAATTAATAAAAATTGTGAAATAATACCTCAATTCATTTTTGGGGGGAATTTCAATTAACAGCAATTAGATTCTGCTAGGATTACATTTCACAATTATTTTTTTATATCTAATATTAATTATTTTGAAAAATGCGAAAAAAGATCGGCATTCCTTATAATCTTTACTTCGGATATGGTGTTTGCCCACTAGCTACGCTAAAGCTGTCCAACATATCAGTTATCGTAACCACAAAACCAATAACCGATAAAATCAATATAAAATATTATACATTAATTGTGATTTGATTGTCCTGGCCCTCTAAGGTCAGTCAGACAGTCTGATAGCGGTTTAATTAGTTCAAACATTCGGCAAACAATGGCTTTCAAAGCGTTTGTGTGTCTCTCACCTCTATTGTAGTACTATGGTGTTATCTAGATTTACAGATAAAGGGTGTCTTAATTGGGGAGAAAGCAATAGTTTAAGGAAGAATACTCTACTAATCACGCACTTTAAATGTAAGTTAAACTAATCGGGGATAATGACAATTTGAAGACCACTTCGCAAGAATTACGTTACGCAATGTTGTCTGGCACGTCGATTCTTAAACGAATACGATTCTTAAACGGTAATTGGCAACACTCGTACAGACGGATCTGTTGTCCAGTGGTAACACGCTGGGCTGGTAATCCATGGATCGCAGGTCCGATCCCCAGGTCTCGTGTCGGTGCTGTATACCGTGCACATAAAAGAACCAGAGGAGACTCTGGAATGGGTCTCTGTCTGTATCACTACACTATTCTCCAATAATCTAAAATGACTACCACCCGCGTATTTACGTTTATTTATCGTCGCTACCGGTTGCCCATATGAGCGACGCCTCCTGAAGAGATTAGTCATTTTAGATTTTGGACGACAGTGCAATGGTACAGACAGAGACCCATTCCAGAGTCTCCTCTGGTTCTTTTACGTGCACGGTGTAAAGCATAGACACGAGACATCGGCTTAAAATTCTAATTGACAACAACAACAACAACAACAACAACAACAACAACAACAACAACAACAACAACAACAACAACAAATAATAAAGACTGTCTTAGGAGAGTACTCATTCTACCACGAGGCCCTCAACATATATTTTATATTTATATTTATTTATATTTATATTTTTTAAAATTTTATTTCTGAATTCTAATAGGCTCAAAAGCCCATGAGGACATATACATGCATACTTTATGGCAAACAGTGATAATAGCATAACTTATATAAATACTTGTACAATGTACATAGATATCAAACATAAAGAAATATAGAGTTGTTCAAATTTGGAGAAGGTTATACGTATTCATGATCATATTTTACATATAGTATGCATACATTTACAGTAATTACTCACATATATACACATCAATTAATAGGACTACATTTATAAGTGAAAACTGCATATTGGAATTATATAGTAATGTTAAAGCTGAAAAGTAGAGAAACTATATATATGAAATATATAATATATAATATGCTATGTATATGATGATATATGGAATTTTCTAGTAGAGTAGAAAAGGGGAATGAGTCAATACATGACAATACATCTATATAACAATGTGCATCACTTATATACTTATCATGAAAATAAGTTATGAAATCAGCTTAAAGACAGCCAATCACTGTCACACGGACCAGAACCAACGTTATGTTAAATTAGCACACATCGACGTTGTATCATTGTCAAAGTAACGTTGTAGCATTTTCCAAGTAACTTTGTAGCATTGTCCCGTAATGTTGTATCATTGTTAAATTAACGCTGTATCATTGTCAATGTAATGTTGTATCTGTGTCCAAGACACGGTGTACCATTGTCCAAGTAACGTTGCACCATTGTCCAAGTAACGTTGTAGCATTTTCCAAGTAACGTTGTAGCGTTGTCCCGTAATGTCGTATCATTGTTAAATTAACGCTGTATCATTGTCAATGTAACGTTGTATCTTTGTCCAAGACACGGTGTACTATTGTCCAAGTAACGTTGTACCATTGTCCAAGTAACGTTGTATCATTGTCCAAGTAACGTTGTATCATTGTCCAAGTAACGTTGTATAAGTGTCCAACTAACGTTGTATCATTGTCCAAGTAACGTTGTATAAGTGTCCAAGCAATCTAGATATAGTTAACTGATATAATTATATTCATTTGCAGACAGAGCGGACACAGACAGCGAATCAGATGAGTCCGGATCTGACGACACAGACAAGCGCCGCCGCACGAGTTTTAATGACAACCAGTTGCGCATGCTCACAGAATTCTACCAATCAAACAAGCGTCCATCCCGAGGTGTGAGGAAAAGAATTAGCAATAAAACCGGGTTGAGCGTCAGAACTGTGCAAATATGGTTCCAAAACCGACGCGCCAAGGACAACAATCAGGGAACCAAACAAGCGATTAAGAACACACATCAGGGTAGCAAACAGATGATGCATTCGAACTGCAACAATGGGAACGTGACAGTTTCCATGACACAAACTAACAACACGTTTTGGCCCTTTGACAAAATCAGAACTGGTCCCAGTCATCAAAATCAGTTTTATCAGCAGACGACATATTGCAATTCTGAAGCACCCAGTTACAATTACCAGCTCTATTGTCCGCTAGATTTTCTGGTTCCCAATGAGATGCCACCAAATGTGGACCTGTCTTCAGCGGACATCCGTAACGGCGAGGTAATAATCGAGAAACACAACACGAACAACTTTCACTTGCCTCGGCAGACGACAAATTTGTTATCAGAAGGAAGCCTTCAGTGGTTAACTGTATAGATTACATAGTACTTGACAATAGTGTAATTCATGTAATGAAGATAATTGTCATTGTCTCATACCTGCTCGCCCCCGTGGCCGAGTATATGACATCCGAACCAGCTGGGTTGCTCGTAAGAACAGTTACAGAGTCGCCAGACGATTTCAGCTGTTGGTGTGTATTAAACACCAAACACAAAATCAGATCACTTCCCCCTTACGTTTATTTATCGACGCTACCAGTTGCCTATATGAGCAACGCCTCCTGAAGAGATTATTCATTTTAGATTGTTGGGCGGATCTGTAGTCCAGTGGTAACACGCTGGACTGGTAATCCAGGAATCACAGGTTTGATCTCCTCTCTATGACCATAATAAAATTAACAGTCTTTCAGATGAGACGTTAAACCGAGGTCTCGTGTCGGTGCTTTACACCGTGCACGTAAAAGAACCAGAGGAGATTCTGGAATGGGTCTCTGTCTGTATCATTGCACTATCCTCCAAACATCTAAAATGACTAATCTCTTCAGGAGGCGTCGCTCATATGGGCAACCGGTAGCGACGATAAATAAACGTAAAAACACACAGAGGATACTGCAATGATACAAACGGAGACCCATTCCAGAGAATCCTCTGGTTCTCTTACGTGCACGGCGAAAAGCACTGACACGAGACTTCGGTTTAAAGTCTCATCTGATCTGAAATACTCTTAATTGTATTAGGGTCAGACGGGGGATCACTGGATTACCAGTTCAACATATTTCGTGTCAAAGGCGCCATTTGATTTTTGTTTATACAAGACTAGCCATGTGAACATTTGAATTACCACTCCAGTACATGTAATGCTAATCGTTTTCGGATTTTAATTGCTTTGGTTGGCGGCGGATGCATGCATAGTGTGTACTTGTTTGGTAATTCCCAAAACATGCACCAAATGCAACGGAATTCAGTTCAGACACAATTAATTATGTGGTGGCTACTCAGTCTGGTAAAATAATCGGCTTTATAACGTACTCTGGGGAAAGTCCGGAAGGAAATAAAGATGTTTCTCGACTATGGACTATCGATTATTAGATGCATACATGCATACAGGTGTAGCGCACTCTGGGGGGGGGGGGGTCAGTGAAGGAATCAAAGTTGTTTCTCGACTATGGACTATCGATTATTAGATGCATACATGCATACAGGTGTAGCGCACTCTGGGGGGGGGGTGTAGCGCACTCTGGGGTGGGGGGTAGCGCACTCTGTATGGGGTGTAGCATACTATGTGGGGGTGTAGCACACTCTGGGGGTGTAGCGCACTCTGGGGGGGGCGTGTAGCGCACTCTGGGGGGGTGTAGCGCACTCTGGGGTGTAGCGCACTCTGTGGGGGGGTGTAACGCACTCTGGTTACTACAGTTACAGAAGTGGTACAGGATCGTCGAAGAGAACAACGTGGAACGGGCTAACACATGCTGCCCTCTGGCAAGTGTGTGTGGTTTACGTTTATTTATCGTCGCTACCGGTTGCCCATATGAGCGACGCATCCTGAAGATGTTAGTCATTTTAGATTTTTGGAGGATAGTGCATGATACAACTCTCAATTGGATGACTCTCATAAATGGCTAGCTTTCAAAACTCAGTGTTAATGTTTAAGACACTCAATGGCCTAGTACCTGTCTATCTGCAATAGTCATTCAGATTTACTTCCGATGTTCGAATTCAAAACTTGCGATCATCCGCCAATCTCAAACTTTACCATCATAAGCCAACTACTGAAGTTTTTAGAATTGTTTTCTTATACTCAGAATCCTTTATCACATCAAACCAGCACAATCTGTTCCACACTTCAAAGCTTTATATATCAGGTGGTGCAAAGAACATCAATAACCTAGCTTAGTTAGTTTATACAAATTTATTTTAGCTCGATTGCGAAACAAGTTCTTGCAACTTATATAAATCACTCTCGAGACCCCATTCCTGATGGAATCCATCGCCACGAGGGAGAGATAAGAGGCAACGTGGAATTGAAATGCCTTGCCTAAGGGCACACTCGTAACGGCTCCAGCGGGGCTCGAACTCCGGACCTTTCGCACCTGCGCTATCACGACTTCCACATCAATAACCTAATAAACTGATAAATTATAATTATACATGAATATAAGTACATGTATTAGTTCTTGCAGCCTTATTTCCTATGAAAGTTTTACTGGTTCCTGTTTACAGGTTTCATTATGCTATTTCATGTTTTACTGGTTCCTGTTTACATGTTTCATTATGCTATTTCATGTTTTAATTTGTTGAGGGCCTCGTGGTAGATTAACAATTGTTCAAATGAGTTCTCTCGGTAAATAAAGTCTAAATTATTATTATTTATTAGTATTAGTAGTAGTAGTATTATACAGACAGATTCCCATTCCAGAGTGTCCTCTGATTCTATTACATGCACGGTGTAAAGTACTGACACGAGATCTCGGCTTAAAGTCACATCTGAAAGACTGTTAATTTCGAACAGCTGGCAAGAAAGTACTAAAACACATATATTATCTACGTGTCCTATCCACCATGCACATGTATAAAACACATATATTATCTACATGTCCTATCCACCATGCACATGTATAAAACAAATATATTATCTACATGTCCTATCCACAATGCACATGTATAAAACACATATATTATCTACATGTCCTATCCACCATCTACATTTCCTATCCACCATGCACATGTATAAAACACATATATTATCTACATGTCCTATCCACCATGCACATGTATAAAACACATATATTATCTACATGTCCTATCCATCATGCACATGTATAAAACACATATATTATCTACATGTCCTATCCACCATGCACATGTATAAAACACATATACTATCTACATTTCCTATCCACCATGCACATGTATAAAACACATATATTATCTACATGTCCTATCCACCATGCACATGTATAAAACACATATACTATATACGTGTCCTATCCACCATGCACATGTATAAAACACATATATTATCTACGTGTCCTATCCACCATGCACATGTATAAAACACATATATTATCTACATGACCTATCCACCATGCACATGTATAAAACACATATATTATCTACATGTCCTATCCACCATGCACATGTATAAAACACATATATTATCTACATGTCCTATCCACCATGCACATGTATAAAACACATATATTATCTACATGTCCTATCCACCATGCACATGTATAAAACACATATATTATTTACATGTCCTATCCACCATGCACATGTATAAAACACATATATTATCTATATGTCCTATCCACCATGCACATGTATAAAACACATATACTATCTACATTTCCTATCCACCATGCACATGTATAAAACACATATATTATCTACATGTCCTATCCACCATGCACATGTATAAAACACATATACTATATACATGTCCTATCCACCATGCACATGTATAAAACACATATATTATCTACGTGTCCTATCCACCATGCACATGTATAAAACACATATATTATCTACATGACCTATCCACCATGCACATGTATAAAACACATATATTATCTACATGTCCTATCCACCATGCACATGTATTAAACACATATATTATCTACATGTCCTATCCACCATGCACATGTATAAAACACATATATTATCTACATGTCCTATCCACCATGCACATGAATAAAACACATATACTATACACATGTCCTATCCACCATGCACATGTATAAAACACATATATTATCTACGTGTCCTATCCACCATGCACATGTATAAAACACATATATTATCTACATGTCCTATCCACAATGCACATGTATAAAACACATATATTATCTACATGTCCTATCCACCATGCACATGTATAAAACACATATATTATCTACATGTCCTATCCACCATGCACATGTATAAAACACATATATTATCTACATGTCCTATCCACCATGCACTTGTATAAAACACATATATTATCTACATGTCATATCCACCATGCACATGTATAAAACACATATATTATCTACATGTCCTATCTACCATGCACATGTATAACACACATATATTATCTACATGTCCTATCCACCATGCACATGTATAAAACACATATATTATATACATGTCCTATCCACCATGCACATGTATAAAACACATATATTATCTACATGTCCTATCCACCATGCCATGTATAAAACACATATATTATCTACATGTCCTATCCACAATGCACATGTATAAAACACATATATTATCTACATGTCCTATCCACCATGCACATGTATAAAACACATATATTATATGCATGTCCTATCCACCATGCACATGTATAAAACACATATACTATCTACATGTCCTATCCACCATGCACATGTATAAAACACATATATTATCTACATGTCCTATCCACCATGTACATGTATAAAACACATATAGTATCTACATGTCCTATCCACTATGCACATGTATAAAACACATATATTATCTACATGTCCTATCCACCATGCACATGTATAAAACACATATATTATCTACATGTCCTATCCACCATGCACATGTATAAAACACATATACTATCTACATTTCCTATCAACCATGCACATGTATAAAACACATATATTATCTACATGTATGTTCTATCCACCATGCACATGTATAAAACACATATACTATATACATGTCCTATCCACCATGCACATGTATAAAACACATATATTATCTACATGTCCTATCCACCATGTACATGTATAAAACACATATATTATCTACATGTCCTATCCACCATGCACATGTATAAAACACATATATTATCTACATGTCCTATCCACCATGTACATGTATAAAACACATATAGTATCTACATGTCCTATCCACTATGCACATGTATAAAACACATATATTATCTACATGTCCTATCCACCATGCACATGTATAAAACACATATATTATCTACATGTCCTATCCACCATGCACATGTATAAAACACATATACTATCTACATTTCCTATCCACCATGCACATGTATAAAACACATATATTATCTACATGTCCTATCCACCATGCACATGTATAAAACACATATATTATCTACATGTCCTATCCACCATGCACATGTATAAAACACATATATTATCTACATGTCCTATCCACCATGCACATGTATTAAACACATATATTATCTACATGTCCTATCCACCATGCACATGTATAAAACACATATATTATCTACATGTCCTATCCACCATGCACATGCATATAACACATATACTATACACATGTCCTATCAACCATGCACATGTATAAAACACATATATTATCTACGTGTCCTATGCACCATGCACATGTATAAAACACATATATTATCTACATGTCCTATCCACCATGCACATGTATAAAACACATATATTATCTACATGTCATATCCACAATGCACATGTATAAAACACATATATTATCTACATGTCCTATCCACCATGCACATGTATAAAACACATATATTATCTACATGTCCTATCCACCATGCACATGTATAAAACACATATATTATCTACATGTCCTATCCACCATGCACTTGTATAAAACACATATATTATCTACATGTCATATCCACCATGCACATGTATAAAACACATATATTATCTACATGTCCTATCCACCATGCACATGTATAACACACATATATTATCTACATGTCCTATCCACCATGCACATGTATAAAACACATATATTATATACATGTCCTATCCACCATGCACATGTATAAAACACATATATTATCTACATGTCCTATCCACCATGCCATGTATAAAACACATATATTATCTACATGTCCTATCCACAATGCACATGTATAAAACACATATATTATCTACATGTCCTATCCACCATGCACATGTATAAAACACATATCTTATATGCATGTCCTATCCACCATGCACATGTATAAAACACATATACTATATACATGTTCCATCCACCATGCACATGTATAAAACACATATATTATCTACATGTCCTATCCACCATGCACATGTATACAACACATATACTATATACATGTCCTATCCACCATGCACATGTATAAAACACATATACTATCTACATGTCCTATCCACCATGCACATGTATAAAACACATATACTATCTACATGTCATATCCACCATTCACATGTATACAACACATATATTATCTACATGTATGTCCTATCCACCATGCACATGTATAAAACACATATACTATATACATGTCCTATCCACCATGCACATGTATAAAACACATATATTATCTACATGTCATATCCACCATGTACATGTATAAAACACATATATTATCTACATGTCCTATCCACCATGCACATGTATAAAACACATATATTATCTACATGTCCTATCCACCATGCACATGTATAAAACACATATATTATCTACATGTCCTATCCACCATGCACATGTATAAAACACATATATTATCTACATGTCCTATCCACCATGCACATGTATAAAACACATATATTATCTACATGTCCTATCCACCATGCACATGTATAAAACACATATACTATCTACATGTCCTATCCACCATGCACATGTATAAAACACATATTATCTACATGTATGTCCTATCCACCATGCACATGTATAAAACACATATACTATATACATGTCCTATCCACCATGCACATGTATAAAACAATATTATCTACATGTCCTATCCACCATGCACATGTATAAAACATATATTATCTACATGTCCTATCCACCATGCACATGTATAAAACACATATATTATCTACATGTCCTATCCACCATGCACATGTATAAAACACATATATTATCTACATGTCCTATCACCATGCACATGTATAAACAATATATAACATGTCCTATCCACCATGCACATGTATAAAACACATATATTATCTACATGTCCTATCCACCATGCACATGTATAAAACACATATATTATCTACATGTCCTATCCACCATGCACATGTATAAAACACATATATTATCTACATGTCCTATCCACCATGCCATGTATAAAACACATATATTATCTACATGTCCTATCCACAATGCACATGTATAAAACACATATATTATCTACATGTCCTATCCACCATGCACATGTATAAAACACATATATTATATGCATGTCCTATCCACCATGCACATGTATAAAACACATATACTATATACATGTTCTATCCACCATGCACATGTATAAAACACATATATTATCTACATGTCCTATCCACCATGCACATGTATAAAACACATATACTATATACATGTCCTATCCACCATGCACATGTATAAAACACATATACTATCTACATGTCCTATCCACCATGCACATGTATAAAACACATATACTATCTACATGTCATATCCACCATTCACATGTATACAACACATATATTACTCATGTATGTCCTATCCACCATGCACATGTATAAAACACATATATTATCTACATGTCCTATCCACCATGCACATGTATAAAACACATATATTATCTACATGTCCTATCCACCATGCACATGTATAAAACACATATATTATCTACATGTCCTATCCACCATGCACATGTATAAAACACATATATTATCTACAAGTCCTATCCACCATGCACATGTATAAAACACATATATTATCTACATGTCCTATCCACCATGCACATGTATAAAACACATATATTATCTACATGTCCTATCCACCATGCACATGTATAAAACACATATACTATCTACATGTCCTATCCACCATGCACATGTATAAAACACATATATTATCTACATGTCCTATCCACCATGCCATGTATAAAACACATATATTATCTACATGTCCTATCCACCATGCCATGTATAAAACACATATAGTATCTACATGTCCTATCCACCATGCACATGTATAAAACACATATATTATCTACATGTCCTATCCACCATGCACATGTATAACACAGATGTGCTGATATATAGCTGCATTGATTATTAAGGGGTGAGCATGCACAATAAATAAGTCCATGCTAAGTGAATCATTGGCTTTATTTATGTTGCATTTTCAGATTGTCAGTGCATATTGGATAATGTGATTAGTTCGCTTAATGTAACACGATACCGTCGATGACGTTTAGCGGTCTTTTGACGTATAGCGGAATGTTAAATATGACGTTTAGTGGTCTTTTGACTTTTAACGGAGTTTTGACGTTTAGCAGCGGAATGTTGGCGCTTAGCGGAGTTTTGACGTATAGCGTCTCACATCGTAAGCAGAACGTCTCCATGTTTAATGTCATAGATAGCTTTGGCAACGCGTCTCACATCGTAAACAGAACGTCTCCATGTTTAATGTCATACATAGCTTTGGCAACAGGTCTCACAGCGTAAGCAGAACGTCTCCATGTTTAATATCATAGATAGCTTTGGCAACGCGTCTCACATCGTAAGCAGAACGTCTCCATGTTTAATGTCATAGATAGCTTTGGCAACGCGTCTCACAGCGTAAGCAGAACGTCTCCATGTTTAATGTCATAGACAGCTTTGGCAACGCGTCTCACAGCGTAAGCAGAACGTCTCCATGTTTAATGTCATAGATAGCTTTGGCAACGCGTCTCACATCGTAAGCAGAACGTCTCCATGTTTAATGTCATATATTGCTTTGGCAACAGGTCTCACAGCGTAAGCAGAACGTCTCCATGTTTAATGTCATAGATAGCTTTGGCAACACGTCTCACATCGTAAGCAGAACGTCTCGATGTTTAATGTCATAGATAGCTTTGGCTACGCGTCTCACAGCGTAAGCAGAACGTCTCCATGTTTAATGTCATAGATAGCTTTGGCAACGCGTCTCACATCGTAAGCAGAACGTCTCCATGTTTAATGTCATAGATAGCTTTGGCAACAGGTCTCACAGCGTAAGCAGAACGTCTCCATGTTTAATGTCATAGATAGCTTTGACAACGCGTCTCACAGCGTAAGCAGAACGTCTCGATGTTTAATGTCATAGATAGCTTTAGCAACGCCTCTCACAGTGTAAACAGAACGTCTCGGTGTTTAATGTCATAGATAGCTTTGGCAACGCGTCTCACATCGTAAGCAGAACGTCTCGATGTTTAATGTCATAGATAGCTTTGGCAACGTGTCTCACAGTGTAAACAGAACGTCTCCATGTTTAATGTCATAGATAGCTTTGGCAACGCGTCTCACATCGTAAGCAGAACGTCTCCATGTTTAATGTCATAGATAGCTTTGGCAACACGTCTCACATCGTAAGCAGAACGTCTCCATGTTTAATGTCATAGATAGCTTTGGCAATGCGTCTCACATCGTAAGCAGAACGTCTCCATGTTTAATGTCACATGTACGCCACCTTTTTAAAAGATCAATATATGCTTTATTTTATACAAATCTATATTTGCTCGATTGCCAAACACTTTTTACAACTTATATTAATCACTCTCGAGACCTCATTCATGATGGAATCCATCGCAACGAGGGAGAGAGAAGATGCGTGTGGAATTTAAATGCCTGGCTGCCTAAGGGCAAACTCGTAACGGCACCAGTGGGTTTCGAACATGATACACAATCCACATGTACAAAGCGCGATCTATATGGAGGTCTCATAACGTTATACAACAACCTGGTGTTTGCTGTAATATTATTCTCTCCTAAAACAGTCATTATTATTATTATATATATATCCACTTATCGTACATCTAACTTACCAGTCCGAAAAAATCATGACACTGGTGTAAATAGTTTTGGATCAAAATTATTAACTCTTTGTAAAGAAAATAATCTAGTTATTGTTAACGGTCGCCTTGAGCATGGAGATTGTACTTTTCACGGCATGTATAGAAATAGACCGGTTGCCAGTACAGTGGATTATTTAATAACAGGATGTGAATATTTTAACTCAGTCTGTAATATGAGTGTTCTTGATTTATCTGAATTCTCAGATCATTGTCCAATTGCATTTTCTTTGAAACGCGCTGATGTTATACCTATAATAGATTGTTGTAATGTCGATACAATTGTATGGGACACTTCAAAAACTGATTATTTCGTAAATTTGCTAATTACCAAGAAATCGATATTGGATGATGTAACAAATCAGTTATCGATGGGAGATGTTGATATCAACCAATGTATTCATAAATTCTCTAATACAGTCTATGATGTTTCTTTTAAGTGTTTTGGTAAAACCTATTCAACCATACCAAAGTCTAAAAAATGTAAATCATTATGGTTTAACGATGAGTGCCGTCAAAATAAAGCGGTATTTTTGGAATCTAAAAGGAAATTTTTTACAAATAAATCTGAAGAAAACAAACTAAATTTTTTGTTTTGCAGAAGAAACTTTGTTAAGACCAAACGACGTGTTAAATGGAAATTCTATTATAAAGAGAAGCAGAAATTGTCAAGCTTAAGTAAAAACTCACCACGTAAATTTTGGAAATATTTAAATAAATATAAACAAGCTAGTAATTATGCTAGTGACATTCACTTAGACGATTTTGTAAAATATTTTTCTAATAGTTCAAACGATGCAGAACCTAACACATATCTTTCTGATGATTTACATAGCAATACGGTCAATGTTGAACAATTAGACAAAACAATCACTGTAGAAGAAGTACAAAAAACTATTTCCATGTTAAATCGTTATAAAAGTTGTGATTATGATAAAAATGTATCTGATTTCTTTATTGACTCGAATAATTTTATATCACCATATTTATGTCTGATTTTTAATCATATATTTGATACATGTACTTATCCCGAGGCATGGACCAAGGGAGTCATTGTTCCATTGTACAAAAAGAGAGATAAAAATTACCCTTCCAATTATAGAGGGATTACGTTAGTTAATAGCATGGGTAAGATATTTTCTTTGATTTTAAGGAATCGCATTAACAAGTGGTGTGAATCTGAGCATGTTTTTAATGTGTTAATGATTTTCAGTTTGGTTTTAGAGATAACCTTTCTACAGCTGATGCTATATTTTTGCTACACTCAATAATTCAAAAGGTATTATCTAAAAATGCCAAGCTTTGGTGCATATTTATAGATTATCAGCGTGCTTTTGATACCGTAAGTCGGGATGCTTTGTGGGGAAAATTAATCAAATCTGGCGTAAGTTGTAAAATGGTCAACATGGTAAAATGTATTTATAACAGAGTTCAATCGTGCGTGAAAATGCTTAATAATATGACATTTTCAGATTTCTTTGATGTTACAATTGGGTTAAAACAAGGTGAGCCCTTATCACCTTTGTTATTTATTATATTTATTAATGATATTATTGAAAATTTGGATGTTAACTCGTTAGCTGAAAAAGATCTGGATTTATTATCCATGTATTTGATATTATTAGCTGACGATATTGTTTTGTTCACAACAGATGCCAGGAGTCTACAATCTCAACTTGATAGTATTTACCAGCATTCTGTGAAATGGGGCTTAACTATAAATGTAAATAAAACAAATATTTGTATATTTGAAAAGCGTAAACAGAATCATAATGTTATCTTTTATATCAATGGAAAACAAATAGATATTGTTGATATCTTTACATATCTTGGTATTCAGTTTACATTAGGGATGTCAACGAGTAGTGATTTTGGTACTCGAGTACTCGGAAAGGTATTCGATCGAGTACTCGAGTACTCGAGTACTCGGTTACCGTTACCGTGGATTATGCTTATTGTCTCGTCAATCAGATTGGTCCTGCTTTTAATCAATTCATTGCTTTGATGTGTTTTCCAGTCTTTCAAAATACTTCCATACCACAGATGTAGGTGGAGGCATTCTCACAATTCACTTATATTACTATACTACTATTATATTCTAACGATCTCTTCAGAGTTTAACAGCGTTAACGTTAATGGCAAAAGTCACGATATTTATTATTTAACAACTATTTCGGTGTGTGTGTGTTTTACGTTTATTTATCGTCGCTACCGGTTGCCCATATGAACGACGCCGACTATTTCGGTATTGCCCTGCTATGGGTAGCTGCTTAAAGTTCTAAATTGAGTAATCAATTACGTGTCAATTATAACATCAAAACGAGTTCCGACCACCAGACAAAATATGTCATTCACACGACAGACAATCGGACGAACCGCCTCAGTAGTGACGACAATGATAACATAATTTGACTCGAATACTCGTTGACATCCCTAGTTTACATATACAGGAACTGTAACTGGTGCTATAAACTGTTTACAGGATCAAGCATTAAGAGCTTATCACAATTTATTGTCATTATTCGATAGAGTACATATGGATGTTAAAACTAAACTTAAGCTGTTTGATACAATGATTGTACCTATAATTTTATATGGTTCTGAGGTTTGGGGTGTCTACAACCTAAAGGATGTCGACAAATTACATTTGAGATTTTGTAAATATATTTTGGGTGTTAAGCTGCAAACACCTACCAATGCTATATATGGTGAATTAGGACGATTTCCATTATCTGTTATATGTAAAGAGAGAGTAATTAAATTTTGGTTTAAAGTAATGAAAAATGTTGATTCTCCAATGTATAATATGTATGCCGATCTGTGTAATAACGTTAACGGTAAATGTTGGGCTAGCCGAGTTAATTCCTTAATTGATCATCTCGGTTTTACAAATGTTCGACTCAATTTTGATGCTAATATTAACTATTTACCTATGTTTAAAATGAGATTACGCGACCAGTTCGTTCAAGACTGGAACACATCAGTAAACACAATGTCGAAACTTGATTATTATTGTAAATTTAAGCTGACATTCCGTTATGAAGACTATATTGATCAAATCTCTAGTGATAGTTTACGTCAATGTTGTACATGTTTAAGATTAACATCCCATAAATTAGAAATTGAATTTGGAAGATTTAATGGTATTGATAGAAACAATAGGTTATGTAAATTATGCAATCAAAATGTAATTGAATCAGAATACCATTTTATATTATGTTGTGAAAAATACAGAGATATAAGATTGAAATATTTGGGCTACATAGCATGGCCATCAATAAATACATTTATGTCTATCATGTCATGCAAAAATAAAAAATATTTGATTAATGTTTGTAAGTACATCAAAGAAGCTATGTCATTACGTAGTAATACCCTGTCAATTACTACTGTTTCTTAAATGTATTGTATTTGTTTATATATGTATATATGTAACATGTTTTGTGATGTCTTTGCCATATTTCTATCATTGTAAATGGCCAAAGGCAATATAGTTGCTGATTATGCCAATACATTTGAAACTTTATTATTATTATTATTATTATTGTTGTTATTGTTTATATTAAGCAATGCAGCACCAGTGCAATAACTGACTGGATTGTTTTATCATGCAAAATAATGTGACATATTATTGAAAGGCTAAGTGGTTTCCGTAGACACAATCAACCTTACACAGGCTCTAGGAAACACTAGATGGATATGTAGTCCACTGGTTAACACGTTGGGCTCGTAATCCAGGGATCACAGATTCGATCCCCCATTTGACCATAATAAAATTGTCAATTAGGATTTTTTAAGCCGATGTCTCGTGTCTATGCTTTACACCGTGCACGTAAAAGAACCAGAGGAGACTCTGGAATGGGTCTCTGTCTGTATCATTGCACTGTCCTCCACACTCTAAAATGACTAATCTCTTCAGGAGGCGTCGCTCATATGGGCAACCGGTAGCGACGATAAATAAACGTAAAAACACACAGAGGATACTGCAATGATACAAACGGAGACCCATTCCAGAGTATCCTCTGGTTCTTTTACGTGCACGGTGAAAAGCACTGACACGAGACCTCGGTTTAAAGTCTCATCTGATCTGAAATACTCTTAATTGTATTAGGGTCAGACGGGGGATCACTGGATTACCAGTTCAACATATTTCGTGTCAAAGGCGCCATTTGATTTTTGTTTATATAAGATTAGCCATGTGAACATTTGAATTACCACTCCAGTACATATAATGCTAATCGTTTTCGGATTTTAATTGCTTTGGTTGGCGGCGGATGCATACATAGTGTGTACTTGTTGTACTGGGGGGGTGTAGCGAACTATGTAGGGTCTGTAGCACACTCTGTGGGGTTGTAGCACACTATGGGGTGTAGCGCACTGGGGGGGGGGTAACACACTCTGGGGGGGTGTAGCACACTCTGGGGGTGTAGCGCACTCGGGGGGGGGGTGTAACGCACTCTGGGGGGGGGGTGTAATGCACTCTGGTTACTACAGTTACAGAAGTGGTACAGGATCGTCGAAGAGAACAACGTGGAACGGGCTAAATCATGCTGTCCTCTGGCAAGTGTGTGTGGTTTACGTTTATTTATATGAACGACGCATCCTGAAGATATTAGTAATTTTAGATTTTTGGAGAATAGTGCAATGATGCAACTCTCAATTGGACTCCCAGAAAGGGTTAGCTTTCAACAATCAGTATTACTGTTTAAGACGCTCAATGGCCTAGCACCTGTCTATCTGCAATAGTCATTCAGATTTACTTCCGATGTTCGAACTCAAAACTTGCGATCATCCGCCAATCTCCAACTTTACCATCATAAGCCAACTACTGAAGTTTTTAGAATTGTTTTCTTATACTCAGAATTCACACTTGTGGAATCCCCTCACTTATCACATCAAAACAGCACATTCTGTTCCTCACTTCATAGCTTTACATATCAGGTGGTGCAAAGAACATCAATAACCCAATAAACTGATAATATACAATTATAAATGAATATAAGTATTAGTTCTTGCAGCTTATATCTGATTTCCTATGGCAGTTTTACTGGTTACTGTTTACAAGTTTCATTATGCTATTTCATGTTTTAATTTGTTGAGGGCCTCATGGTAGATTGACTTAATTGTTCAAATAAGTTCTCTCGTTAAATAAAGTCTATATTATTATTATTTCATTATTTCATTATTTCATTATTTCATTATTATTATTATTATTATTATTATACAGACAGATTCCCATTCCAAAGTGTCCTCTGATTCTTTTACGTGCACGGTGTAAAGCACTGGCACATCTCGTTTTAACGTCACACCTGCAAATGTTGTGTTAATTAGGAACAGCTGGCAAGAAAGTACGAAAACACATAATATTATATTATCTCCATGTCATATCCGCCATGCACATGTATGAAACAGATGCGTTGAGAGATTACATCTGCATTGCTAATTACGCAGTAAGTATGCACAGTAAATAAGTCTATGCTAAGTGAATCATTGGTTTATTTACGTTGCATTTTCAGAGTGTCAGTGTATATTGGATAATGTGCTTAGTTCGCTTAATGTAACACGATACCGTCGATGACGTTTGGCTGTCTTTTGACGTATAGCGGAATGCTAAACATGACGTTTAGTGGTCTTTTTACCTTTAACGGAGTTCTGACGTTTAGCAGCGGAATGTTGGCGCTTAGCGGAGTTTTGACGTATAGCGGAATGATTTATGACGTTTAGTGATTTTTTGATGTTTGACGTTTCATAGATAGCTTTGGCAACGCGTCTCACAGTGTAAACAGAACGTCTCGATGTTTAATGTCATAGCTAGCTTTGGCAACGCGTCTCACATCGTAAACAGAACTTCTCCATGTTTAATGTCATAGATAGCATTGGCAACGCGTCTCACATCGTAAATAGAACGTCTCGATGTTTAATGTCACATGTACGCCACATTTATAAAAGATCAATATATGCTTTAGCTTATACAACTCTATTTTTGCTCGATTGTCAAACACTTTTTTACAACTTATATTAATCACTCTCGAGACCTCATTCCTGATGGAATCCATCGCCACGAGGGAGAGAGAAGATGCGTGTGGAATTTAAATGCCTGGCTGCCTAAGGGCAAACTCGTAACGGCACCAGCGGCTTTCGAACCCCGGGCCTTTCGCACCTGAATCGAACGTTTAACCAATGCGCTATCACGACATATTCATGCTTTAGAAGTATTTAGCTTAAATGCATCCTACTGTCTTAATTGATTGTTCAAAGTCTATATTGCATATACTCAACATGTCACACAATCCACATGTACAAAGCGCGATCTATATGGAGGTCTCATAACGTTATACAACAGCCCGGTGTTTGCTGTAATATTATATACTTGTATGTGGTCAAATCATCTCATACTGTATCGGAACGTGTCGGTGTTTAATGTCATAGATAGCTTTGGCAACGCATCTCACATCGAAAGCAGAAAGTCTCCATGTTTAATGTCATAGATAGCTTTGGCAACGCGTCTCACATCGTAAGCAGAACGTCTCCATGTTTAATGTCATAGATAACTTTGGCAACGCGTCTCACATCGTAAACAGAACGTCTCCATGTTTAATGTCATAGATTGCTTTGGCAACGCGTCTCACATCGTAAAAAGAACTTCTCGATGTTTAATGTCATAATAGCTTTGGCAACGCGTCTCACATCGTAAACAGAACTTCTCGATGTTTAATGTCATAATAGCTTTGACAACGCGTCTCACATGATGCCATGGTCAAGGCATACCATAGTACAACAGAACCTCTCGAACTTTGCGGCAACATGATGCCTTGGTCAAAGCATACCATAGTACAACAGAACGTCTCGATCATTGCGACAACATGATGCCTTTGTCAAGGCATACCATAGTACAACTGAACATCTCGATCATTGCGACAACATGAGCAATGCATACCATAGTACAACAGAACGTCTCGATCATTGCAACAACATGATCAATGCATACCATAGTACAACAGAACGTCTCGATCATTGCGGCAACACGATCAATGCATACCATAGTACAGCAGAACATCTCGATCTTTGCGACAACATGATCAATGCATACCATAGTACAACAGAACATCTCGATCTTTGCGACAACATGATCAATGCATACCATAGTGGAACAGAACATCTCGATCATTGCGGCAACATGATGCCTTGGTCAAGGCATACCATAGTACAACAGAACATTTCGATAATTTCGGCAACATGATACCTTGGTCAATGCATACCATAGTACAACAGAACATCTCGATCTTTGCGACAACACGATCAATGCATACCATAGTACAACAAAACATCTCGATCTTTGCGACAACACGATCAATGCATACCATAGTACAACAGAACGTCTCGATCATTGCGGCAACATGATGCAATGGTCAAGGCATACCATAGTACAATAGAACGTCTCGATCTTTGCGACAACACGATCAATGCATACCATAGTACAACAGAACGTCTCGATCATTGCGACAACATGATCAATGCATACCATAGTACAACAGAAAATTTCGATCTTTGCGACAACATGATCAATGCATACCATAGTACAACAGAACATCTCGATCATTGCGACAACATGATGCCATGGTCAAAGCATACCATAGTCCAACAGAACATCTCGATCATTGCGAGAACATGATCAATGCATACCATAGTACAACAGAACATCTCGATCATTGCGACAACATGATCAATGCATACCATAGTACAACAGAACATCTCGATCATTGCGGCAACATGATCAATGCTTACCATAGTACAACAGAACGTCTCGATCATTGCGGCAACATGATCAATGCATACCATAGTACAACAGAACGTCTCGATCATTGCGACAACATGATCAATGCATACCATAGTACAACAGAACGTCTCGATCATTGCGACAACATGATCAATGCTTACCATAGTACAACAGAACATCTCGATTATTGTGGCAACATGATCAAAGCATGCATAGTACAACAGCACATCTCGATCTTTGTGGCAACATGATCATTGCATACCATAGTACAACAGAACATCTCGATCATTGCGACAACATGATCAAAGCATACATAGTACAACAGAACATCTCGATCTTTGTGGCAACATGATCATTGCATACCATAGTACAACAGAACATCTCGATCATTGCGACAACATGATCAATGCATACCATAGTACAACAGAACATCTCGATCATTGCGACAACATGATCAATGCATACTATAGTACAACAGAACATCTCGATCATCGCGACAACATGATCAAAGCATACCATAGTACAACAGAACATCTCGATCATTGCGACAATATGGTACATTGGTCAAATCATGTCATAGTACAACAGAACGTCTCGATTGTTTGGGCAACACGATGTCCTGTTCAAAGCATTACATGGTACAACAGAACGTCTCGATCTTTGCGGCAATATGGTACATTAGTCAAATCATTTCATAGTATAACAGAACGTCTCGATTGTTTGGGCAACACGGTGCCTTGTTCAAAGCATTACATAGTACAACAGAACGTCTCGATCTTTGCGGCAATATGGTACACTGGTCAAATCATTTCATAGCATAACAGAACGTATCGATTGTTTGGGCAACCTGATGTTGTCATGGTCACACACAGTTAGCAGTGAATCCTAATGTCTGGATGTTTAATGTCACATGTACCCCCACCTTTTTAAAAGATCAATATATGCTTTAGTTCATACAAATCTATTTTTGCTCGATTGCCAAACACGTTTCTACAACTTATATTAATCCCTCTCGAGACCTCATTCCTGATGGAATCCATCGCCACTAGGGAGAGAGAAGATGTCTCAATTACAGGTTTTTTCGGATATGGTTATTTTTGTGAATATTGTGATATGTGAACAAAAAGAAAATATTTATTGTAATAATTGTGATAGATGGTTTGTTAGTATATCATGTTATGAAAATCATAAAACAATTAAAGGAAAACATATGAAAAATATATGTGCTTCAGTTCAATTATGTAAAAAATGTGGTAGTTTATTAATAGAAAGTAAAATAAATCATATATGTCCAGGGTTTAAAAAATGTAAATATTGTAAATTAATAGTACCATTAGATCATGATTGTTATATACTAATATATGTATCTGAGATATTAAAACAAGGTCCAAAAATAGTACCTTATATATTTTATGACTTTGAATGTCAGTTTGATGATGGGGAACATAAACCAAATTATTGTGTGGCTCAACGGGCATGTGACAAATGCATTTGTAAATCAGTTACCGAATATTGTGACCATTGTAATAATATTGAAGGTGAAAAACAAATGATATTTGAAGGTGAAAATACATTACAAGAATACTGTAAATGGTTATTTAGTCCTATTCATAATTATTCAACAGTAATAGCTCATAATGGTCGAGGTTATGATACACAATTTGTTTTAAGGTACTTAATTACACATGGTACAATTAAACCCGATTTAATTATGAATGGAAATAATATTATGTTATTAAAATATAAAAATATAAGATTAATAGATTCATTAAATTTTATAGGAATACCTTTAACATCTTTCCCAAAAACATTTGGATTGAAAGAATTAGCCAAGGGTTGGTTTCCTTTTTGGGCCAATACTAATCAATATCAAAACTATATTGTGGTCCATATTTAGCATTAGACTATTATAAGCCAGGGTCTGCGAAACCTGAAAATCGTGATATATTTATGAAATGGTATGAAGATAAAATAAATAATCAAGATTATTTTGATTTTAGAACAGAAATGAAAAAATATTGTATTTCAGATGTTGATATTTTAAGAAGAGGTGGTGAATTTATAATACAATTCTTAAATAGTGATCAAATTAACCCCTTTAGGGAGGCAATAACATTACCTCAAGCCTGTAATAAAGCGTGGAGGAAAAATTATATGCCTAAAAATAGTCTTGGGGTCATATCTGATAGTGGATATCCTAACAAAACTAAATATTCTATTAAAGGAATAAGATGGCTGCAGGCATATATCACTGATTTAAATAAGAAAATTTGTCATGCATTAAATGGAGGCGAGAAAAAAATAGGTAAATATCATGTAGATGGATATTGTGATGGTATAATATATGAATTTCTGGGTTGTTTATATCATAGATGTGAGAAATGTTATCCAAATAGAAAATATATTAACCCATATACCAAAAAAACAATGTATCAACTTCATGAAGAAACTATTAAACGATTTGACATCCTTAAATTATTAGGGTATAAAATTATATATATATGGGAATGTGATTTTGATAATTATAAGAATATCAATAGGGAATATAAAAATAATATAAATGTATTATATCCATATAGAGAACCTATTAAACCTAGAGATGCGCTATTTGGAGGTAGAACAAATGCTGTAAAATTATATCATAAAATAAAAGATGATGAACAAATAAAATATGTTGATATATGTTCATTATATCCATATGTTAATAAATATAAAAAATATCCATGTGGACATCCAAATATATTAAGTCAGGAACAAATTGATATAAAATATATTAGAGACTATCAAGGGTTAATAAAATGCAAAATACTACCCCCTCAAACATTATGGATGCCTGTATTACCAATACATTGTAATAAAAAAATGATATTTACTGTATGTTATACATGTGCAAAGAAAGAAGATGATTATTGCAATCATACAGAAAATCAAAGGGCATTGATTGGTACATGGACAACTGTAGAAATACAGAAAGCTTTAGATAAGGGTTATCAAATTTTAGAAACATATCAAATATGGCATTGGAATAATTGGAGTTCAGATGTATATAAGCAATATATTGATAAGTATTTAAAAATGAAACAAGAAGCAAGTGGTTATCCAAACTGGGTTAAAAATGAAAATGATGAAAATATGTTTAAAACTGATTATTTTGAAGCAGAAGGTATTGTATTAGAAAATATTGAATATAATCCTGGAAAACGAGCGTTTGCAAAAACTATGCTTAATTGTTTATGGGGTAAAAATGCTCAAAATAACATATTACCTCATTGTGAATATATTAGTAAAGTATCAAGATTTTTTGATATTATGAATGATAGTAATATTGAGGTCAGTAGTATTGATATGTTTGATCATGATAATTTTATATTAATGAATTATGAAGATATAACTGATGAAATTGAACCTCATTCATCAGCTAATGTTGTTGTTGCATCATTTGTAACTGCATATGCAAGATTAGAATTGTATGCAGTTCTTGAACTATTAGGTGAAAGAGTATTATACTTTGATACAGACAGTTGTATGTATATACATAAACCAGGTGAATATAATATTCCTATTGTCGATAGTCGTTTAGGTAAATGGACCGATGAAGTACCTGGCGGTAAAATTATAAGCTACGTTGGTTTAGGTCCTAAAAATTATGGTTATCAATATGATGTAAATGGTTGTATATTTACTAAATGTAAAGTAAAAGGAATTACATTAGATTACAATACATCCCAAAAAGTAAACTTTGAATCAATGATTAAATGTATAAATGATAGAAACAATTATTCTATACATATCACATATGATTCACGCATTAAAAAATCTAAAAATAGAAAGGTTACTAGTGAAACTCAGACAAAAACATTTCGATCAGTGTATACAAAACGATTAGTTGTAGATAACTATTCGACTGTACCGTATGGTTTTTATCATAATTAAAAAACATGGGAATCTATGAATCAGAATACATAGAGTTAAGAACAATTTTTGTTAAAAATATGGCAGATCTTAATAGTATTTGTGAAACCATTGGAATTCCTGAAACTAATATTGCCATGCAACAAAAAAGATTTAATAATGATAATATTATTTTGTTGGCAGTATTATTTAATAGTTGGTATCGTGTGGCTATAAATATATTACCATTATGTGGTATAACACCTAAATTAATGTTAGCCTATGGTTATTATATTACAAACAACAAGCAGACCAGTATGTTATTAATGAATGATGAAACAGAATATATGTTTATTGAGACTCATAGGGATTATTTTAAAGGAATAAGTGATGTTATGAAAAGGAATTATCCCATCAACAAGCTACCATTTTAAAAATGGCAGGGTTAAATTTAAATGTTGTACCGGTTGAAATTAGGCAAATAATATATAAGGATCTTGTTAATAGTTCTATAATGAATAAAAAGTTAAAAGATGAATTAATGAATCAATGGATACGTATACAATTAACAATAGTATCAAGAGAAGCTCTATATTATGATTATTCAAAGAGTCTTAAACTAATGGCTTATTTAAGAACAGATATAGAATCAAGAGATGATTTTTCGATTTGTGTTAAACAAAAACTATTTGATCTAATAAATGAAAGATTAGAAGCATTGGAAGATCTTACTAGTACATTATGGAAGTTTGAAATAAGAAATGCAACATTTGATGATATAAATAAAATAATTATCGCAACTAAGAATAGAAGTGATTGTTATATGTGTATTTCACAATATTTACAAACAAGGTTTAGTCTTGGATATTCGTGTAAACCCTATACTGTACCTATAGTACGAGGGTTTATAATTTTAAACCACCGTGTAGGAAAATATACAATTAGACAAATCATCAAAAATGGTGATGTAAACAAGGGGGATATGAATATACCTATAAATACATTATATGATGATTTACAAATATATTGTGCTGTAATATTTCAAGCTGGCAATCCTCATATTGCTCCTGAACTAGTAGGTATAATTAACAATAATTAACGAAGATGTCAAAGATATGGTCAAAATCATATATTTCATTATATTATATTCTTGAATATAGTTTATATACAGAAGTTTTGTACCAAACTATTGACTTCAATATGGAAACAGATGAAGAAATGTATGAGAATTTATATCAAATAAGAACATTTGATATATTTCGAAATAATATAGAAGATTTTACAAACGGAATATAAAGATGTTATTCTGAATATGAACGCAATAAACTTTGATGATTGGAAATTATATGTAGCTAATAATAGAGATGTATTAGCTCTTATAAGGTCGTGGATATATGACTGTTATCAATTAGACCTTTAAAATTGACGGCAACCATACGTACATTAGCTATTGGAATCTATACAGCAGCATTAGTAGATGCCTTTATAAATATAGCCGATGAATTTGATGATATGAGCTATGATATTATAGAACGAGAATTAAAGTCTCAGAACTTTTACAACACCTTTCTACAGAGTATTGGTTGGATGAGTTTTATATTTCAATGTGGAGTTGTACATTGGAGTATTGATGAATTTAACACTGAAATAGTAAACAACAAGGGTATTACCCAAATGTTATATACATATTGGAAAATATATATGGATGTACATAATAATGATGTAATACGTTATTTAGAAATGTAATTGTATACTGTAATATATAACCTATATTAGACTTTTTTGTGAATTGATATGTTACTAATAATAGAAATGTATGACCTATATTAGACTTTTTTGAAATTGATATGTTACTAATAATAGAAAATGTATTAGATCTTATAAGTTTCGTTGTTATATGGTTATCATTTACAGCTTTAAAATGGGTGAAAACACACGTACATTAGATAGTAATGTATACAAGGCAGCATTAGTACATTCCTTTTTGACTATCACCGATGAATTTGATGATATGAGTTATGATATTATAGAACGAGAATTAAATTCTCAGAACTTTTACAATACCTTTCTAGAAAGTATTGACATAATGGGTCCTATATATAAATGCGGGGTTGTACATTGGAGTATTGATGAATTTAACGCTGGAATAGTAAGCAACAAGGGAGTACCTACAATGTTGTTTAAATGGTGGTTATGTTACTAATAATAGAAAGTGTATTAGGTCTTATAAGTTTCGTTGTTATATGGTTGTTATCATTTACAGCCTTAAAATGGGTGAAAACACACGTACATTAGATAGTGATGTATACAAGGCAGCATTAGTACATGCTTTTATGAATAACACAGATACACTTGAAGATATGAACTATGATATTATAGAACGAGAATTGAAGTCTCCACATTTTTACAGTGACTTTCTAGAGAGCATTGAGTACATGAGCCTTATTTTTCTATGTGAAGTTGAACGTTGGAGTTTTGATGAATTTAACACTGGAATAGTAAACAACGACAGTGTTCCGATATGGTTATTTAAATGTTGGAAGACATATATGGAACTACATAATAAACCTGGATGGGAAAATGTTGAAGATGATGACATGGAAGTGTTATATTATATGGAAACTATTTAAGATGATGCCATGAAAGAATTACATTATATGATGATGTAATTTTGAACACTACAATATACGAACTATATTAGACTGTTTTTAGAATTGATAGTATTAATTGATAATATTATGTAATTAAATAACATATTTTAGGAATATTTATGTTAGTCATTACTTGTACACCATGGAAGGTAGTATGTTTTTACACCATCCATGTAATATTTTTATTTGCGGTCCAAGTGGTTGTGGTAAAACACAATTTGTTAAACAATTAATCAAATATAAAAAAGATATATTTGATATTGTTCCAGAAAGGATAATATGGTGTTATAAAGAATGGCAATCTATTTATGGAGATTTACAAGAAAGTGAAGGTACTTCAATTAAGTTTATTGATGGAATACCTGAAAATGATGAAGATATTACATCTGATATATCAACCCTAGGTTTAATAGTTTTTGACGATATGTTGGGAGATGTTGATGAAGAAAAAATCAAATTATGGTTTACACGTAAAGGACATCATCGTAATGCTAGTATAATATATATAACTCAAAACATGTATCAACAATCTAAATCATCTAGAACAATAAGTTTAAATTCTCATTATATGGTGTTATTTCAAAATAGTCGAGATAAAGGTCAAATAAAGGTATTAGCTAATCAAACATAATTGCCTCATCTATTACATGCATATCACGATGCAACTACTAATCCTCATGGTTATTTATTACTAGATTTCCATCCAGCAACTCCAGAACAATTTAGAATTAGAACAGACATTTTTCATCATTGGCAAACAGGTGATGATAGAGGAGCTATAATATATACACATTAGATTTTATTTTTTCATTTACATTGTAGCAATCATGGAGGGTACATAACTTCATTAATTAAAGCATTAACAAATTTGGGGGCTGAAAGAAATCATGAAAATAGAATTATTTTATTAAATAAGGGTTTAGCCCAAATGATGAAATGGTTTATATTAGCTTCAAAAAATATTTTAGATAAAAAAATTAAATTACCTAAACCTACCCAAAAATTTATGGACAAAAATAAACATATTCTTGAACAAATTGTTGATGATAATGTAAGTTTAGATAAAAAGAGAGAATTAATTTTAACTCCTGGAGGCATGGGTTTTTTGTGAGGTGGTTTAATAAAAACACTAATAAAATGGGACGGTAAAAAAATGATTAGAAGTTTAAAACCTCCTAAAAACTCTCCTAATAGACAACATAATGTCGGTAAAAAACAACCTAGAAAACGAACCTCTGGTAAACAAAAGCAAGGTGTTAAAAAACAACCAAGGAAACGAACTAAAAAAATAAAATCATCAACCGTAAAAAAACCAATAGGTAAAAATATGAATCTTTTAAGAAAAACTATTTTAAATAGCGACCGTCAAGCAAATTTAAAACTAAGATTAAAAAATAAAATATTAAATAAACAAAACCCCACTAGTTATCCATTACTTAGAAAAATATTAGGAACACCTGTTATAAATATAAATCATCAAAATCAAACAAACAATTTATCAGATATAATATCTGAAAATTCATTTATTTTAGATAATTAAAATTTAAAATCTAGAACCCCATCACCTATAATGCCTTCATTATCTCCAAATAATGTATCACAAATATAAACATAGAAAAAAACAATGTACCTGATAGCGGTACATTTATTAATAACAGTATTAATAATAGTATTAATAGTAGTCATATTCCAATCCCATCTATAAATAACCTCCAAAACAATGATTTTTCAAATATATCACATATATCAAATATATCTGGGTTATATATGGATAATAATAATACTAGTACATTTCCATTTACAGCTACAAAAGTAGATCCAAAAGCTTTATTGGGAACTCCAGAAATATCAGATGATCTATCATTTTTTCATCCAAGTAGAACTTCTACACCAATTAGTAATATGTCATTTGTATATGATGATCCTAGATCTCCTAGTCCTATAATATCACGTTTCCAGGCATTAAATAGTCCTCAAAAGAAAAAAGTATCATTTTTAATGCCGAATAAAAAAATGAGTAAAAAAACATTAAAATATTAAAATATAAAAATAAACTAGAAAAACAAAATAAAATATAAAAAAAAATGGATTAAAAAGTATATTTAATGATGGTATAAATCAGTTGCATTTAAACTACTGAAAGGTATGGCTGGAAGAAAATCGAGAAGAGTTAAAAGAAGAAGGCGTAATAATATTACTATCAAAAGAGTACAAAGAGGTGGTGGTAGAGGTCGAAGACGTAGTAGAAGAAAGAGAAACCAAGTTGGTGGTAATCCTGCTATGCCGTTGTTGATTCTAGGTTCAATGTTAGCTCCAGTTATAGAAAGATCACTTGGAGGTTTAATTGAAAAAAATTAGTTTTTTATAATGGTAAAATCTAATAAAACACCATTAATTAAAAAGAATGGAGAAATGTTGATAGCATTGTCAAATTCACCTCAGAAATTTAGAAGGAATATAATTGTATATGCTCCAAATGAGTTAATTAATAGTATATGTGAATGTTGTAAAAATGTTTTAAAGGGTAATGTATCCATGTCAAATGGTCATACTTCACAGTTGTAAGCTCATAGTAAACACATACGGAAATTAGCTGACCATAAAATAAGTATTAAAAAAAAGAAACAAATATTAAATAATAAAAATAATAGTGATTTACTTTCATTATTAGGAACTATTATTTAAACCTATTTTAAAAGAAATATGAAAAAAATGGTTATTGTTCCAATGAAAACATTAGAAGAAATGAATCAATGGAAAACCCAACATAGACCTACTTTACCAGTTAATCATGATATTAGTAAAACGTCAAATTTACAATCTGAAATGGGTGATATTTTAAAACGAGATGATTTAAATGAATCACGATTATTTGGTGAAACATTATATAAATTTAAATTATCACATACTAAAGCTATATCATTTAACCCACCTAGCAATATTTCTGAAAATACTAAACCAAAAAATGTACATGGAATTAATGATGATATTATTGAAAGTATTCCTAAAACTATGCAGCATAAAGGTACATTATTATTAGAACGTTTAAAACAAGATCCGAATATAAAATGGGATGATAAAGGTGTTTTAGAAATTAATGGTTAAAACAATTGCAGGGTCAAATATAATAGATTTAGTTAATGATGTAATTAGACAAAGAAAACAATCACAACCTCCAACTGGTTGGAATTATTTTTCTAAAATTTTAAAAGATATTAATGTACCAAAAGAATATATAGGAAATAAACAACGATGGTTATCAATGCATAAAGGCTTAGATAGTGATGATGATGAAGAATATTTTGAAGTTTTTCTTTCCCACCTACCCCACCAACATCAAGTATAAAAAAGAGTAGTGATAAAAAAGGGAAACAAAAATGGGTAAAATATTAAAAGCAGGGTTATTAAAAAAAATTGAAAATACTTTAAAAAATATCTATTATAATCCTAAACATTCCTCAAGTTTTTCCGGTATAAATCAATTATATCAAACCGTTAAAAAATATAAAACTATAGGTAAATATGTTTCGTTAAATATAGTAAAGAATTGGTTACAAAAACAAAATACTTATACATTACATAAACCTATAATAAGAAAATTTAAAAGAAGAAAAACCATTGCAGGAGGTATTGATTATCAATGGCAAGCTGATTTAGCAGATTTACAAAAATATAGTAAATTTAATAATAATTTTAGATATCTATTATGTGTTATAGATATTTTTTCAAAATATGCATGGGTGCTACCTATTAAAAATATAAGTGGAGATACAATGATTAAAGCATTTCAAACTATTTTAAATAAATCTAACAGAATTCCTAAATCATTACAAACAGACAAAGGTTATTTACCCAATTGGACAATTGAATTATTTAAAGTTAATAAAATTAATAATTCAAATCCAGTATCAGTAAAAATAAAGGATTTAAATAATGATATAATAAAAGGATCATTTTATTTACAAGAAATTCAAATAACACTTAAAGACAATAACATTTATAATATTGATTCAGTTGTTGGAAAACGTACACGGATAATAAACGGTAAGAAAATAAAAGAAATAAATGTACATTGGGAAGGTTACCCAAAAACATTTAATTCTTGGATTCCAGAAACAAATTTAATATAATGGCATCCGATGAAACAAATATTACAATACCATTTTGCGACAGAAAACCAAAACATACATTAATATTTATTTCACAAATCATTGTGATTTATTTCATTATTATAGCTGCTATCATACAATTAAGTTTGCAAAGATTTATGGATAATATTACTAAAAGTTCATTAGGATATATATTACCATCACCAAATTTAAAATTTGATAAGTAAAAATGAATTCTTTTTATGTAACTTTACTTAGTGATTCTTCATATGAAACATTTCCAAATAATACATTACATAATTTTACAACCAAATTACCTAAATCAATAAATATAAAAAAAGAAAATTGGGAAGTAGCTTTAGTTGAATTAATTCATCCATCACAAATTATCAATATAAATAAAGAAGATTCAGTTTTTTATTATGTTACTACTGATGCAACATTAGGAAACATTATATTCTTAAATTCTAGTTCTACTTATAAATATGAAAATGGACTTCATAAAATGAAATGTAGTACAAAAACCGGGTGTATATTCAGGAATTGGTCATGTTGTATATGAAATTAATAATTATTTACAAAAATGTTTAAAGTATACTTTTCTGAATGATGAGATAAGTTTATCTATATCATTTTCAAAATCTAGTAAAAGACCTGAAATTAATTATACTGTAAATATTAAGGATTCGAATGCTAGCCCCCATAACGTGCCCACTATAGGTAAAATAGGTCTTTTATTTTCAGATTCTTTATTTGAAAAATTAGGAGGAGATATAAACAATACTCGACCTGTTTATGAAAATGATGATGATCTAGATTCTTTTCCTTTTGTATCTGATTTAAATATAGGTTCAAATCAATTATTTATTTATTCCAATATAATAGATTATAGTTTATTAGGAGGTATAGAAAGTCCTATTTTAAGAATAGTACCATTTGAAAATAAAAGAAAATCATTTCAGGTACATAGAGAATTTATACACAAACATTACTTATCAATATCAAAATCTATTTTTGATGAAATAAAAATATCTATAACAGGAGAATCGGGAACTCCTATTGATTTTGTTAGCGGTAATATTAACAATATTAACATTACATTTTAGAGAAAAGAAACAAATATGAATACTACAAATTCTTTTATGTAACATTAATAAGTGATAAAGCAGAACGTTTAGCTAAACATACAGGTGATTTTACAACTAAATTAGCTAAAACAATTAATTTAAAAAAAGAAGAATGGAAAGTTGCATTAGTTGAACTAATTATACCATCACATATAATTAACATAAATGAAACAAATGATATGTTTTATTTAGCAGTAAGAAATATTAAAACAAAATCAATTAATTATAAAAATGAAACTTTTTGGATAGAAAGTACATTTCGTCCAGATTTTAAATATATAGATTTAATAGCAAGCAATATTAAAAACACCGGTATAACTATAGATTTGAAACAAGAACCTTATGGAGGTAAATATTCAAACCATGTAGTTTTATTTGAATGTAATATACCACATGGAGGTTATACATATATTGAGCATTTATTAAACGTAATTAATGTGAAACTAGATAAAATATTTCGCAAAGGCTTTATTAACTTTAGATTATGATGTTTATAAAACTACTAAAAAAGGTGTTATTATAAAATTAGTTTATGATCATAATACAAAACGAATTTATTTAAAATCGAATGATAATAATCATATTGGTTTAGCTTTTCATAAAGATATCATTGCAACATTTGGAGGGAGTTTAGATAATATTATTGATATAAACATTTCTGACAAACGTAGATAACTACGGCATTTTTAAAAAAAATAAAAGACAAGATTTTTTTAAAATATAATGTAGACTTAAATATAAATTTTAATATTTTGTTCATTTATAGTGATATAGTAGAGCACACAATAGTAGGTCATATAGAAAGTCAATTATTAAGAATTATTGAATATCAGACATCTATTGTTAATAATAATAATCATTTAGAATTTAAAAATTATCATTATTTACCTGTAGGTAAATCTAATTTTGATGAACTTACTATATTAATAAGAGGGAACACTGGTGAAGAGGTTCATTTTATGAAAGGTCTTACAATTGTAAAGCTGCATTTTAAAAAATATAATGCTGCCTGTATATAGAGGTCGAGGGAAACAATATGGGTATGGGATAGGAAGTATAATAAAAGGGGTAACCAAAAAAACTCTACCACTATTAGAACCAATAGGTAGAAATATTTTAAACACACTTAAACATGATGGAATAAATGAAGGTATTGGAGCATTTACAGATATTGTTAAACATGGACAAAATGTAAAGCAGGTGGTAGGGGATAGAGGGTTACAATCAATAAAAAAAATAAGTAGAAATTTATTATCTGGTTTAGATAATTCTATTCGTAAGAAAAAATTTCATTTGAAAAAAAAGAAACGAAGAAGTAAGGTTAATTAAAGGTCATTAGATATATTTGATTAAATATGATGGAACATGGTTCATGTAGTTGTAGTAAAAGTGAATTAGATGTTAATAGTGTACCCCCTACCATGGCTTCTATGGTAGAAGGTCAATGGACTGAACATTATCCAATTGTTAACCCTAAAAATAATGACGGTCCTATATAATTTATGATTCCTGCACAAACACAAAAATGGACTGATATTAATCAATCATATTTAAGATTAAGATTAAAAGTAACAAAAGAGGATGGAACTGAAATTGAAGATGATACTAATTTATCTACAATTAACAATTTTTTTCATAGTCTATTTAGTAGTATTGATTTATACTTGAATAATAAATTAATTCCATGTACAGATAAATATGGATATAGAGCTTATTTTGAAAATTTACTAGGTACATCAGCTCAACATAAAATTAGTGTACTAAATTTTTTAGAATTGTTTAGATTAGACAAATCAGGTGATGTTACAAAAAATACCAAAAATACTGGGGGTGTTGGTTGGTTAGAAAGAAAAGCAAAAATTACAAATAAAAATTTAGAAATGTGTGGTCAAATACATCTTGATTTATTTTTACAAGAAAAATATCTCCCTAATGGAATAGATATAAGACTTAAACTAAATAGAGCAAGTAAAGATTTTTGTTTGATGGGTTCAGATGCTAAAGGTAAAATAGATATCCTAGAAGCTGGTTATAATATTAGAACTGTTACACTGGCACCTACTGTAGCTAATAATTTATATCAAAATATTGCAACAAATAATATGAAAATACCAATTAGAAGAGCTGTAATAAAAACATTTACAATTACAGCAGGTTTACAATCTAAAATTGATGATTATACCTTTTTAGGACAAATGCCTAAAAGAATTTTGTAGGAATGGTTAAAAATTATGATATGAATGGGGATTCAAAAACAAATCCATTTAATTTTCAACATTTTAAAATATCTAAAATAGATATTAGTTTAGATGGTAAAAGTATTCTAGTAACACTAGAACCTGATTTTACTAGTGCTACAAATAAAAAAACATTACAATCATATTTTACACTATTGAATGCTATGGGTACAAATATGCATGATGATTCATTTGGATATCCACTCAAAGAATATGAGAATGGACATACATTGTGGGGTTTGATTTAACAGCCGATCACGGAAGTGAAGAAGGGCATCTACATCCTATAAAAACAGGCAACCTACGAATTGAACTGGGATTTAGTGAGGCACTATCAAATCCTATAAACGTTATTATATAATTATGCTGAATATGATAATCAAATAGAAATTAACATTATCAGAGAAGTGATTACAGATTATTAACAATGGATACATATTCGCTACAATATTTATTGGACAAATCTACTATATTAAAACATTTAAATGGAATTGTGTGCGCAAAAGATGAACTAGCAATGGAACAATATACCAAAAAAACATATATTGTGAACACAGATGATTCAAACCAACCAGGAAAACATTGGGTGATAATATATTTCAGGACATTGGATTTTATTTCGATTCTTATGGAAATACACAACATATAAAAGAAGAAATTGTGAACTTTATGAACAATAATTGTAAAAAATGGACTAAAAATTCTATTAGAATTCAAAGCACATATAGTGTTATGTGCGGTGTATTTTGTTTATTTGTACTTGATGTTTTAACTAAAAATATTGATTTAAAATGATATTATTATTAAAACTTGGTTTGATAAACATTATGGAAAATTATATGAACATAGTAAAATGATGAGAGATTTAGATACTGTTTATGTTAATTATAAAAATAACCAATGTTGTAAATGTGAAAAAAAATAAAAACATGTATGCTACTAATGTTTTAGTTAATAGTTAATAATTAGTTATTAGTAAATAAAAATTATATTGAAAATATATTATGTGTTATGTTTTTAGGGCATGCTCACCCAAAAATAACTCAATTTTTGAAATGCCCCATATTCAATAAAAGTGCCCCATACTGCCACCCACCTCGCTACAATGCCCCATATTCAATAAAAGTGCCCCATACTGCCACCCACCTCGCTACAATGCCCCATAGTGCCAGAGAGCATGCCCCATAGTGTCACCCTATACTACTAACGTGAATCGAACGTTTAACCAATGGTTAACTTAAATGCATCCTTCTGTCTTAAAGCGACATTACATCGCAACAAGCTATTTAAAATGCATTTGTTCACGTATAAATGCATCACTACTACAAATTCTTCTGAATACATAACATTGAATCAATAAACAGTGTTTTGTTGTATACAAACTTTCAATTTTAAGTGAAAGTAGGATTTTATATGAGGGTCATCCACGCTCCTGAATTGATGTGTGTGTGTCATTGGAGTCAATAATAAACACACGATACTTTCGCTTACAGATAATTTAACTAAGTCTACAAATATATGCTTAGTCTACAAATAAATATGCATAGTCACAAATGTGAGATATCACGGTAAATATGTACCATATCTCGTGTTATTCAGGATACGCGCATTGAATGTCGACCCTATTTAAATGATTGTGTTAAGTCAACAAACCGCGTATACGACGCTTGTTTATTTGTTGAAATACTCAGTTTTTGAGGCAAAGTTATGGAGCAAAAATATACCATATAATAGCAAATTACATTGTGTAGACATTTGCGTTTTAACCTATGTAGTGTCGCTTTAAATGATTGTTCAACGTCGATATTGTACATATTCCATATGTCACACAGTCCACATGTACAAAGCGCGATCAATGTAGCTGTATTAATATGGACAGTCCTGGGCAAACTCTTCATTTTCATTCTGGAAACGGACATATTCAGTCGTGGTAAGTCCTAACTAAGGTTTTTCTGATATTTTTACCGAAGCTTTATATATATAATATATTCTGTTGTAGTGCTGGTCTAAGCGGACGATTGGCATTAAGGGTGTATATGAGGCACAGTTTTGCTATATATTCAGCATTTATGGATATCCATAATTACATTGTGGGATATCCATAATTCAATTATTAGATATCCATATTTCGATATATAGATATCCATAATTTCAAGCTGTTTATGGATTTCCAAACGAGAGCGATTACGATAAGTTGTTAAAGCTTGTTTCGCTATCGTTGCAAAATAATAAGTTTAATCTTTTTTGTTGTTCTATGCGACTTTTGATGAAACAAAATATCATATTAGTTTAAACATTATTTATTTCAGTATTTGTACATGTAATTTAGAAATGAACATTTAAAATAAAATTTAACGGCAGTAGACTGAAAGGGATTAGAACGAAAGAAAACGTATATAGTTCTTCTCCCTATCAAATGATTGATATACAATAGGCAGGAGAATAATATATATAACAATGAAAATACGTGAAATATATTCTAGGTATATGCTAAAGAATTTCCGAACTTATTGTATTAGTGAGTGATCAGGGGCGGTTACAGAATTTTGCGTTAGGGGGGCGCAACATATTTGAAGGCTAGCATCTAGGGGGTCCGGGGGTATGCTCCCCCTGAACAATTTGAAAACAATGGATCCACCAGGTGCATTCTGGGCGTTCTGGTGTATTCACCAGACCAACAAGACATGCGTGACACGTGGTAGAATTAATTTAACAATGGACTTTGTATTAAAAATTTTTTATATCACCGTTACTGCAAAATATATGTTTATTTTCTGAGCAATTATCTTACCTTTTCTTTGGTTTCTTTCGGAAAAAGCTACTCATCATCGTTTGAAATTTTACGCGTTTCGCACTCGGGGCATCCATTATTGTTTTGATAGACTAGATTGACAGCATCGAGTGACGTCACCCTCTATAGAATGTCAAGTGCGGATAGTTGCCGGACGGATTTGAACATGCGACACAGATTCAAACACATGACGGTTTGGTATATTTGTTGCAGACACCGTGGGCGCACTTTTATCAACAAATCAGTTATAAAATATATTGTACGAGGGGAGCGAGAATTTTTTTTTTTGCATATTACATTTTTAACTCAAAATACGGCACATTAGTTACCTATGCTCCGGCGATTTTAGGGTGAGCGCGCGCCGGGTGCGCCTCCCCCTGAATCCGCTAGTGGTGAGTGAGTATTTGGATTAACGGCGCATCAGCACAGTTCAGGCTATATCGCGCCGGGTTAAGTATATTGTATACAATAGTGTATTAGTGAGTCAATAGTTTTGGATGCAAAAAAGAAAATATCATATGAGTGTTTTGTCTTTATTTGTGTTGTCACGAGCCTCTCTTCCTTCCTATGTCTATTTTCCGATATCAGTGCTCTAACCAGGGTCTATCCTACCGTAGACTCGCTGGAGTTGTCTAGGCGGTTTCTCTACGGTCCTTCAATAATGCTATAGCCAGGGTCTATCCTATCGTAGACTCGCTGGAGTTGTCTAGGGGGTTTCTCTACGGTCCTTCATATATTATAACTCAACACAGTCTATCATTTTCCTTTGTATAATATCATTTACAACAATCTCATTTATTTCAAATCTATAACATATATCATATATTCGTGATATCTCGTATCTTATTATTCGCCTCACTATTTCAATGTGTTCATAATAGTTCTATGACTATACTAATTCCCTTCCTTTATCAAACTATTCTAATAGATATATTAGCCAAAACCATCGTTTCTTAAAAGGCCTAATTATCTTCCGTTCACGTATTTAATACGACTTTAATATTTAAGAGTTAATACTTCTTTAAATATTAATTTTTCTAACTATCATAGAAACAGTTTATATTCTAATAGTGAGTTACATATTTCCTTAACGCCTCCATGGCTGGATAAAAATGCACTAATTTCTTCATCATTTTTCATTTCTTAAATAGCAGAATTAACATCTATAACAGACATTACGGCGCCAAACATCTGTGATGTTATAAACTATTATTACGTGTTTATATGTCATCAAATGCGGCGGCGATTATCTTACATAACTGACCATCTGCACTCGGTGGTGTCAAAATATAATTTGTTCCCGCGCAAACAGAGAACTGATAATTTAGGCGCGAAAATAATAGCAGACGATTATACATACTACATAATAATCATAAACTTACATGGTTAACAATGTGTCATATAAATAAATAAATGTATTTATATAATACATTTCTATTTATATATGACAATAATTTATTCGTGCAAATATATGTTTATTTTTTCTATCTTTTGCACAGTGTGTAGCTAAACTTACTCCGAATTTAATGATTAATTTCTAATGGACATCATAGAAACAGGTCTTTAATTTCTTCAGTGAGAACGACACAAATTGGTTATGTCCAATATGTGTTCAACTGAAAGACGTTTGATTCGAAGGGACTATTTATAAGCTCCGAATAAAATGTGATTAAACAACTAATTTTGATTGTGAAATGTTGAATTTAGTCTAAGAATAGTGTGGACATGTGAGATAAACTGTATGACATGCCAACTCTGGACTGGTAATCCAGGGATCGCAGGTTCGACCCCACGTCTGACCCTAATAAAATTAACAGTCTTTCAGATGGAACGTTAAACCGAGGTCTCGTGTCGGTGCTTTACACCGTGCACGTAAAGGAACCAGATGAGACTCTGGAATGGGTCTCTGTCTGTATCATTGCACTATCCTCCAAAATCTAAAATGACTTATCTCTTCAGGAGGCGTCGCTCATATGGGCAACCGGTAGCGACGATAAATAAACGTAAAACACACATACTATTTTTACAGACATATCTGTAGTCCAGTGGTAACACGCTGGACTGATAATCGAGGGATCGCAGGTTCGATCTCCCGTCTGACCTTAATAAAATTAACAGTCTTTCAGATGGGACGTTAAACCGAGGTCTCGTGTCGATGCGTTACACTGTGCAGGTAAAAGAACCAGATGATACTCTGGAATGGGTCTCTGTCTGTATCATTGCACTATCCTCCAAAATCTAAAATGACTTATCTCTTCAGGAGGCGTCGCTCATATGGGCAACCGGTAGCGACGATAAATAAACGTAAAACACACATACTATTTTTACAGACATATCTGTAGTCCAGTGGTAACACGCTGGACTGATAATCGAGGGATCGCAGGTTCGATCCCCCGTCTGACCTTAATAAAATTAACAGTCTTTCAGATGGGACGTTAAACCGAGGTCTCGTGTCGATGCGTTACACCGTGCAGGTAAAAGAACCAGATGATACTCTGGAATGGGTCTCTGTCTGTATCATTGCACTATGCTCCAACATCTAAAATGACTAATCTCTTCAGGAGGCGTCGCTCATATGGGCAACCGGTAGCGACGATAAATAAACGTAAAACACACACACACATGTATGTAACGTAATTGCTACAGGTTTCGTACATTCGTGTTGCTCAATACATTTATATCTACTTGTCCTCTTCTCCCTGTACCATGGCGATGGATTCCGTGAGTAATTAGGTAATGAGAGTGATTAATTTAAAGTTGAAATAATTTGGTTCTCATCCGTATTAAATAAATTTATATCTCAGTCTTTTATTTTCAGATGCATCTTAAACTAATCCTGTCCGTCGTATTTATCGCGTTTTGTCTCGGTATGATGGTGTCAGCTGAAGACAATACTGAGGTGGTAAGTGCGTTTATAACGACTTTTGTCTCGGTATGATAGCGTCAGCTGAAGACACTACTGAGGAGGTAAGTGCGTTTATAACGACTTTTGTCTAGGTATGAAGGTGTTAGCTGACGACAATATTGAGGAGGTAAGTGCGTTTATAACGACTTTTGTCTCGGTATGATGGTGTCAGCTGAAGACAATATTGAGGAGGTACGTGCGTCTATACCGACTTTTGTCTGGGTATGATGGCGTCAGCTGACGACAATATTGAGGAGGTAAGTGCGTTTATAACGACCTTTGTCTCGGTATGATGGTGTCAGCTGAAGACATTATTGAGGAGGTAAGTGCGTTTATACCGACTTTTGTCTCAGTATGAATGCGTCAGCTGATGACACTATTGAGGAGGAGAATGCGCTTATACCGACTTTTGTCTCAGTATGATGGTGTCAGCTGAAGACAATATTGCGGAGGTAAGTGCGTTTATAACGACTTTTGTCTCGGTATGATGGTGTCAGCTGAAGACAATATTGAGGAGGTAAGAGCGTTTATAACGACTTTTTGTCTCGGTATGATGGCGTCACCTGAAGACACTACTGAGGAGAGTGCGTTTATACCGACTTTTGTTTCAGTATGATGGTGTCAGCTGAAGACAATATTGAGGAGGTAAGTGCGGTTATACCGACTTTTGTCTCGGTATCATGGTGTCAGCTGATTTTTGGACGAACCAAGTGAGGTTAAACTATTTGAATATCTTTTCGTTACGGAGACCGGCTAATTTATCCTATCTTTTGATAAAAGAGAAATGTTAGAGGGGAAACATTCTTCCGAATATTCGTCACCAGATGTTTATCAGAAGATAAGATAAATTTTATATTGAGTCGGCAAGATATTAACAGTACAACACAAGCTCTGAGTGAACCGACATACCATTTATGAACATAAGCTGGCATGTACAAGCAGCGTCATGACGTCACGAACAGTTTATTTAGATTAACGCAGTGTATTAGGCATACTGTTTTTACAGACGGATCTGTAGTCCAGTGATAACACGCTGGACTGTTAATCCAAGAATTGCAGGTTCGATTCCCCGACTGACCCTAATAAAATTAACAGTCTTTAAGATGGGACTTTAAACCGAGGTCTCGTGTCAGTGCTTTACATCGTGCACGTAAAAGAACGTCTACAGATCCGTCTGTGCACAATACCGAACAGGGTATTGTGTTTTTATATGCGTGTATGTCTTCTGTTTCAGGATGTACCTAGCATTGTCATGGACAGACCACTACACCATGTTTGTGTAATGCGCAGACGACGCATACATTTATTCTTCAAGGTGATATGCAGATTCTGCAAATGTCTTCTCGACGACCAAATCCATCTAGATTTCCCTTTTATGACCTACTTTACGCTGTTTTGTGACATTGTTATCCCCGGTTGTGGTGTAAGTATCAGACGTATGGTAGCTGGTTTAGAGCATTTAATCTATTAGTGTTGCCCGAGTGGAAGTCGTGATAGCGCAGTGGTAGAGCGTTCGCTTCAGAGGAGTATGCACTGAGTTCGCGCACAGCTGTAGCCGTTACGATTGTGCCCTTAGGCAAGGCATTTAAGTTCCACATTGCCTCTTCTCTCACCCTCGTGGCGATGTATTACATCAGGAACGAGGTCTCGATAGTGATTAATATAAGTGGTAATAACCTGTTTTGCAATCCAGTGTGTTTTACGTTTATTTATCGTTGCTACCAGCTGCCAGAAGCTCAGTGGTCGAGTGATTAAGGTCGCTTTCTTGTATACCACTGTAACCTATCATCACTGAGTCCCGCTCAGACCGTGTCTATTTATATGAAAAAGTTGGCAGTTTCTTACGGATGTTTGTGTACATAGTATTGGTTAACCGCTGGAGCCTGCACAGAAAGGTGGTATTAGATAAACTGCATGTCGCTCAAATGGGAAACCGTTAGCGAAGTTAAATAAACCTAAATAAAAAAAATCGATATTTGTCGATTTTTCTAGAGTGGTTTCGTGTGGCTCTGTGAATGAACGTCAGGGGAGGTAACTAGAGCCACATATTGGGGCTATATTTAGATGCGCGATCAATGTAGGCACATACCAGCCTCTGACATACGTCACTTATGTATGCCCAGGTTCTGAGGGTTTAATATTAAAACTGAAATAAAAAAATGCGAAATAATGGACAGAAGGAGAAAACAAGAAATAGCGAATAGTCATTTCAAGTCTACATCATCAAATCAGTAGTGCATGGGGGGATCAAACCTGCCAATACTGGATTGCCTGTCAGACGTGTTAACCACAGAACTACATAGTGTGTGATTTGCTTTTATTTATCGTCGCTACCGGTTGCCCATATTAGATTAGCGACGCATCCTGAAGAGATTAGTCATTTTAGATTGTTGGAGGATAGTGCAATGATACAGACAGAGACCCATTCCAGAGTCTCATCTGGTTCTGTTACGTGCACGGTGTAAAGCACTGACACGAGACCTTGGTATAACGTTCCATCTGAAAGACTATTAATTTTATTAGGGTCAGACGGGGGATCGAACCTGCGATCCCTGGATTATCAGTCCAGCGTGTTACCACTGGACTACAGCATTTGTTGTCATCATGAAACGTTTTTATGGTGAGCGACCATTAGACATTATGGTTCTCATCGATTCATAAACCTACTTATTGGGAGGGTTAATCTAGAAGTTCCAGGGCGCTATCGTACTGAATACGTTTCATTTTTAGCCTGCAAATGGAAACAGATTTGGACTGAATTGTGATCATCCTTGGCCATTTCCTAAGATATGCAAACTCCAAGAAATCATCAATAGCGCTGCTGGATGTGTAAGTAGATATATGATATATCAAGGAGGCATGGCTATGTATAAGTATATATACGGTATATCAAGGAGGCATGGTAATGTATAAGTAGATATACGGACTATCAAGGAGGCATTGCTATGTATAAGTAGATATACGGTATATCAAGGAGGCATGGCTATGTATAAGTAGATATACGGTATATCAATATGGCTATGCATAAGTAGATATACGATATATCAAGGAGGCATGGTTATGTATAAGCAGATATACGGTATATCAAGGAGGCATGGTTATGCATAAGTAGATATACGGTATATCAAGGAGGCATGGTAATGTATAATTAGATATACGGTATAAGTAGATAAACGGTATATCAAGGAGGCATGGTTATGTATAAGTAGATATATGGTATATCAAGGAGGCATGGCACTGTATAAGTAGATATACGGTATATCAAGGAGGCATGGTTATGTATTAGTAGATATATGGTATATCAAGGAGGCATGGCTATGTATAAGTAGATATACGGTATATCAAGGAGACATGGCTATGTATAAGTAGATATACGGTATATATCAAGGAGGCATGGCTATGTATAAGTAGATATACGGTATATCAAGGAGGCATGGCTATGTATAAGTAGATATACGGTATATCAAGGAGGCATGGCTATGAGTAAGTAGATATATGGTATATCAAGGAGGCATTGCTATGTATAAGTAGATATATGGTATACTAAGGATTCATGGCTATGTATAAGTAGATATACGGTATATCAAGGAGGCATGGCTATGTATAAGTAGATATACGGTATATCAAGGAAACATGGCTATGTATATGTAGAAATACGGTATATATCAAGGAGGCATGGCTATGTATATGTAGATATACGGTATCTCAAGGAGGCATGGTAATGTATAAGTAGATATACGGTATATCAAGGAGACATGGCGATGTATAAGTAGATATACGGTATATCAAGGAGGTATTGCTATGCATAAGTAGATGTATGCTATATATCAAGGAGGGATGACTATGTATAAGTAGATATACGGTATATCAAGGAGGCATGGCTATGTATAAGTAGATATATTGTATATCAAGGAGGCATGGCTATGTGTAAGTAGATATATGGTATATCAAGGAGGCATTGCTATGTATAAGTAGATATATAGTATACTAAGGAGTCATGGTTATGTATAAGTAGATATACGGTATATCAAGGAGACATGGCTATGTATAAGTAGATATACGGTATATATCAAGGAGGCATGGCTATGTATAAGTATATATACGGTATATCAAGGAGGCATGGTAATGTATAAGTAGATATACGGTATATCAAGGAGGCATGGTAATGTATAAGTAGATATATGGTATATCAAGGAGGCATGGCTATGTATAATTAGATATACGGTATATCAAGGAGGCATGGTTATATATAAGTAGATATATGGTATATCAAGGAGGCATGGCACTGTATAAGTAGATATGCGGTATATCAAGGAGGCATGGCTATGTGTAAGTAGATATATGGTATATCAAGGAGGCATGGCTATGTATAAGTAGATATATGGTATACTAAGGAGACATGGCTATGTATAAGTAGATATACGGTATATCAAGGAGACATGGCTATGCATAAGTAGATATACGGAAACATGGTCAAATGATATTTTTAATGTAAATGTAGATGGGTTTAGTTCGTATGTCTTAAATAGAAATGAAAAACATAAAGGTGCAAGAAGAGACAGTGGTGGTCTTATTATTTATGTGTCACAAAACTTAAATAAACATGTGGAGTTTGTAAAAACTGTGGATGATAGCATAATATGGCTAAAATTGAAGGGATATGTATTTGGTTTTGAGAATGATGTATTATTGTGCTTATGTTATAATATCCCAGGTGGCAGTAGTAGAGAGATGTTTGTGGAGCAAAATATATTTGACATTATTGCTAGTGATATGTATTATTTTGAAAATTTATATGATGGAAAATGTAATTATTTGATAACTGGAGATTTAAATTCTAGAGTTGGTGAAAAACCAGACTATGCGGAAAATGAGTACCTTTATAATGTAGATTTGTTACCTGACGATTATATTGTGGATGATGAATTACCTAGAATAAGCCAGGATAAAACAGTAAATGATAGTGGAAAAGTATTATTGAACTTTTGTAAAGCAACTGGTATTAGAATTGCAAATGGCAGAGTTGGTTTAGATAAAAACATTGGGAAATATACATGTATTGCTGAAAGAGGTAGTAGTGTCATAGATATGGTTTTATGTAAACCAGAATTATTTGATAAGATTAAATCTTTTGTGGTTCATGATTCAAATATTATATCTGATCACTGTGCTGTGGAATTTGTTTTTAATTCACATATTGATGAAAATGTCCACGGAAATACTTTACCAGATATTAATAATGATCATGTGAAATTTGTATATAAATGGGATGATGCTAAGAAGGATTTGTACATGGAAACATTAGCTAGCGATAATATTACTAGCAAATTACAATACCTATGTGACAATTTAAATGCTGTAGAAAACAAGGATGACGTTGATATAAATTTGAACGAATTTTATAGCACTATAGAACAGGTATGCACACCACTGTTTAAAAGAAACAATAGTCCAAAAAATAAAATAAATAGACCAACTCATGTGCAGAAACCATGGTATGATGATGAATGTAAGGCGGGACAACATCAGTTTTATTTGTGCTTGAATGATTTTAGATATGATAAATCTAATGAAAATAGAAGGCAAATGGTCCGAGCTAGAAGCGAATATAAGGATATTATTAGAAATAAGAAGTATAATTATGATAAATGCCAAACCAAACAATTAGAGACTATGAGGGTAAAAAAATGCGAAGGAATATTGGAAACGGTTAAAAGGGTTATGTGGCATGAGGACATCTAAGGTGTTGTCAACTAATCAATTTGCTGATTATTTTAAGTCAATAAATGATCCGCAATCTGTATTTTTTCAAGCGGATGAAGATGTTATGTATTTTAATGATAGATATTTAAATGGAGAATTAAATTGTATGTTTAATGAATTGAATGTAGAAATCATGTCTATTGAAATTATTAAAGCTTGCAGAGAGTTAAAATGTGGAACATCTGCTGGTCCAGATGCTGTATTAAACGAGTTCTTTAAACATGGAACCAACAATGAAGTACTTCTGTTGTATTTAAAATGTCTGTTTAATAAATTATTCGATGTTGGGTATTTCCCATATATGTGGACTGACGGTTTTATTATTCCACTGCATAAAAAAGGTGATGTTGATGAAACTGGAAACTACAGGGGTATAACTTTATTAAGCACGCTTGGAAAACTATTTACCAGAATCTTAAACAATCGTTTGACTACTTGGGCTGAAATGTATAATGTCTATATAGAAGCACAGGCTGGTTTTCGAAAGAGCATGGGAACTATTGATAACATCTTTATATTGCATGGAATAATAAATCATATGCTAAATAACAATAGGAAACTGTATGTAGCCTTCATTGATTTTATGAAAGCCTTCGATTTTGTAGTTAGAGATATAATGTGGTACAAATTATTAAAAATAGGTGTTAGAGGTAAAATTCTTAACATTATTAAGTCCATGTATACACATGTTAAAGCGAGAGTTAAATATCAAAACATATTAAGTGATGAATTTACATGTTATTTGGGAGTTAGACAAGGCGAATGTTTATCACCTTTCCTATTCTCCATGTACTTGAATGATATTGAAGAGGATTTTATGCTACATGGTTATGATGGAGTGGATGTTGGTATGCTTAAGTTATTTTTGTTATTATATGCTGATGATATAGTAATATTTGCAGAATCTGAAAATAGTTTGCAAAAAGGTTTAGAAATATTGCATGATTATTGTCAAAAGTGGAAGTTAACTGTGAATATAAATAAAACAAAAATAATGATATTTAAGAAAGGTGGGGCAAATAGACGAAATGTTCAGTTTGCATATAATGGAGACATAATTGAAATTGTAAAGCAGTTTACTTATTTAGGAATTGTGTTTACCACAGGTGGTTCTTTTAGCTCAACACACGATGCACTAGCTGGACAAGCTTTAAAAGCTATGTTCAAATTAAAAACTTATTTAGTTAAATTTCCTAATATTTTAGTTAGTCATTCTCTTGATTTGTTTGATAAACTCATTACACCAATTCTTAGTTATGGCTGTGAAATATGGGGTTTCAATGAGATAGCTACAATTGAAAAGGTACATTTACAGTATTGTAAGCAACTGCTCGGTGTACGTGTACAGACACAAAATAGTTTTGTGTATGGAGAAACTGGTAGATGTACATTACTTATTAAAAGATTGTATGCAATTATGCGATATTGGTTTAAAGTTTTACAATGTGATGATGGTAAATATGTTAGTGTTATCTATAAAATGATGTTACATGACTTAGAATTGTATCCACACAAAAAAACTTGGGCACGAAATGTACGAAATGTATTACAGTCATTAGGTTTTAATCACGTATGGATTGTTCAAGGAGTAGGAGATACAGACCTATTTTTAGCAACTTTTAAACAACGGCTATATGATAATTATTTACAAGACTGGAATAGCCAGTTAGAAAACTCAACAAGAGCTCGTACTTATAGACTATTTTCTGATTTTTGTTTCCAACCTTATTTAGATATTATAAATGTTCGTAAATTCAGGATAGCATATACTAGATTGAGAGTATCAGCCCATAGATTAGAAATTGAATCAGGTAGATGGCATAAACCAGAAAAGATTCCGATAGATGATCGCAACTGTCAATTATGTAATAGTGTAGAAGATGAATTTCACTTTTTGCTAGAATGCCCTCTGTATCATGAAATTAGAATTCTTTATATAAAAAGATATTATTGGAAAAGACCGAACATATTAAAGTTCAAGGAGTTGCTACAAGCTACTAGTTCGTGTATTGTTAGAAACTTGTCGATGTATATATGTAAAAGCTTTGAAAAAAGAAATACTTTATACTACCATCAATAACCTATTCTTCTCACTGTGTGTCAGAGTATATGTACAAATTGTTATCAAGGAGGCATGGCTATGTATAAGTATATATACCGTATATCAAGGAGGCATGGTAATGTATAAGTAGATATATGGTATATCAAGGAGGCATGGCTATGTATAAGTAGATATACGGTATATCAAGGAGGCGTGGCTATGTATAAGTAGATATACGGTATATCAAGGAGGCAGGGCTAGGCATAAGTAGATATACGGTATATCACGGAGGCATGGCTGTGTATAAACAGATATACGGTATATCAAGGAGGCATGGTAATGCATAAGTAGATATACGGTATATGAAGGAGGCGTGGCTATGTATAAGTAGATATACGGTATATCAAGGAGGCATGGCTATGCATAAGTAGATATACGGTATATCAAGGAGGCATGGTAATGTATAAGTATATATACGGTATATCAAGGAGGCTTGGCTATGTATAAGTAGATATACGGTATATTAAGGAGGCATGGCTATGTATAAGTAGATATACGGTATATCAAGGAGGCATGGTTATGTATAAGTAGATATATGGTATATCAAGGAGGCATGGCACTGTATAAGTAGATGTACGGTATATCAAGGAGATAGGGCTATGTATACATAGATATGCGGTATATCAAGGAGGCATGGTTATGTATAAGTAGATATATGGTATATCAAGGAGGCATGGCTATGTATAAGTAGATATACGGTATATCAAGGAGACATGGCTATGTATAAGTAGATATACGGTATATATCAAGGAGGCATGGCTATGTATAAGTAGATATACGGTATATCAAGGAGGCATGGTAATGTATAAGTAGATATACGGTATATCAAGGAGGCATGGTAATGTATAAGTAGATATACGGTATATCAAGGTGGCATGGCTATGTATAAGTATATATATGGTATATCAAGGAGGCATGGCTATGTATAAGTAGATATACGGTATATCAAGGAGGCATGGCTATGTATAAGTAGATATATGGTATATCAAGGAGGCATGGCTATGTATAAGTAGATATATGGTATATCAAGGAGGCATGGCGATGTATAAGTAGATATACGGTATATCAAGGAGGTATTGCTATGTATAAGTAGATGTATGCTATATATCAAGGAGGGATGACTATGTATAAGTAGATATACATAACCATGCCTCCTTGATATATACCGTATAAGTAGATATACGGTATATCAAGGAGGCATGGTAATTTATAAGTAGATATATGGTATATCAAGGAGGCATTGCTATGCCTAAGTAGATATACGGTATATCAAGGAGGTATTGCTATGTATAAGTAGATATATGGTATATATCAAGGAGGGATGGCTATGTATAAGTAGATATACGGTAATATCAAGGAGGTATGGCTATGTATAAGTAGATATACGGTATATCAAGGAGGCATGGCTATGTTTAAGTAGATATATGGTATATCAAGGAGGCATTGCTATGTATAAGTTGATATATGGTATACTAAGGAGTCATGGCTATGTATAAGTAGATATACGGTATATCAAGGAGGCCTGGTAATGTATAAGTAGATATACGGTATATCAAGGAGGCATGGCTATGTATAAGTAGATATACGGTATATCAAGGAGGTATGGCTATGTATACTAGATAGCGGGTATCAAGGAGGCATGGTAATGTATAAGTAGATATACGGTATATCAAGGAGCATGGCTATGTATAAGTAGATATACGGTATATCAAGGAGACATGGCTATGTATAAGTAGATATACGGTATATCAAGGAGGCATGGCTATGTATAAGTAGATATACGGTATATCAAGGAGACATGGCTATGATAGTAGATATATGGTATATCAAGGAGGCAGCTATGTATAATAAAAACAATGGTAATGTATAAGTAGATATACGGTATATCAAGGAGGCATGGTAATGTATAAGTAGATATACGGTATATCAAGGAGGCATGGCTATGTATTAGTAGATATACGGTATATCAAGGAGGCATGGCTATGTATAAGTAGATATACGGTATATCAAGGAGGCATGGTTATGTATAAGTAGATATACGGTATATCAAGGAGGCATGGCTATGTATAAGTAGATATACGGTATATCAAGGAGGCATGGCTATGTATAAGTAGATATACGGTATATCAAGGAGGCATGGTTATGTATAAGTAGATATACGGTATATCAAGGAGGCATGGCTATGTATAAGTAGATATATGGTATATCAAGGAGGCATGGTTATGTATAAGTAGATATACGGTATATCAAGGAGGCATGGCTATGTATAAGTAGATATACGGTATATCAAGGAGGCATGGCTATGTATAAGTAGATATACGGTATATCAAGGAGGCAGGGCTAGGTATAAGTAGATATACGGTATATCAAGGAGGCATGCTAATGCATAAGTAGATATACGGTATATCAAGTTGGCGTGGCTATGTATAAGTAGATATACGGTATATCAAGGAGGCATGGCTATGTATAAGTAGATATATGGTATATCAAGGAGGCATGGTAATGTATAAGTAGATATATGGTATATCAAGGAGGCATGTCTATGTATAAGTAGATATATGGTATATCAAGGAGGCATGGTAATGTATAAGTAGATATACGGTATATCAAGGAGGCATGGTAATGTATAAGTAGATATACGGTATATCAAGGAGGCATGGTAATGCATAAGTAGATATATGGTATATCAAGGAGGCATTGCTATGCATAAGTAGATATACGGTATATCAAGGAGGCATTGCTATGTATAAGTAGATATATGGTATATATCAAGGAGAGATGGCTATGTATAAGTAGATATACGGTATATCAAGGAGGTATGGCTATGTATAAGTAGATATACGGTATATCAAGGAGGCATGGCTATGTATAAGTAGATATATGGTATATCAAGGAGGCATTGCTATGTATAAGTTGATATATGGTATACTAAGGAGTCATGGCTATGTATAAGTAGATATACGGTATATCAAGGAGGCCTGGTAATGTATAAGTAGATATACGGTATATCAAGGAGGCATGGCTATGTATAAGTAGATATACGGTATATCAAGGAGGCATGGTAATGTATAAGTAGATATACGGTATATCAAGGAGGCATGGTAATGTATAAGTAGATATACGGTATATCAAGGAGGCATGGTAATGTATAAGTAGATATAAGGTATACCAAGGAGGCATGGCTATGTATAAGTAGATATATGGTATATCAAGGAAGCATGGCTATGTATAAGTAGATATATGGTATATCAAGGAGGCATGGTAATGTACAAGTAGATATACGGTATATAAAGGAGGCATGGTAATGTACAAGTAGATATACGGTATATCAAGGAGGCATGGCTATGTATAAGTAGATATACGGTATATCAAGGAGGCATGGCTATGCATAAGTAGTTATACGGTATATCAAGGAGGCATGGTTATGTATAAGTAGATATACGGTATATCAAGGAGGCATGGCTAGGTATAAGTAGATATACGGTATATCAAGGAGGCATGGCTATGTATAAGTAGATATACGGTATATCAAGGAGGCATGGTAATGTATAAGTAGATATACGGTATATCAAGGAGGCATGGCTATGTATAAGTAGATATATGGTATATCAAGGAGGCATGGTAATGTATAAGTAGATATACGTTATATCAAGGAGGCATGGTTATGTATAAGTAGATATACGGTATATCAAGGAGGCATGGCTATGTATAAGTAGATATACGGTATATCAAGGAGGCAAGGTTATGTATAAGTAGATATACGGTATATCAAGGAGGCAGGGCTAGGTATAAGTAGATATACGGTATATCAAGGAGTCATGCTAATGCATAAGTAGATATACGTTATATCAAGGAGGCATGGCTATGTATAAGTAGATCTATGGTATATCAAGGAGGCATGGTAATGTATAAGTAGATATATGGTATATCAAGGAGGCATGTCTATGTATAAGTAGATATATGGTATATCAAGGAGGCATGGTAATGTATAAGTAGATATACGGTATATCAAGGAGGCATGGTAATGTATAAGTAGATATACGGTATATCAAGGAGGCATGGTTATGTATAAGTAGATATACGGTATATCAAGGAGGCATGGCTATGCATAAGTAGATATATGGTATATCAAGGAGGCATGGCTATGCATAAGTAGATATATGGTATATCAAGGAGGCAGGGCTAGGCATAAGTAGATATACGGTATATCACGGAGGCATGGCTGTGTATAAACAGATATACGGTATATCAAGGAGGCATGGTAATGCATAAGTAGATATACGGTATATCAAGGAGGCGTTGCTATGTATAAGTAGATATACGGTATATCAAGGAGGCATGGCTATGCATAAGTAGATATACGGTATATCAAGGAGGCATGGTAATGTATAAGTAGATATACGGTATATTAAGGAGGCATGGCTATGTATAAGTAGATATACGGTATATTAAGGAGGCATGGTTATGTATAAGTAGATATATGGTATATCAAGGAGGCATGGTTATGTATAAGTAGATATATGGTATATCAACGAGGCATGGCACTGTATAAGTAGATATACGGTATATCAATGAGATAGGGCTATGTATACATAGATATGCGGTATATCAAGGAGGCATGGTTATGTATAAGTAGATATATGGTATATCAAGGAGGCATGGCTATGTATAAGTAGATATATGGTATATCAAGGAGGCATGGTAATGTATAAGTAGATATCCGGTGTATAAGTAGATATATGGTATATCAAGGAGGTATTGCTATGTATAAGTAGATATATGGTATATATCAAGGAGGGATGGCTATGTATAAGTAGATATACGGTATATCAAGGAGGCATGGCTATGTATAAGTAGATATACGGTATATCAAGGAGGCATGGCTATGTGTAAGTAGATATTTGGTATATCAAGGAGGCATTGCTATGTATAAGTTGATATATGGTATATCAAGGAGGCATGGTAATGTATAAGTAGATATATGGTATATCAAGGAGGCATGGTTATGTATAAGTAGGTATATGGTATATCAAGCAGGCATGGCTATGTATAAGTAGATATATGGTATATCAAGGAGGCATGGTAATGTATAAGTAGATATATGGTATATCAAGGAGGTATGGCACTGTATAAGTAAATATACGGTATATCAAGGAGACATGGCTATGTATACATAGATATGCGGTATTTCAAGGAGGCATGGATATGTATAAGTAGATATATGGTATATCAAGGAGGCATGGCTATGTATAAGTAGATATACGGTATATCAAGGAGACATGGCTATGTATAAGTAGATATACGGTATATCAAGGAGACATGGCTATGTATAAGTAGATATACGGTATTATCAAGGAGGCATGGCTATGTATAAGTAGATATACGGTATATCAAGGAGGCATGGTAAGTATAAGTAGATAGGTATATCAAGGAGGCATGATGCATAAGTAGATATACAGTATATCAAGGAGGCATGGCTATGCATAAGTAGATATATGGTATATCAAGGAGACATGGCTATGTATAAGTAGATATACGGTATATCAAGGAGGCATGGCTATGTATAAGTAGATATATGGTATATCAAGGAGGCATGGCTATGCATAAGTAGATATATGGTATATCAAAGAGGCATGGTAATGTATAAGTAGATATACGGTATATCAAGGAGGCATGGTAATGTATAAGTAGATATACGGTATATCAAGGAGGCATGGCTATGTATAAGTAGATATACGGTATATATCAAGGAGGCATGGCTATGTATAAGTAGATATACGGTATATCAAGGAGGCATGGCTATGTATAAGTAGATATACGGTATATCAAGGAGGCATGGCTATGTATAAGTAGATATACGGATATATCAAGGAGGCATGGCTATGTATAAGTAGATATACGGTATATCAAGGAGGCATGGCTATGTATAAGTAGATATACGGTATATCAAGGAGGCATGGCTATGTATAAGTAGATATACGGTATATCAAGGAGGCATGGCTATGTATAAGTAGATATACGGTATATCAAGGAGGCATGGTAATGTATAAGTAGATATACGGTATATCAAGGAGGCATGGCTATGTATAAGTAGATATACGGTATATCAAGGAGGCATGGTTATGTATAAGTAGATATATGGTATATCAAGGAGGCATGGCAATGTATAAGTAGATATACGGTATATCAAGGAGACATGGCTATGTATAAGTAGATATACGGTATATCAAGGAGGCATGGTTATGTATAAGTAGATATACGGTATATCAAGGAGGCATGGCTATGTATAAGTAGATATATGGTATATCAAGGAGGCATGGTAATGTATAAGTAGATATACGGTATATCAAGGAGGCATGGCTATGTATAAGTAGATATATGGTATATCAAGGAGGCATGGCAATGTATAAGTAGATATACGGTATATCAAGGAGGCATGGCTATGTATAAGTAGATATACGGTATATCAAGGAGGCATGGCTATGTATAAGTAGATATATGGTATATCAAGGAGGCATGGCTATGTATAAGTAGATATATGGTATATCAAGGAGACATGGCTATGTATAAGTAGATATACGGATATATCAAGGAGGCATGGCTATGTATAAGTAGATATACGGTATATCAAGGAGGCATGGTTATGTATAAGTAGATATACGGTATATCAAGGAGGCATGGTAATGTATAAGTAGATATATGGTATATCAAGGAGGCATGGCTATGTATAAGTAGATATATGGTATATCAAGGAGGCATGGCTATGCATAAGTAGATATATGGTATATCAAGGAGGCATGGTAATGTATAAGTAGATATACGGTATATCAAGGAGGCATGGCTATGTATAAGTAGATATACGGTATATCAAGGAGACATGGCTATGTATAAGTAGATATACGGTA
>CM026400.1:46206742-46244644 GCA_014843695.1 Archivesica marissinica
TAAGTAGATATATGGTATATCAAGGAGGCATGGTTATGTATAAGTAGATATATGGTATATCAAGGAGGCATGGCTATGTATAAGTAGATATACGGTATATCAAGGAGGCATGGCTATGTATATGTAGATATATGGTATATCAAGGAGGCATGGCTATGTATAAGTAGATATATGGTATATCAAGGAGGCATGGCTATGTATAAGTAGATATACGGTATATCAAGGAGGCATGGCTATGTATAAGTAGATATACGGTATATCAAGGAGGCATGGCTATGTATAAGTAGATATACGGTATATCAAGGAGGCATGGCTATGTATAAGTAGATATACGGTATATCAAGGAGGCATGGCTATGTATAAGTAGATATACGGTATATCAAGGAGGCATGGCTATGTATAAGTAGATATATACGGTATATCAAGGAGGCATGGCTATGTATAAGTAGATATACGGTATATCAAGGAGGCATGGCTATGTATAAGTAGATATACGGTATATCAAGGAGGCATGGCTATGTATAAGTAGATATATGGTATATCAAGGAGGCATGGCTATGTATAAGTAGATATACGGTATATTAAGGAGGCATGGCTATGTATAAGTAGATATACGGTATATCAAGGAGGCATGGCTATGCATAAGTAGATATACGGTATATCAAGGAGGCATGGTTATGTATAAGTAGATATACGGTATATCAAGGAGGCATGGCTATGTATAAGTAGATATACGGTATATCAAGGAGGCATGGCTATGTATAAGTAGATATACGGTATATCAAGGAGGCATGGCTATGTATAAGTAGATATACGGTATATCAAGGAGGCATGGCTATGTATAAGTAGATATACGGTATATCAAGGAGGTATTGCTATGTATAAGTAGATGTATGCTATATATCAAGGAGACATGACTATGTATAAGTAGATATACGGTATATCAAGGAGGCATGGCTATGTATAAGTAGATATATTGTATATCAAGGAGGCATGGCTATGTATAAGTAGATATATGGTATATCAAGGAGGCATTGCTATGTATAAGAAGATATATGGTATACTTAGGAGTCATGGCTATGTATAAGTAGATATACGGTATATCAAGGAGACATGGCTATGCATAAGTAGATATACGGTATATCAAGGAGATATGTCTATGTATAAGTAGATATACGGTATATCAATGAGACATGGTTATGTATAAGTAGAAATACGGTATATATCAAGGAGGCATGGCTATGTATAAGTATATATACGGTATATCAAGGAGGCATGGCTATGTATAAGTAGATATATGGTATATCAATGAGACATGGTTATGTATAAGTAGATATACGGTATATCAAGGAGGCATGGCTATGTGTAAGTATATATACGGTATATCAAGGAGGCATGGCTATGTATAAGTAGATATACGGTATATCAAGGAGGCGTGGCTATGTATAAGTAGATATACGGTATATCAAGGAGGCATGGTTATGTATAAGTAGATATATGGTATATCAAGGAGGCATGGCACTGTATAAGTAGATATACGGTATATCAAGGAGACATTGCTATGTATAAGTAGATATGCGGTATATCAAGGAGGCATGGTTATGTATTAGTAGATATATGGTATATCAAGGAGGCATGGCTATGTATAAGTAGATATACGGTATATATCAAGGAGGCATGGCTATGTATAAGTAGATATACGGTATATCAAGGAGGCATGGTAATGTATAAGTAGATATACGGTATATCAAGGAGGCATGGTAATGTATAAGTAGATATACGGTATATCAAGGAGGCATGGCTATGTATAAGTAGATATATGGTATATTAAGGAGGTATTGCTATGCATAAGTAGATATACAGTATATCAAGGAGGCATGGCTATGTATAAGTAGATATACGGTATATCAAGGAGGCATGGCTATGTATAAGTAGATATATGGTATATCAAGGAGGCATGGCTATGTGTAAGTAGATATATGGTATATCAAGGAGGATGGCTATGTGTAAGTAGATATATGGTATATCAAGGAGGCATTGCTATGTATAAGTAGATATATGGTATACTAAGAGACATGGCTATGTATAAGTAGATATACGGTATATCAAGGAGGCATGGCTATGTATAAGTAGATATAGGTATATCAGGAGGATGGCTATGTTAATAGAAAGATATCAAGGAGGCATTGCTATGTATAAGTAGATATATGGTATACTAAGGAGACATGGCTATGTATAAGTAGATATACGGTATATCAAGGAGGCATGGCTATGTATAAGTAGATATACGGTATATCAAGGAGACATGGCTATGTATAAGTAGATATACGGTATATCAAGGAGACATGGCTATGTATATGTAGATATACGGTATATATCAAGGAGGCATGGCTATGTATAAATAGATATACAGTATATCAAGGAGGCATTGATATGTATAAGTAGATATACGGTATATCAAGGAGGCATGGCTATGTATAAGTAGATATACGGTATATCAAGGAGGCATGGCTATGTGTAAGTAGATATATGGTATATCAAGGAGGCATGGCTATGTATAAGTAGATATATGGTATACCAAGGAGTCATGGCTATGTATAAGTAGATATACGGTATATCAAGGAGGCATGGTAATGTATAAGTAGATATACGGTATATCAAGGAGGCATGGCTATGTATAAGTAGATATACGGTATATCAAGGAGGCATGGCTATGTATAAGTAGATATACGGTATATCAAGGATACATGGCTATGTATAAGTAGATATACGGTATATCAAGGAGACATGGCTATGTATAAGTAGATATACGGTATATATCAAGGAGGCATGGCTATGTATATATAGATATACGGTATATCAAGGAGGCATGGATATGTATAAGTAGATATACGGTATATCAAGGAGGCATGGCTATGTATAAGTAGATATATGGTATATCAAGAGAATGGTATGTATAAGTAGATATATGGTATATCAAGGAGTCATGGTTATGTATAAGTAGATATATGGTATATCAAGGAGGCATGGCTATGTATAAGTAGATATACGGTATATCAAGGAGGCATGGCTATGTATAAGTAGATATATGGTATATCAAGGAGGCATGGCTATGTATAAGTAGATATACGGTATATCAAGGAGGCATTGCTATGTATAAGTAGATATACGGTATATCAAGGAGGCATGGCTATGTATAAGTAGATATATGGTATATCAAGGAGGCATGGCTATGTATAAGTAGATATACGGTATATCAAGGAGGCATGGCTATGTATAAGTAGATATATGGTATATCAAGGAGGCATGGCTATGTATAAGTAGATATACGGTATATCAAGGAGGTATTGCTATGTATAAGTAGATTATGATATATCAAGGAGGATGGCTATGTATAAGTAGATATACGGTATATCAAGGAGGCATGGCTATGTATAAGTAGATATATTGTATATCAAGGAGGCATGGCTATGTGTAAGTAGATATATGGTATATCAAGGAGGCATTGCTATGTATAAGTAGATATATGGTATACTAAGGAGGCATGGCTATGTATAAGTAGATATACGGTATATCAAGGAGACATGGCTATGTATAAGTAGATATACGGTATATCAAGGAGGCATGGTAATGTATAAGTAGATATACGGTATATCAAGGAGACATGGCTATGTATAAGTAGATATACGGTATATCAAGGAGATATGGCTATGTATAAGTAGATATACGGTATATCAATGAGACATGGTTATGTATAAGTAGAAATACGGTATATCAAGGAGGCATGGCTATGTATAAGTAGATATACGGTATATCAAGGAGACATGGCTATGTATAAGTAGATATACGGTATATCAAGGAGACATGGTTATGTATAAGTAGATATACGGTATATCAAGGAGGCATGGCTATGTATAAGTAGATATACGGTATATCAAGGAGGCATGGCTATGTATAAGTAGATATACGGTATATCAAGGAGATATGTCTATGTATAAGTAGATATACGGTATATCAATGAGACATGGTTATGTATAAGTAGATATACGGTATATCAAGGAGGCATGGCTATGTATAAGTATATATACGGTATATCAAGGAGGCATGGCTATGTATAAGTAGATATATGGTATATCAAGGAGGTATGGCTAGGTGTAAGTAGATATATGGTATATCAAGGAGGCATTGCTATGTATAAGTAGATATATGGTATACTAAGGAGGAATTGATATGTATAAGTAGATATACGGTATATGAAGGAGGTATGGCTATGTATAAGTAGATATACGGTATATCAAGGAGGCATGGCAATGTGTAAGTAGATATATGGTATATCAAGGAGGCATTGCTATGCATAAGTAGATATATGGTATACTAAGGAGTCATGGCTATGTATAAGTAGATATACGGTATATCAAGGAGGCCTGGTAATGTATAAGTAGATATACGGTATATCAAGGAGGCATGGCTATGTATAAGTAGATATACGGTATATCAAGGAGGCACGGCTATGTATAAATAGATATACTGTATATCAAGGAGGCATGGCTATGTATAAATAGATATACAGTATAACAAGGAGGCATTGCTATGTATAAGTAGATATACGGTATATCAAGGAGGCATGGCTATGTATAAGTAGATATACGGTATATCAAGGAGGCATGGTACATTGCTATGTATAAGTAGATATATGGTATACTAAGGATTCATGGCTATGTATAAGTAGATATACGGTATATCAAGGAGGCATGGCTATGTATAAGTAGATATACGGTATATCAAGGATACATGGCTATGTATAAGTAGATATACGGTATATCAAGGAGACATGGCTATGTATATGTAGATATGCGGTATATATTAAGGAGGCATGGCTATGTATATATAGATATACAGTATATCAAGGAGGCATTGATATGTATAAGTAGATATACGGTATATCAAGGAGGTATGGCTATGTATAAGTAGATATATGGTATATCAATGAGACATGGTTATGTATAAGTAGATATATGGTATATCAATGAGTCATGGTTATGTATAAGTAGATATATGGTATATCAAGGAGGCATGGCTATGTATAAGTAGATATACGGTATATGAAGGAGGCATGGCTATGTATAAGTAGATATATGGTATATCAAGGAGGCATGGCGATGTATAAGTAGATATACGGTATATCAAGGAGGTATTGCTATGTATAAGTAGATATACGGTATATGAAGGAGGCATGGCTATGTATAAGTAGATATATGGTATATCAAGGAGGTATGGCTATGTATAAGTAGATATACGGTATATGAAGGAGGCATGGCTATGTATAAGTAGATATATGGTATATCAAGGAGGCATGGCGATGTATAAGTAGATATACGGTATATCAAGGAGGTATTGCTATGTATAAGTAGATGTATGCTATATATCAAGGAGAGATGACTATGTATAAGTAGATATACGGTATATCAAGGAGGCATGGCTATGTATAAGTAGATATATTGTATATCAAGGAGGCATGGCTATGTGTAAGTAGATATATGGTATATCAAGGAGGCATTGCTATGTATAAGAAGATATATGGTATACTTAGGAGTCATGGCTATGTATAAGTAGATATACGGTATATCAAGGAGACATGGCTATGCATAAGTAGATATACGGTATATCAAGGAGATATGTCTATGTATAAGTAGATATACGGTATATCAATGAGACATGGTTATGTATAAGTAGATATACGGTATATATCAAGGAGGCATGGCTATGTATAAGTATATATACGGTATATCAAGGAGGCATGGTAATGTATAAGTAGATATATGGTATATCAAGGAGGCATGGCTATGTATAAGTAGATATACGGTATATCAAGGAGGCATGGCTATGTATAAGTAGATATACGGTATATCAAGGAGGCATGGTTATGTATAAGTAGATATATGGTATATCAAGGAGGCATGGCACTGTATAAGTAGATATACGGTATATCAAGGAGACATGGCTATGTATAAGTAGATATACGGTATATCAAGGAGGCATGGTTATGTATAAGTAGATATATGGTATATCAAGGAGGCATGGCTATGTATAAGTAGATATACGGTATATCAAGGAGGCATGGTAATGTATAAGTAGATATACGGTATATCAAGGAGGCATGGTAATGTATAAGTAGATATACGGTATATCAAGGAGGCATGGCTATGTATAAGTAGATATATGGTATATTAAGGAGGTATTGCTATGCATAAGTAGATATACAGTATATCAAGGAGGCATGGCTATGTATAAGTAGATATACGGTATATCAAGGAGGCATGGCTATGTATAAGTAGATATACGGTATATCAAGGAGGCATGGCTATGTGTAAGTAGATATACGGTATTTCAAGGAGGCATTGCTATGTATAAGTAGATATATGGTATACTAAGGATTCATGGCTATGTATAAGTAGATATACGGTATATCAAGGAGGCATAGCTATGTATAAGTAGATATACGGTATATCAAGGAGACATGGCTATGTATAAGTAGATATATGGTATATCAAGGAGACATGGCTATGTATATGTAGAAATACGGTATATATCAAGGAGGCATGGCTATGTATATGTAGATATACGGTATATCAAGGAGGCATGGTAATGTATAAGTAGATATACGGTATATCAAGGAGGCATGGTAATGTATAAGTAGATATATGGTATATCAAGGAGGCATGGCGAAGTATAAGTAGATATATCGTTTATCAAGGAGGCATTGCTATGCATAAGTAGATATATGGTTTATCAAGGAGGCATTGCTATGCATAAGTAGATATATGGTATATCAAGGAGGCATAGCTATGTATAATTAGATATATGGTTTATCAAGGAGGCATTGCTATGCATAAGTAGATATATGGTATATCAAGGAGGCATGGCTATGTATAAGTAGATATACGGTATATCAAGGAGGCATGGCTATGCATAAGTAGATATATGGTATATCAAGGAGACATGGCTATGTATAAGTAGATATATGGTATATCAAGGAGGCATGGCTATGTATAAGTAGATATACGGTATATCAAGGAGGCATGGCTATGTATAAGTAGATATATGGTATATCAAGGAGGCATGGCTATGCATAAGTAGATATACGGTATATCAAGGAGGCATTGCTATGTATAAGTAGATATATGGTATATCAAGGAGGCATGGCTATGTATAAGTAGATATACGGTATATCAAGGAGGCATGGCTATGTATAAGTAGATATATGGTATATCAAGGAGGCATGGCTATGTATAAGTAGATATACGGTATATCAAGGAGGCATGGCTATGTATAAGTAGATATATGGTATATCAAGGAGGCATGGTAATGTATAAGTAGATATATGGTATATCAAGGAGGCATGGCTATGTATAAGTAGATATACGGTATATCAAGGAGGCATGGCTATGTATAAGTAGATATACGGTATATCAAGGAGGCATGGTAATGTATAAGTAGATATACGGTATATCAAGGAGGCATGGCTATGTATAAGTAGATATACGGTATATCAAGGAGGCATGGCTATGCATAAGTAGATATATGGTATATCAAGGAGGCATGGTTATGTATAAGTAGATATACGGTATATCAAGGAGGCATGGCTATGTATAAGTAGATATATGGTATATCAAGGAGGCATGGCTATGTATAAGTAGATATATGGTATATCAAGGAGGCATGGCAATGTATAAGTAGATATACGGTATATCAAGGAGATATGGCTATGTATAAGTAGATATACGGTATATCAAGGAGGCATGGCTATGTATAAGTAGATATACGGTATATCAAGGAGGCATGGCTATGTATAAGTAGATATATGGTATATCAAGGAGGCATGGTAATGTATAAGTAGATATACGGTATATCAAGGAGGCATGGTTATGTATAAGTAGATATATGGTATATCAAGGAGGCATGGCACTGTATAAGTAAATATACGGTATATCAAGGAGACATGGCTATGTATACATAGATATGCGGTATTTCAAGGAGGCATGGATATGTATAAGTAGATATATGGTATATCAAGGAGGCATGGCTATGTATAAGTAGATATACGGTATATCAAGGAGACATGGCTATGTATAAGTAGATATACGGTATATATCAAGGAGGCATGGCTATGTATAAGTAGATATACGGTATATCAAGGAGGCATGGTAATGTATAAGTAGATATACGGTATATCAAGGAGGCATGGTAATGTATAAGTAGATATATGGTATATCAAGGAGGCATTGCTATGTATAAGTAGATATATGGTATATCAAGGAGGCATGGCTATGCATAAGTAGATATATGGTATATCAAGGAGGCATGGTAATGTATAAGTAGATATACGGTATATCAAGGAGGCATGGTAATGTATAAGTAGATATACGGTATATCAAGGAGACATGGCTATGTATAAGTAGATATACGGTATATATCAAGGAGGCATGGCTATGTTTAAGTAGATATACGGTATATCAAAGAGGCATGGTAATGTATAAGTAGATATACGGTATATCAAGGAGGCATGGTAATGTATAAGTAGATATATGGTATATCAAGGATGCATGGCTATGTATAAGTAGATATACGGTATATCAAGGAGGCATGGCTATGTATAAGTAGATATACGGTATATCAAGGAGGCATGGTTATGTATAAGTAGATATATGGTATATCAAGGAGGCATGGCACTGTATAAGTAGATATACGGTATATCAAGGAGACATGGCTATGTATAAGTAGATATACGGTAAACAAAGGAGGCATGGTTATGTATTAGTAGATATATGGTATATCAAGGAGGCATGGCTATGTATAAGTAGATATACGGTATATCAAGGAGACATGGCTATGTATAAGTAGATATACGGATATATCAAGGAGGCATGGTTATGTATAAGTAGATATACGGTATATCAAGGAGGCATGGTAATGTATAAGTAGATATATGGTATATCAAGGAGGCATTGCTATGTATAAGTAGATATACGGTATATCAAGGAGGCATGGCTATGTATAAGTAGATATACGGTATATCAAGGAGGCATGGTAATGTATAAGTAGATATACGGTATATCAAGGAGGCATGGCTATGTATAAGTAGATATACGGTATATCAAGGAGGCATGGCTATGTATAAGTAGATATATGGTATATCAAGGAGGCATTGCTATGTATAAGTAGATATATGGTATACTAAGGAGTCATGGCTATGTATAAGTAGATATACGGTATATCAAGGAGGCATGGCTATGTATAAGTAGATATACGGTATATCAAGGAGACATGGCTATGTATAAGTAGATATACGGTATATCAAGGAGACATGGCTATGTATAAGTAGATATACGGTATATATTAAGGAGGCATGGCTATGTATAAATAGATATACAGTATATCAAGGAGGCATTGATATGTATAAGTAGATATACGGTATATCAAGGAGGCATGGCTATGTATAAGTAGATATATGGTATATCAAGGAGTGATGGCTATGTATAAGTAGATATACGGTATATCAAGGAGGTATGGCTATGTATAAGTAGATATACGGTATATCAAGGAGGCATGGCTATGTGTAAGTAGATATATGGTATATCAAGGAGGCATTGCTATGTATAAGTAGATATATGGTATACTAAGGAGTCATGGCTATGTATAAGTAGATATACGGTATATCAAGGAGGCCTGGTAATGTATAAGTAGATATACGGTATATCAAGGAGGCATGGCTATGTATAAGTAGATATACGGTATATCAAGGAGGCATGGTAATGTATAAGTAGATATACGGTATATCAAGGAGGCATGGTAATGTATAAGTAGATATACGGTATATCAAGGAGGCATGGCTATGTATAAGTAGATATACGGTATATCAAGGAGGCATGGTTATGTATAAGTAGATATACGGTATATCAAGGAGGCATGGCTATGTATAAGTAGATATACGGTATATCAAGGAGGCATGGTAATGTATAAGTAGATATACGGTATATCAAGGAGGCATGGCTATGTATAAGTAGATATACGGTATATCAAGGAGGCATGGCTATGCATAAGTAGATATACGGTATATCAAGGAGGCATGGTAATGTATAAGTAGATATACGGTATATCAAGGAGGCATGGCTATGTATAAGTAGATATACGGTATATCAAGGAGGCATGGCTATGCATAAGTAGATATATGGTATATCAAGGAGGCATGGCTATGTGTAAATAGATATATGGTATATCAAGGAGGCATTGCTATGTATAAGTAGATATATGGTATATCAAGGAGTCATGGCTATGTATAAGTAGATATACGGTATATCAAGGAGGCATGGCTATGTATAAGTAGATATACGGTATATCAAGGAGACATGGCTATGTATAAGTAGATATACGGTATATCAAGGAGGCATGGCTATGTATAAGTAGATATATGGTATATCAAGGAGGCATGGTAATGTATAAGTAGATATACGGTATATCAAGGAGACATGGCTATGTATAAGTAGATATACGGTATATCAAGGAGACATGGCTATGTATAAGTAGATATATGGTATATCAAGGAGGCATGGCTATGTATAAGTAGATATACGGTATATCAAGGAGACATGGCTATGTATAAGTAGATATATGGTATATCAAGGAGGCATGGTAATGTATAAGTAGATATACGGTATATCAAGGAGGCATGGCTATGTATAAGTAGATATATGGTATATCAAGGAGGCATGGTAATGTATAAGTAGATATACGGTATATCAAGGAGGCATGGCTATGTATAAGTAGATATACGGTATATCAAGGAGGCATGGCTATGTATAAGTAGATATATGGTATATCAAGGAGGCATGGTAATGTATAAGTAGATATACGGTATATCAAGGAGGCATGGTAATGTATAAGTAGATATACGGTATATCAAGGAGACATGGCTATGTATAAGTAGATATATGGTATATCAAGGAGGCATGGCTATGTATAAGTAGATATACGGTATATCAAGGAGGCATGGCTATGTATAAGTAGATATATGGTATATCAAGGAGGCATGGCTATGTATAAGTAGATATACGGTATATCAAGGAGGCATGGCTATGTATAAGTAGATATATGGTATATCAAGGAGGCATGGCTATGTATAAGTAGATATACGGTATATCAAGGAGGCATGGCTATGTATAAGTAGATATATGGTATATCAAGGAGGCATGGCTATGTATAAGTAGATATACGGTATATCAAGGAGACATGGCTATGTATAAGTAGATATGCGGTATATCAAGGAAGCATGGTTATGTATTAGTAGCTATATGGTATATCAAGGAGGCATGGCTATGTATAAGTAGATATACGGTATATCAAGGAGACATGGCTATGTATAAGTAGATATACGGTATATATGAAGGAGGCATGGCTATGTATAAGTAGATGTATGGTATATCAAGGAGGCATTGCTATGTATTAGTAGATATACGGTATATCAAGGAGGCATGGCTATGTATAAGTAGATATAAGGTATATCGAGGAGGCATGGCTATGTGTAAGTAGATATATGGTATATCAAGGAGGCATTGCTATGTATAAGTAGATATATGGTATACTAAGGAGTCATGGCTATGTATAAGTAGATATACGGTATATCAAGGAGGCATGGCTATGTATATGTAGATATACGGTATATCAAGGAGACATGGCTATGTATAAGTAGATATACGGTATATCAAGGAGACATGGCTATGTATATGTAGATATACGGTATATCAAGGAGGCATGGTAATGTATAAGTAGATATACGGTATATCAAGGAGGCATGGTAATGTATAAGTAGATATACGGTATATCAAGGAGGCATGGTAATGTATAAGTAGATATACGGTATATCAAGGAGATATTGCTATGTATAAGTAGATATATTGTATATCAAGGAGGCATGGCTATGTGTAAGTAGATATACGGCATACCAAGGAGGCATGGCTATGTGTAAGTAACTATATTGTATATCAAGGAGGCATGGCTATGTATAAGTAGATATATTGTATATCAAGGAGGCATGGCTATGTGTAAGTAGATATACGGCATACCAAGGAGGCATGGCTATGTATAAGTAGCTATATTGTATATCAAGGAGAAATGGCTATGTATAAGTAGATATATTGTATATCAAGGAGGCATTGCTATGTATAAGTAGATATACGGTATATCAAGGAGGCATGGCTATGTATAAGTAGATATACGGTATATCAAGGAGGCATGGCTATGTATAAGTAGATATACGGTATATCAAGGAGGTATTGCTATGTATAAGTAGATATATGGTATATCAAGGAGTCCTGGTAATGTATAAGTAGATATACGGTATATCAAGGAGGCATGGTAATGTATAAGTAGATATACGGTATATCAAGGAGGCATGGCTATGTATAAGTAGATATACGGTATATCAAGGAAGCATGGCTATGTATAAGTAGATATACGGTATATCAAGGAGGCATGGCTATGTATAAGTAGATATAAGGTATACCAAGGAGGTATGGCTATGTATAAGTAGATATATGGTATATCAAGGAGGCATGGCTATGTATAAGTAGATATATGGTATATCAAGGAGGCATGGTAATGTATAAGTAGATATATGGTATATCAAGGAGGCATATCTATGTATAAGTAGATATACGGTATATCAAGGAGGCATGGTAATGTATAAGTAGATATACGGTATATCAAGGAGGCATGGTAATGTATACGTAGATATACGGTATATCAAGGAGGCATGGTTATGTATAAGTAGATATACGGTATATCAAGGAGGCATGGCTATGCATAAGTAGATATATGCTATATCAAGGAGGCATGGTTATGTATAAGTAGATATACGGTATATCAAGGAGGCGTGGCTATGTATAAGTAGATATACGGTATATCAAGGAGGCATGGCTATGCATAAGTAGATATACGGTATATCAAGGAGGCGTGGCTATGTATAAGTAGATATACGGTATATCAAGGAGGCATGGTAATGTATAAGTAGATATATGGTATATTAAGGAGGTAATGCTATGCATAAGTAGATATACGGTATATCAAGGAGACATGGCTATGTATAAGTAGATATGCGGTATATCAAGGAAGCATGGTTATGTATTAGTAGCTATATGGTATATCAAGGAGGCATGGCTATGTATAAGTAGATATACGGTATATCAAGGAGACATGGCTATGTATAAGTAGATATACGGTATATATGAAGGAGGCATGGCTATGTATAAGTAGATATAGGTATATCAAGGAGGCATGGCTATGTATAAGTAGATATACGGTATATCAAGGAGGCATGGCTATGTATAAGTAGATGTATGGTATATCAAGGAGGCATGGTAATGTATAAGTAGATATACGGTATATCAAGGAGATATTGCTATGTATAAGTAGATATATTGTATATCAAGGAGGCATGGCTATGTGTAAGTAGATATACGGCATACCAAGGAGAAATGGCAATGTATAAGTAGATATATTGTATATCAAGGAGGCATTGCTATGTATAAGTAGATATACGGTATATCAAGGAGGCATGGCTATGTATAAGTAGATATACGGTATATCAAGGAGGCATTGCTATGTATAAGTAGATATACGGTATATCAAGGAGGTATTGCTATGTATAAGTAGATATATGGTATATATCAAGGAGGGTGGCTATGTATAAGTAGATATACGGTATATCAAGGAGGTATGGCTATGTATAAGTAGATATACGGTAAATCAAGGAGGCATGGCTATGTGTAAGTAGATATATGGTATATCAAGGAGGCATTGCTATGTATAAGTAGATATATGGTATACCAAGGAGTCATGGCTATGTATAAGTAGATATACGGTATATCAAGGAGGCATGGTAATGTATAAGTAGATATACGGTATATAAGAAGGCATGTATGTATAAGTAGATATACGGTATATCAAGGAGGCTGCTATGTAAGAATGGTATATAAGGAGCATGGCTATGTATAAGTAGATATACGGTATATCAAGGAGGCATGGCTATGTATAAGTAGATATATGGTATATCAAGGAGCATGGCTGTATAAGTAGATATACGGTATATCAAGGAGCATGGCTATGTATAATAGATATCGGTATATCAAGGAGGCATGGATGTATAAGATATAGTATATCAAGGGCATGTATAAGTAGATATACGTATATCAAGGAGACATGGCTATGTATAAGTAGATATACGGTATATCAAGGAGGCATGGTTATGTATAAGTAGATATATGGTATATCAAGGAGGCATGGCTATGTATAAGTAGATATACGGTATATCAAGGAGGCATGGCTATGTATAAGTAGATATACGGTATATCAAGGAGGCATGGCTATGTATAAGTAGATATACGGTATATCAAGGAGGCATGGTAATGTATAAGTAGATATATGGTATATCAAGGAGGCATGGCTATGTATAAGTAGATATACGGTATATCAAGGAGGCATGGCTATGTATAAGTAGATATACGGTATATCAAGGAGGCATGGCTATGTATAAGTAGATATACGGTATATCAAGGAGGCATGGCTATGTATAAGTAGATATACGGTATATCAAGGAGGCATGGCTATGTATAAGTAGATATACGGTATATCAAGGAGGCATGGCTATGTATAAGTAGATATACGGTATATCAAGGAGGCATGGCTATGTATAAGTAGATATACGGTATATCAAGGAGGCATGGCTATGTATAAGTAGATATACGGTATATCAAGGAGGATGTATGTATAAGTAGATATAGGTATATCAAGGAGCATGGCTATGTATAAGTAGATATACGGTATATCAAGGAGGCATGGCTATGTATAAGTAGATATACGGTATATCAAGGAGGCATGGCTATGTATAAGTAGATATATGGTATATCAAGGAGGCATGGCTATGTATAAGTAGATATATGGTATATCAAGGAGGCATGGCTATGTATAAGTAGATATACGGTATATCAAGGAGGCATGGTAATGTATAAGTAGATATACGGTATATCAAGGAGGCATGGCTATGTATAAGTAGATATACGGTATATCAAGGAGGCATGGCTATGTATAAGTAGATATACGGTATATCAAGGAGGCATGGCTATGTATAAGTAGATATATGGTATATCAAGGAGGCATGGCTATGTGTAAGTAGATATATGGTATATCAAGGAGGCATTGCTATGTATAAGTAGATATATGGTATACTAAGGAGTCATGGCTATGTATAAGTAGATATACGGTATATCAAGAAGGCCTGGTAATGTATAAGTAGATATACGGTATATGAAGAAGGCATTGTAATGTATAAGTAGATATACGGTATATCAAGGAGGCGTGGCTATGTATAAGTAGATACACGGTATATTAAGGAGGCATGGCTATGTATAAGTAGATATACGGTATATCAAGGAGGCATGGTTATGTATAAGTAGATATATGGTATATCAATGAGGCATGGCACTGTATAAGTAGATATACGGTATATCAAGGAGACATGGCTATGTATAAGTAGATATACGGTATATCAAGGAGGCATGGTTATGTATAAGTAGATATATGGTATATCAAGGAGGCATGGCTATGTATAAGTAGATATACGGTATATCAAGGAGGCATGGCTATGTATAAGTAGATATACGGTATATATCAAGGAGGCATGGCTATGTATAAGTAGATATATGGTATATCAAGGAGACATGGCTATGTATAAGTAGATATACGGTATATATCAAGGAGGCATGGCTATGTATAAGTAGATATACGGTATATCAAGGAAGCATGGCTATGTATAAGTAGATATATGGTATATCAAGGAGACATGGCTATGTATAAGTAGATATATGGTATATCAAGGAGGCATGGCTATGTATAAGTAGATATACGGTATATCAAGGAGGCATGGCTATGTATAAGTAGATATACGGTATATCAAGGAAGCATGGCTATGTATAAGTAGAAATACAGTATATCAAGGAGACCTGGCTATGTATAAGTAGATATAAGGTATACCAAGGAGGTATGGCTATGTATAAGTAGATATATGGTATATCAAGGAGGCATGGCTATGTATAAGTAGATATATGGTATATCAAGGAGGCGTGGCTATGTATAAGTAGATATACGGTATATCAAGGAGGCATGGCTATGCATAAGTAGATATACAGTATATCAAGGAGGCGTGGCTATGTATAAGTAGATATACGGTATATCAAGGAGGCATGGCTATGCATAAGTAGATATACGGTATACCAAGGAGGCATGGTAATGTATAAGTAGATATACGGTATATCAAGGAGGCGTGGCTATGTATAAGTAGATATACGGTATATCAAGGAGGCACGGCACTGTATAAGTAGATATACCGTATATCAAGGAGGCATGGTTATGTATAAGTAGATATATGGTATATCAAGGAGGTATTGCACTGTATAAGTAAATATACGGTATATCAAGGAGACATGGCTATGTATACATAGATATGCGGTATATCAAGGAGGCATGGTAATGTATAAGTAGATATATGGTATATCAAGGAGGCATGGCTATGTATAAGTAGATATACGGTATATCTAGGAGACATGGCTATGCATAAGTAGATATACGGTATATCAAGGAGACATGGCTATGTATAAGTAGATATGCGGTATATCAAGGAGACATGGCTATGTATATGTAGATATACGGTATATATCATGGAGGCATGGTTATGTATTAGTAGATATACGGTATATCAAGGAGGCATGGTAATGTATAAGTAGATATACGGTATATCAAGGAGGCATGGTAATGTATAAGTAGATATATGGTATATCAAGGAGGCATTGCTATGCATAAGTTGATATACTGTATACCAAGGATGCATGGCTATGTATAAATAGATATACAGTATATCAAGGAGGCATTGCTATGTATAAGTAGATATACGGTATATCAAGGAGACATGGCTATGTATACAGAGATATGCGGTATATCAAGGAGGCATGGTTATGTATAAGTAGATATATGGTATATCAAGCAGGCATGGCTATGTATAAGTAGATATATGGTATATCAAGGAGGCATGGCAATGTATAAGTAAATATACGGTATATCAAGGAGACATGGCTATGTATAATAGATATGCGTTATATCAAGGAGGTATGGTTATTAATAAGTAGATATATGGTATATCAAGGAGGCATGGCTATGTATAAGTAGATATACGGTATATCAAGAAGACATGGCTATGTATAAGTAGATATACGGTATATATCAAGGAGGCATGGCTATGTATAAGTAGATATACGGTATATCAAGGAGGCATGGTAATGTATAAGTAGATATACGGTATATCAAGGAGGCATGGTAATGTATAAGTAGATATATGGTATATCAAGGAGGCATTGCTATGTATAAGTAGATATACGGTATATCAAGGAGGCATGGCTATGTATAAGTAGATATATGGTATATCAAGGAGGCATGGCTATGCATAAGTAGATATATGGTATATCAAGGAGGCATGGTAATGTATAAGTAGATATACGGTATATCAAGGAGGCATGGTTATGTATAAGTAGATATACGGTATATCAAGGAGACATGGCTATGTATAAGGAGATATACGGTATATATCAAGGAGGCATGGCTATGTATAAGTAGATATACGGTATATCAAAGAGGCATGGTAATGTATAAGTAGATATACGGTATATCAAGGAGGCATGGTAATGTATAAGTAGATATATGGTATATCAAGGAGGCATGGCACTGTATAAGTAGATATACGGTATATCAAGGAGACATGGCTATGTATAAGTAGATATGCGGTATATCAAGGAGGTATGGTTATGTATTAGTAGATATATGGTATATCAAGGAGGCATGGCTATGTATAAGTAGATACACGGTATATCAAGAAGGCATGGCTATGTATAAGTAGATATACGGTATATCAAGGAGGCATGGCTATGTATAAGTAGATATACGGTATATCAAGGAGGCATGGCTATGTATAAGTAGATATACGGTATATCAAGGAGGCATGGCTATGTGTTAGTAGATATATGGTATATCAAGGAGGCATTGCTATGCATAAGTAGATATACTGTATACCAAGGAGTCATGGCTATGTATAAGTAGATATACGGTATATCAAGGAGGCATGGCTATGTATAAGGAGATATACGTTATATATCAAGGAGGCATGGCTATGTATAAGTAGATATACGGTATATCAAAGAGGCATGGTAATGTATAAGTAGATATTCGGTATATCAAGGAGGCATGGTAATGTATAAGTAGATATATGGTATATCAAGGAGGCATGGCACTGTATAAGTAGATATACGGTATATCAAGGAGACATGGCTATGTATAAGTAGATATGCGGTATATCAAGGAGGTATGGTTATGTATTAGTAGATATATGGTATATCAAGGAGGCATGGCTATGTATAAGTAGATATACGGTATATCAAGGAGACATGGCTATGTATAAGTAGATATACGGTATATCAAGGAGGCATGGTAATGTATAAGTAGATATACGGTATATCACTGAGGCATGGTAATGTATAAGTAGATATATGGTATATCAAGGAGGCATTGCTATGCATAAGTAGATATACTGTATACCAAGGAGGCATGGTAATGTATAAGTAGATATACTGTATATCAAGCAGACATGGCTATGTATAAGTAGATATACGGTATATCAAGGAGGCATGGCTATGTGTAAGTAGATATACGGTATATCAAGGATGCGTGGCTATGTATTAGTAGATATACGGTATATCAAGGAGGCATGGCTATGTATAAGTAGATATACCGTATATCAAGGAGGCGTGGTTATGTATAAGTAGATATATGTTATATCAAGGAGGCATGGCACTGTATAAGTAGATATACGGTATATCAAGGAGACATGGCTATGTATACATAGATATGCGGTATATCAAGGAGGCATGGTTATGTATAAGTAGATATATGGTATATATAGCAGGCATGGCTATATATAAGTAGATATACGGTATATCAAGGAGGCATGGCTATGTATAAGTAGATATACCGTATATCAAGGAGGCGTGGTTATGTATAAGTAGATATATGTTATATCAAGGAGGCATGGCACTGTATAAGTAGATATACGGTATATCAAGGAGACATGGCTATGTATACATAGATATGCGGTATATCAAGGAGGCATGGTAATGTATAAGTAGATATACGGTATATCAAGGAGGCATGGTTATGTATAAGTAGATATATGGTATATCAAGGAGGTATTGCACTGTATAAGTAAATATACGGTATATCAAGGAAACATGGCTATGTATACATAGATATGCGGTATATCAAGGAGACATGGTTATGTATAAGTAGATATGCGGTATATCAAGGAGACATGGCTTTGTATATGTAGATATACGGTATATATCATGGAGGCATGGTTATGTATAAGTAGATATACGGTATATCAAGGAGGCATGGTAATGTATTAGTATATATACGGTATATCAAGGAGGCATGGTAATGTATAAGTAGATATATGGTATATCAAGGAGGCATTGCTATGCATAAGTTGATATACTGTATACCAAGGATGCATGGCTATGTATAAATAGATATACAGTATATCAAGGAGGCATTGCTATGTATAAGTAGATATACGGTATATCAAGGAGACATGGCTATGTATACAGGGATATGCGGTATATCAAGGAGGCATGGTTATGTATAAGTAGATATATGGTATATCAAGCAGGCATGGCTATGTATAAGTAGATATATGGTATATCAAGGAGGCATGGCACTGTATAAGTAAATATACGGTATATCAAGGAGACATGGCTATGTATACATAGATATGCGTTATATTAAGGAGGTATGGTTATTAATAAGTAGATATATGGTATATCAAGGAGGCATGGCTATGTATAAGTAGATATACGGTATATCTAGAAGACATGGCTATGTATAAGTAGATAAACGGTATATATCAAGGAGGCATGGTAATGTATAAGTAGATATACGGTATATCAAGGAGGCATGGTAATGTATAAGTAGATATATGGTATATCAAGGAGGCATTGCTATGCATAAGTAGATATACAGTATATCAAGGAGGCATGGCTATGCATAAGTAGATATATGGTATATCAAGGAGGCATGGCTATGCATAAGTAGATATATGGTATATCAAGGAGGCATGGTAATGTATAAGTAGATATACGGTATATCAAGGAGGCATGGTTATGTATAAGTAGATATACGGTATATCAAGGAGACATGGCTATGTATAAGGAGATATACGGTATATATCAAGGAGGCATGGCTATGTATAAGTAGATATACGGTATATCAAAGAGGCATGGTAATGTATAAGTAGATATACGGTATATCAAGGAGGCATGGTAATGTATAAGTAGATATATGGTATATCAAGGAGGCATGGCACTGTATAAGTAGATATACGGTATATCAAGGAGACATGGCTATGTATAAGTAGATATGCGGTATATCAAGGAGGTATGGTTATGTATTAGTAGATATATGGTATATATCAAGGAGTGATGGCTATGTATAAGTAGATATTCGGTAATATCAAGGAGGTATGGCTATGTATAAGTAGATATACGGTATATCAAGGAGGCATGGCTATGTGTAAGTAGATATATGGTATATCAAGGAGACATTGATATTTATAAGTATATATATGGTATACTAAGGAGTCATGGCTATGTATAAGTAGATATACGGTATATCAAGGAGGCCTGGTAATGTATAAGTAGATATACGGTATATCAAGGAGGCATGGCTATGTATAAGTAGATGTACGGTATATCAAGGAGGCATGGCTATGTATAAGTAGATATACGGTATATCAAGGAGGCATGGCTATGTATAAGTAGATATATGGTATATCAAGGAGGCATGGCGATGTATAAGTAGATATACGGTATATCAAGGAGGTATTGCTATGCATAAGTAGATGTATGCTATATATCAAGGAGGGATGACTATGTATAAGTAGATATACGGTATATCAGGGAGGCATGGCTATGTGTAAGTAGATATATGGTATATCAAGGAGGCATTGCTATGTATAAGTAGATATATGGTATACTAAGGAGTCATGGCTATGTATAAGTAGATATACGGTATATCAAGGAGATATGGTATGTATAAGTATATATACGGTATATATCAAGGAGGCATGGTAATGTATAAGTAGATATACGGTATATCAAGGAGGCATGGTAATGTATAAGTAGATATATGGTATATCAAGGATGCATGGCTATGTATTAGTAGATATGCGGTATATCAAGGAGGCGTGGCTATGTATAAGTAGATATACGGTATATCAAGGAGGCATGGTTATGTATAAGTAGATATATGGTATATCAGGGAGGCATGGCACTGTATAAGTATATATACGGTATATCAAGGAGGCATGGTAATGTATAAGAAGATATACGGTATATCAAGGGGGCATGGTTATGTATAAGTAGATATACGATATATCAAGGAGGCCTGGCTATGTATAAATAGATATACGGTATATCAAGGAGGCGTGGCTATGTATAAGTAGATATATGGTATATCAAGGAGGCATGGCTATGTATAATTAGATATACGGTATATCAAGGAGACATGGCTATGATAAGTAGATATACGTATATCAAGGAGGCTGGCTATGTATAATAGATATACGGTATATCAAGGAGGCGTGGCTATGTATAAGTAGATATATGGTATATCAAGGAGGCATGGCTATGTATAATTAGATATACGGTATATCAAGGAGACATGGCTATGAATAAGTAGATATACGATATATCAAGGAGGCCTGGCTATGTATAAGTAGATATACAGTATATCAAGGAATTTTAGTCCACTATCCGCTGCCACACTGACCGAGATGCTGTATTTATTTTGCTATACCGAACAATCGGCTGTTCTGGCTTTATGTTGTATGAAACAACTTTTCAACAAAACATTCTTCGAGACTACGTGAAAACAAGATGGCGGCATAACAAATAAAATCACATTTAAATTGAACGGTAAAGTCCGATTAGCGTGATTTGGTTTCGAATGAGGCTATTCAGGTGAGACATTGACAAATGTCGCCTGCTCGGATATGGCACATTGTGTAGGTGTTGTCACGTGAGGTATAACAAACATGCATAGTTTGTCTCCAATTTATATTTACTGCAAACATAAACTCGCCATTAGTGTTCCGCTAATATAATAATTGGCACTCTTTTATTGTGTTTATTTACACATAATATTTATTTTTATGTATACATGTATCAAGTTGATCCGAATAAATGTTCCGAGTGACTTCTAGAGAATAAATATGTTCCGAGTGACTTCTAGAGAACAATCAATTTCTTCCATAACCAAGGGCGACCACTCTTCCAAACGATGGAAGTCATGGATAACTTCCGACGCAGTCCGAAGCTAATAGCCACCATTAGGCTGTGGTGGGGATCATTAACTATACATATTATTTGACTGATGCAGTATTTTAAGCAAACTTAAAATGAAAAGAGCTGGGGGTACATATATTGCAGTATGTTGTTTTAAATTGTTATTATTGTTACTCACGAGAAATGTCTGATTTCAGGGCCATTACAATGTGAATCAAGCCGATAAGAAGTTTTACGAGGCTACCCATGATGCAGCCAACACTGTGTGTGATAATGCTACCTATCATGGATGAGACATGTTAAAATATATGTGTATACAATATATTATTGTTGTTGTTTATGAACGGGTTCTTTCTTGCTTGTTCTTATGTTATCGTGGCGTCCGTGGTCCAGTGGTAGAGCGTCGGATTTGGAGTCAAACAGTACCGGGTTAGATACTCGGTCAGGCCACGTATGTAGTGTTATTGAGCATGGCACCTAACACACATTGCTTAGTACTGGTTAACTACAGGGTTCGATACTCGGTAAGGCCACGTATGTAGTGTTATTGAGCATGGCACCTAACACACATTGCTTAGTACTGGTTAACCACTTAGATTGACTAAGCCTGTCTAGGAAAACATGTCTACGTCACTGCAAGGGGTTTAACATTAATGGAACATAGCCTACATACATGTTCCTATCGCTGGTTACGATCCAAAACATCGTCGTTAGTGGTGTATCGTGAGAATAGTAAATTCATGAGAATTGAAAATCCGCTCGTTGCCACGTATGGGGCTCACACTACAGGTATAAGAATGGAATCCATATTCCAATTTACTAGGCAGCAGAGTTTTGGAGAGAACAAAGGGCCCGACTCTGCTAGGGGGGGGGGAGGTGTTTTCCGGAGGCATGCCCAATCGGACAATTTAGAAATTCAAATGCTCTGAAACACCATTTTCTTCATTCTCAGTAAAGACAAACACACATAATGATAGTGTGGCTCAGTATTCCCACGTTATTTGTCCTACTAATAATATATTTTAACACAGCTGTCAGTTTTTGAGAGGGGTTTCGAGGTATTACCCCCAAGGAATTTGTGGCAACAAAAACGTCTTAGAAGGAATTTCCGATCATCTAATCAAGTCTTTGCGATTAACATCTTTGACAACGGTGGTTTGAGGGGGGAACTCTTATCAACAAAGTCCACCATGTGGAAGTCATGATAGCACAGTGGATGCATGTTCGCTTCAGGTGCAAAAGGTCCGGAGTTCGAGCCCCGCTGGAGCCGTTACGATTGTGCCCTTAGGCAAGGCATTTAAATACCACGTTGCCGCTTCTCTCTCCCTCGTGGCGATGGATTCCATCAGGAATGAGGTCTCGAGAGTGATAAATATAAGTTGAAAGAACTTGTTTCGCAATCGAGCTAAAATAAATTTGTATGAACTAAAGTCCACCCACAGTATGAATGCTTGAGAAAAAACCACCTTTATTGTATCTCAAATGGTACTGTTCTTTATACAGAGCCTTCGTTAAACCCTCAGACCATGGGCAGACATCAGTGACGCGCAGGCTGGTATGTGTCTACATTTATCGCACATCTAAATATAGCCCCAATATGTGGCTCTAGTTACCTCCCCTGACATTCGTCCACAGAGCCACACGACACCACTCTAGAAAAATCCATTTTTTTATTATTTAGGTTTATTTAACTTCGCTACCGGTTGCCCATTTGATCAACTGGCAGTTGATCTAACAACATCTTCCCTGGGCAGGCTCCAGCAGTAAACCAGTACCTGGTGCAACAACATCCGTAAAAAGCTGCCAACTGTTTCATTTAAATGAGACACGATCTGAACGGGGCTCGAACCCGTGAACATTGGTGATGATAGGTTACAGTGGTATACAAGTCAACGACTTTAACAACTCGACCACGAGAGGCACTAATTGTTATCCGTTTATACATCAGCTCATCATCTGATGAATATGCCAACAGAGCTTGAAGACGTAATGTTTGCACACGGAACTCGCCAGATAGACCAAATCCCTCCTTCAATGTCGGAGAGTATTATTGCAACGTGTGAAGTGAGTTGCCTATCAGGCAGGTCATGTATGGGGGCAAACATTGTCAGTCCATCAAATGGGGGTTAAATGTGATGAGGGAAACACCCAGATGGGGGTTAAATGTGATGAGAGGAACATCAGATGGGGTTAAATATGATGAAGGAACATCAGATGGGGGTTAAATGTGATGAGGGGAACATCAGATGGGGGTTAAATGTGATGAGGGGAACCGATTTCCACTTTGGTCGCTACTTCCTTGCTGGGATCTTGTCCGCTGTAACTGAAAAGCCTTATGTACTGGTCAAATGTACCATGTACTTATACGTGCTTTTCAGAGCACAATGCGCAGTAGACTAACCCATTCAACACCAAGTAACTGACATGGACTGGTCCTTGCTATTCTTAGACCAATACAATGATCAGAAAATTACATCTCGGCTAGTTCATTTATATCAAAATTGGTACTTTTTACAGTTTAGTTACCTGCCTTCAATGGTGCACATACAGTTAAGCCACAAGTGTGCATTGGATGACAGCTTAGCCACATGACTTCAATGGTGTGCAGATGGTTAAGCCACAAGCGTGCGTCAGATGACAGTTTAGCCACATGACTTCAATGGTGTACAGATAGTTATGCCAACAAGTGTGCATTAGATGACAGTTTAGCCACCTGACTTCAATGATGTGCAGATAGGTAAGCCACAAGTGTGCATTAGATGACAGTTTAGCCACCTGACTTCAATGGTGTACAGATAGTTAAGCCACAAGTGTGCATTGGATGACAGTTTAGCCAAATGACTTCAATGGTGTGCAGATAGTTAAGCCCCTACCTGATTTCAATCGTGTACAGATAGTTAAGCCACAAGTGTGCATTAGATGACAGTTTAGCCACCTGACTGACTTCAATGGTGTGCAGATAGTTAAGCCACAAGTGTACATTAGATGCCAGTTTAGCCACCTGACTTCAATGGTGTGCAGATAGTTAAGCCACAAGTATGTCTTAGATGACAGTTTAGCCACCTGACTTCAATGGTGTGCAGATAGTTAAGCCACAAGTGTGCATTAGATGCCAGTTTAGTCACCTGACTTTAATGGTGTGCAGATAGTTAAGCCACACGTGTGTCTTAGATGACAGATTAGCCACCTGACTTCAATGGTGTGCATATAGTTAAGTCACAAGTGTGCATTATATGACAGTTTAGCCACCTGACTTTAAAGGTGTGCAGATAGTTATGCCACAAGTGTGCATTAGATGACAGTTTAGCCACCTGACTTCAATGGTGTGCATATAGTTAAGCCACAAGTGTGCATTAGATGACAGCTTAGCCACCTGACTTTAATGGTGTGCAGATAGTTAAGCCACAAGTGTGTCTTAGATGACAGTTTAGCCACCTGACTTCAATGGTGTGCAGATAGTTAAGCCACAAGTGTGCATTAAATGGCAGCTTAGCCACCTGACTTCAATGGTGTACAGACAGTTAAGCCACAAGTGTGCATTATATGACAGTTTAGCCACCTGACTTCAATGGTGTACAGATAGTTAAGCCACAAGTGTGCATTAGATGACAGTTTAGCCACCTGACTTCAATGTGTACAGATAGTTAAGCCCCACGTGTGCATTATATGACAGTTTAGTCACCTGACTTCAATGGTGTGCAGATAGTTAAGCCACAAGTGTGCATTAGATGACACTTTAGCCACCAGACTTCAATGGTGTACATATTGTTAAGCCAAAAGTGTGCATTGGATGACAGTTTAGCAAACAGACTTTAATGGTTTGCAGTCAGAACGTCACAGTTGAGAGGTCACTTCCAACTAGTCACAATGGAAGATGACTTCATGGGTATGTTTCATTACCTTTCTGTTGCAGATCTCAAGTTATTTGTGTAGTTCTTTTATCAATGAATATTCATATGAGATTGTCACTCTTACGTCCGTTTATATGCCTGCCAATTTGGAAAGTTTTCGTTTGTTTGTTTGGATTTTACGCATGCATCAGCAGATTCAGCACCATTTTCCAAAAAGTTCAAATAACAACACCTTTCCTGGGCAGGCTCTAACGGTTAACCAGTACTTGGTGTACCTCCGTAAGAAACAGCCAGCATATTCATATAAATGAGACACGGTTTGAGCGACGCTCGAACCTGTGACCATCAGTGATGATAGGCTACAGTGGTATACAAGTCAACGACATTAACCACTCGACCACAGAGGCGGACTGGAAGATCTTCGATAATCTAACATCAAATTATTTACTAATACATCCATCTATTCCTACTTTTGCGACTGTAGCTTCGATTAATCATATTTAATTCCTCGATTTATTTTACATATACAGTCAAACAACAAACCCACAACACCCCATAGTACAACAGAACGTCTCGATTGTTTGGGCAACACGATGTCCTGTTCAAAGCATTACATAGTACAACAGAACGTCTCGATTGTTTGGGCAACACGATGTCCTGTTCAAAGCATTACATAGTACAACAGAACGTCTCGATTGTTTGGGCAACACGATGTCCTGTTCAAAGCATTACATAGTACAACAGAACGTCTCGATTGTTTGGGCAACACGATGTCCTGTTCAAAGCATTACATAGTACAACAGAACGTCTCGATCTTTGCGGCAATATGGTACATTTGTCAAATCATGTCATATATAACAGAACGTCTCGATTGATTGGGCAACATGATGTTGTCATGGTCACACACAGTTGGTAGTGAATGTTAATGTCTGGATGTTTAATGTCACATGTACCCCACCTTTCTAAAAGATCAATATATGCTTTAGTTTATACAAATCTATTTTTGCTCGATTGCCAAACACGTTTTTACAACTTATATTAATCACTCTCGAGACCTCATTCCTGATGGAATCCATCGCCACGAAGGAGAGAGAAGAGGCATGTGGAATTGTAATGCATGGCTGCCTAAGGGCACGCTCATAACGGCTCCAGCGGGTTTCGAACCCCGGTTCTTTCCCACCTGAATCGAACGTTTAACCAATGCGCTATCACGACATATTCATGCTTTAGAAGTATTTAGCTTAAATGCATCCTTCTGTCTTAAATGATTGTTCAAAGTCTATATTGCATATACTCCACATGTCACACAATCCACATGTACAAAGCGCGATCTATATGGAGGTCTCATAACGTTATACAACAGCCCGGTGTTTGCTGTAATATTATTCTCTCCTAAAACAGTCATTATTATTATTATTGTTGTTATTGTTTATATTAAGCAATGCAGCACCAGTGCAATAACTGACTGGATTGTTTTATCACGCACAATAATGTGACATATTATTGAAAGGCTAAGTGGTTTCCGTAGACACAATCAACCGTACACACGCTCTAGGAAACACTAGATGGATATGTAGTCCACTGGTTAACACGTTGGGCTCGTAATCCAGGGATCACAGATTCGATCCCCCATTTGACCATAATACAATTGTCAATTAGGATTTTTTAAGCCTATGTCTCGTATCTATGCTTTACACCGTGCATGTAAAAGAACGAGAGGAGACTCTGGAATGGGTCTCTGTCTGTACCATTGCACTGTCCTCCAATATCTAAAATGACTAATCTCTTCAGGAGGCGTCGCTCATATGGGCAACCGGTAGCAATGATAAATAAACGTAAAAACAGACAGAGGATACTGCAATGATACAAACGGAGACCCATTCCAGAGTATCCTCTGGTTCTTTTACGTGCACGGTGAAAAGCACTGACACGAGACCTCGGTGAAAGTCTCATCTGATCTGAAATACTCTTAATTGTATTAGGGTCAGACGGGGGATCACTGGATTACCAGTTCAACATATCTCGTGTCAAAGGCGCATTTGATTTTTGTTTATACAAGACTAGCCATGTGAACATTTGAATTACCACTCCAGTACATGTAATGCTAATCGTTTTCGGATTTTAATTGCTTTGGTTGGCGGCGGATGCATACATAATGTGTACTTGTTTGGTAATTCCCAAAACATGCATCAAATGCAACGGAATTCAGTTCAGATACAATTAATTACGTGGTGGCTACTCAGTCTGGTAAAATAATCGGCTTTATAACGTACTCTGGGGAAAGTCCGGAAGGAAATAAAGATGTTTCTCGACAATGGACACTCGATTATTAGATGCATACATGGTGTATACTCATCAGCTTTGTAGCGCACTCTGAGGGGGGGGGGTCAGGAAGGAATCAATGATGTTTCCCGACTATGGACTATCGATTATTAGATACATACATGCATACAGGTGTAGCGCACTCTGGGGGGTGTAGCGCACTCTGGGGTGGGGGTAGCGCACTCTGTATGGGGTGTAGCATACTCTGTGGGGGTGTAGCACACTCTGGGGGTAGCACACACTGGGGGTGTAGCGCACTCTGGGGGGGGCGTGTAGCGCACTCTGGGGGGGTGTAGCGCACTCTGGGGTGTAGCGCACTCTGTGGGGGGGGGTGTAACGCACTCTGGTTACTACAGTTACAGAAGTGGTACAGGATCGTCGAAGAGAACAACGTGGAACGGGCTAACACATGCTGCCCTCTGGCAAGTGTGTGTGGTTTACGTTTATTTATCGTCGCTACCGGTTGCCCATATGAGCGACGCATCTTGAAGATGTTAGTCATTTTAGATTTTTGGAGGATAGTGCATGATACAACTCTCAATTGGATGACTCTCATAAATGTCTAGCTTTCAAAAATCAGTGTTAATATACCTGTCTATCTGCAATAGTCATTCAGATTTACTTCCGATGTTCGAATTCAAAACTTGCGATCATCCGCCAATCTCAAACTTTACCATCATAAGCCAACTACTGAAGTTTTTAGAATTGTTTTCTTACACTCAGAATCCTTTATCACATCAAACCAGCACAATCTGTTCCACACTTCAAAGCTTTATATATCAGGTGGTGCAAAGAACATCAATAACCTAGTGTAGTTAGTTTATACAACTTTATTTTAGCTCGATTGCGAAACAAGTCTCGATCTTTGCGGCAATATGATACATTGGTCAAAGCATTTCAGTGTTTAACAGAACGTCTCGATTGTTTGAGCAATACGGTGCCTTGTTCAAAGCATTACATAGTACAGCAGAACGTCTCGATTGTTTGGGCAACATGATGTTGTCATGGTCACACACAGTTGGCAGTGAATCCTAATGTCTGGATGTTAAATTTCACATGTACCCCACCTTTCTAAAGGATTAATATATGCTTTAGTTTATACAAATCTATTTTTGCTCGATTGCCAAACACGTTTATACAACTTATATTAATCACTCTCGAGACCCCATTCCTGATGGAATCCATCTCCACGAGGGAGTGATAAGAGGCATCGTGGAATTTAAATGCCTTGCCTATGGGCACAATCGTAACGGCTCCAGCGGGGCTCGAACTCCGGACCTTTCGCACCTGAAGCGAACGCGCATCCACAGCGCTATCACGACTTCCACATCAATAACCTAATAAACTGATAAATTATAATTATACATGAATATAAGTACATGTATTAGTTCTTGCAGCCTTATTTCCTATGAAAGTTTTACTGGTTCCTGTTTACATGTTTCATTATGCTATTTCATGTTTTACTGGTTCCTGTTTACATGTTTAATTATGCTATTTCATGTTTTACTGGTTCCTGTTTACATGTTTCATTATGCTATTTCATGTATTACTGGTTCCTGTTTACATGTTTCATTATGCTATTTCATGTTTTACTGGTTCCTGTTTACATGTTTCATTATGCTATTTCATGTTTTACTGGTTCCTGTTTACATGTTTCATTATGCTATTTCATGTTTTACTGGTTCCTGTTTACATGTTTCATTATGCTATTTCAAGTTTTACTGGTTCCTGTTTACATGTGTCATTATGCTATTTCATGTTTTACTGGTTCCTGTTTACATGTTTCATTATGCTATTTCATGTTTTACTGGTTCCTGTTTACATGTTTCATTATGCTATTTCATGTTTTACTGGTTCCTGTTTACATGTTTCATTATGCTATTTCATGTTTTAATTTGTTGAGGGCCTCGTGGTAGATTGACAATTGTTCAAATGAGTTCTCTCGTTAAATAAAGTCTATATTATTATTATTTATTAGTATTAGTAGTATTATACAGACAGATTCCCATTCCAGAGTGTCCTCTGATTATATTACGTGCACGGTGTAAAGTACTGACACGAGATCTCGGCTTAAAGTCACATCTGAAAGACTGTTAATTTCGAACAGCTGGCAAGAAAGTACTAAAACACATATATTATCTACATGTCCTATCCACCATGCACATGTATAAAACACATATACAATCTACATGTCCTAGCCACCATGCACATGTATAAAACACATATATTATCTACATGTCCTATCCACCATGCACATGTATAAAACACATATATTATCTACATGTCCTATCCACCATGCACATGTCTAAAACACATATATTATCTACATGTCCTATCCACCATGCACATGTATAAAACACATATATTATCTACGTGTCCTATCCACCATGCACATGTATAAAACACATATACTATCTACATGTCCTATCCACCATGTACATGTATAAAACACATATATTATCTACATATCCTATCCACCATGCACATGTATAAAACACATATATTATCTACATGTCCTATCCACCATGCACATGTATAAAACACATATATTATCTACATTTCCTATCCACCATGCACATGTATAAAACACATATAGTATCTACATGTCCTATCCACCATGCACATGTATAAAACACATATACAATCTACATGTCCTAGCCACCAAGCACATGTATAAAACACATATATTATCTACATGTCCTATCCACCATGCACATGTATAAAACACATATATTATCTACATGTCCTATCCACCATGCACATGTCTAAAACACATATATTATCTACATGTCCTATCCACCATGCACATGTATAAAACACATATATTATCTACGTGTCCTATCCGCCATGCACATGTATAAAACACATATACTATCTACATGTCCTATCCACCATGCACATGTATAAAACACATATACTATCTACATGTCCTATCCACCATGCACATGTATAAAACACATATATTATCTACGTGTCCTATCCACCATGCACATGTATAAAACACATATACTATCTACATGTCCTATCCACCATGTACATGTATAAAACACATATATTATCTACATATCCTATCCACCATGCACATGTATAAAACACATATATTATCTACATGTCCTATCCACCATGCACATGTATAAAACACATATATTATCTACATTTCCTCTCCACCATGCACATGTATAAAACACATATATTATCTACATGTCCTATCCACCATGCACATGTATAAAACACATATACAATCTACATGTCCTAGCCACCATGCACATGTATAAAACACATATATTATCTACATGTCCTATCCACCATGCACATGTATAAAACACATATATTATCTACATGTCCTATCCACCATGCACATGTCTAAAACACATATATTATCTACATATCCTATCCACCATGCACATGTATAAAACACATATATTATCTACATGTCCTATCCACCATGCACATGTATAAAACACATATATTATCTACATTTCCTATCCACCATGCACATGTATAAAACACATATAGTATCTACATGTCATATCCACCATGCACATGTATAAAACACATATATTATCTACATGTATGTCCTATCCACCATGCACATGTATAAAACACATATATTATCTACATGTATGTCCTATCCACCATGCACATGTATAAAACACATATATTATCTACATGTATGTCCTATCCACCATGCACATGTATAAAACACATATATTATCTACATGTCCTAGCCACCATGCACATGTATAAAACACATATATTATCTACATGTATGTCCTATCCACCATGCACATGTATAAAACAGATATATTATCTACATGTCCTATCCACCATGCACATGTATAAAACACATATATTATCTACATGTCCTATCCACCATGCACATGTATAAAACACATATATTATCTACATGTCCTATCAACCATGCACATGTATAACACAGATGTGCTGAGATATAGCTGCATTGATTATTAAGGAGTACGCATGAACAATAAAAAAGTCCATGCTAAGTGAATCATTGGATTTATTTTCGTTGTACATGTATTGTGTAAGTATATATTGGATAATGTGCTTAGTTTGCTTAATGTAACACGATACCGGCGATGACGTTTAGCGGTCTGTTGACGAATAGCGGAATGTTTTATGACGTTTAGAGATTATTTGACGTTTGACGGAGTTTTGACGTTTAACGGGAGATTTGGCGTTTAACGGTACTACAACCGTGTGACAACTACACGGTGCTTGGAGCAACCTTATATAGGAAGGTCTCATAACGTTATACAACAACCCGGTGTTTGGTGTAATATTATATACTTGTATGTGGTCAAATAATCTCATACTGTATCGGAACGTGTCGGTGTTTAATGTCATAGATAGCTTTGGCAACGCGTCTCACATCGTAAGCAGAACGTCTCCGTGTTTAATGTCATATATAGCTTTGGCAATACGTCTCACAGTGTAAGCAGAACATCTCGATGTTTAATGTCATAGCTAGCTTTGGCAATGCGTCTCACATGATGCCATGGTCAAGGTATTCAATAGTACAACAGAACATTTCGATCATTGCGGCAACATGATACTATGGTCAAATCATTTTATAGTATAACAGAACGTCGACTGTTTGGGCAATACGATGTCCTGTTCAAAGCATTACATAGTACAACAGAACGTCTCGATCTTTGCGGCAACATGATACTATGGTCAAATCATTTCATAGTATAACAGAACGTCTCGATTGTTTGGGAAAAACGATGTCCTGTTCAAAGCATTACATAGTACAACAGAATGTCTCGATCTTTGCGGCAATATGGTACATTTGTCAAATCATTTCATAATATAACAGAACGTCTCGATTGTTTGGGCAACACGTTGCCTTGTTCAAAGCATAACATAGTACACCAGCACGTCTAGATCTTTGCGGCAATATGGTACATTGGTCAAAGCATTACATATATAACAGAATGTCTATATTGCATATACTCCACATGTCACACAATCCACATGTACAAAGCGCGATCTATATGGAGGTCTCATAACGTTATACAACAGCCCGGTGTTTGCTGTAATATTATATACTTGTATGTGGTCAAATCATCTCATACTGTATCGGAACGTCTCCATGTTTAATGTCATAGATAGCTTTGGCAACGCGTCTCACAGTGTAAACAGAACGTCTCGATGTTTAATGTCATATATAGATTTGGAAATACGTCTCACATCGTAAACAGAACTTCTCGATGTTTAATGTCATAATAGCGTTGACAACACGTCTCACATGATGCCATGGTCAAAGTATTCAATAGTACAACAGAACATCTCGAACTTTGCGGCAACATGATGCCTTGGTCAATGTATTCAATAGTACAACAGAACATCTCGAACTTTGCGGCAACATGATGCCTTGGTCAAGGTATTCAATAGTACAACAGAACATCTCGAACTTTGCGGCAACATGATGCCTTGGTCAAGGTATTCAATAGTACAACAGAACATCTCGAACTTTGCGGCAACATGATGCCTTGGTCAAGGTATTCAATAGTACAACAGAACATCTCGAACTTTGCGGCAACATGATGACTTGGTCAAGGTATTCAATAGTACAACAGAACGTCTCGAACTTTGCGGCAACATGATGCCTTGGTCAAGGTATTCAATAGTACAACAGCACATCTCGAACTTTGCGGCAACATGATGCCTTGGTCAAGGTATTCAATAGTACAACAGAACATCTCGAACTTTGCGGCAACATGATGCCTTGGTCAAGGTATTCAATAGTACAACAGAACATCTCGAAGTTTGCGGCAACATGATGCCTTGGTCAAGGTATTCAATAGTACAACAGAATATCTCGAACTTTGCGGCAACATGATGCCTAGGTCAAGGTATTCAATAGTACAACAGAACATCTCGAACTTTGCGGCAACATGATGCCTTGGTCAAGGTATTCAATAGTACAACAGAACATCTCGACCTTTGCGGCAACATGATGCCTTGGTCAAGGTATTCAATAGTTCAACAGAACATCTCGAACTTTGCGGCAACATGATGCCTTGGTCAAGGTATTCAATAGTACAACAGAACATCTCGAACTTTGCGGCAACATGATGCCTTGGTCAAGGTATTCAATAGTACAACAGAACATCTCGAACTTTGCGGCAACATGATGCCTTGGTCAAGGTATTAAATAGTACAACAGAACGTCTCGATCATTGCGACAACATGATGCCTTGGTCAAGGTATTCAATAGTACAACAGAACAACTCAATCATTGCGACAACATGATGCCTTGGTCAAGGTATTCAATAGTACAACAGAACATCTCAATCATTGCGACAACATGATGCCTTGGTCAATGTATTCAATAGTACAACAGAACGTCTCGATCATTGCGACAACATGATGCCTTGGTCAAGGTATTCAATAATACAACAGAACATCTCAATCATTGCGACAACATGATGCCTTGGTCAATGTATTCAATAGTACAACAGAACGTCTCGATCATTGCGACAACATGATGCCTTGGTCAATTTATTCAATAGTACAACAGAACGTCTCGATCATTGCGACAACATGATGCCTTGGTCAAGGTATTCAATAGTACAACAGAACGTCTCGATCATTGCTACAACATGAGCAATGCATACCATAGTACAACAGAACGTCTCGATCATTGCGGCAACATGATGCAATGCATACCATAGTACAGCAGAACATCTCGATCTTTGCGACAACATGATCAATGCATACCATAGTACAACAGAACATCTCGATATTTGCGACAACATGATCAATGCATACCATAGTGCAACAGAACATCTCGATCATTGCGGCAACATGATGCCTTGGTCAAGGCATACCATAGTACAACAGATCATTTCGATAATTTCGGCAACATGATGCCTTGGTCAATGCATACCATAGTACAACAGAACATCTCGATCATTGCGACAACATGATCAATGCATACCACAATACAACAGAACATCTCGATCATTGTGACAACATGATCAATGCATACCATAGTACAACAGAACGTATCGGTCATTGCGACAACATGACAATGCATACCATAGTACAACAGAACATCTCGATCATTGCGACAACATGATCAATGCATACCATAGTACAACAGAACATCTCGATCATTGCGACAACATGATCAATGCATACCATAGTACAACAGAACATCTCGATCATTGCGACAACATGATCAATGCATACCATAGTACAACAGAACATCTCGATCATTGTGACAACATGATCAATGCATACCATAGTACAACAGAACATCTCGATCATCGCGACAACATGATCAAAGCATACCATAGTACAACAGAACATCTCGATCATCGCGACAACATGATCAAAGCATACCATAGTACAACAGAACATCTCGATCATTGCGACAATATGGTACATTGGTCAAATCATTTCATAGTACAACAGAACGTCGTGATTGTTTGGGCAACATGATGATGCCATGGTCAAATCATTTCATAGTTTAACAGAACGTCTCAATTGTTTGGGCAACACGATGTCCTGTTCAAAGCATTACATAGTACAACAGAACATCTCGATCTTTGCGGCAATATGGTACACTGGTCAAATCATTTCATAGTATAACAGAACGTCTCGATTGATTGGGCAACATGATGTTGCCATGGTCACACACAGTTGGCAGTGAATCCTAATGTCTGGATGTTTAATGTCACATGTACCCCACCTTTCTAAAAGATCAATATATGCTTTAGTTTATACAAATCTATTTTTTCTCGATTGCCAAACACGTTTCTACAACTTATATTAATCCCTCTCGAGACCTCATTCCTGATGGAATCCATCGCCACGAGGGAGAGAGAAGATGAATGTGGAATTTAAATGCCTGGCTGCTTAAGGGCAAACTCGTAACGGCACCAGCAGGTTTCGAACCCCGGGCCTTTCGCACCTGAATCGAACGTTTAACCAATGCGCTATCACGACATATTCATGCTTTAGAAGTATTTAACTTAAATGCATACTTCTGTCTTAATTGATTGTTCAAAGTCTATATAGCACATACTCCACATGTCACACAATCCACATGTACAAAGCGCGATCTATATGGAGGTCTCACAACGTTATACAACAACCCGGTGTTTGCTGTAATATTATTCTCTCCTAAAACAGTCATTATTATTATTATTATTATTGTTGTTATTGTTTATATTAAGCAATGCAGCACCAGTGCAATAACTGACTGGATTGTTTTATCACGCAAAATAATGTGACATATTATTGAAAGGCTAAGTGGTTGCTGTAGACACAATCAACCGTACACAGGCTCTAGGAAACACTAGATGGATATGTAATCCAGTGGTTAACACGTTGGGCTCGTAATCCAGGGATCACAGATTCGATCCCCCATTTGACCATAATAAAATTGTCAATTAGGATTTTTAAGCCGATGTCTCGTGTCTATGCTTTACACCGTGCACGTAAAAGAACCAGAGAAGACCCTGGAATGAGTCTCTGTCTGTACCATTGCACTGTCCTCCAAAATCTAAAATGACTAATCTCTTCAGGAGGCGTCGCTCATATGGGCAACCGGTAGCGACGATAAATAAACGTAAAAACAGACAGAGGATACTGCAATGATACAAACGGAGACCCATTCCAGAGTATCCTCTTGTTCTTTTACGTGCACGGTGAAAAGCACTGACACGAGACCTCGGTTTAAAGTCTGATCTGAAATACTCTTAATTTTATTAGGGTCAGACGGGGGATCACTGGATTACCAGTTCAACATATTTCGTGTCAAAGGCGCCATTTGATTTTTGTTTATACAAGACTAGCCATGTGAACATTTGAATTACCACTCCAGTACATGTAATGCTAATCGTTTTCGGATTTTAATTGCTTTGGTTGGCGGCGGATGCATACATTACTTGTTTGGTAATTCCCAAAACATGCACCAAATGCAACGGAATTCAGTTCAGATACAATTAATAACGTGGTGGCTACTCAGTCTGGTAAAATAATCGGCTTTATAACGTACTCTGGGGAAAGTCCGGAAGGAAATAAAGATGTTTCTCGACTATGGACTATCGATTATTAGATACATACATGGTGTATACTCATCAGCTTTGTAGCGCACTCTGGGGGGGGATCAGGAAGGAATCAATGATGTTTCTCGACAATGAACTATCGATTATTAGATGCATACATAGTGTATACTCATCAGCTTTGTAGTGCACTCTGGG
>CM026400.1:46245644-46276154 GCA_014843695.1 Archivesica marissinica
TCATAAATCTCACCCTGACGTTCCAGATTTGCCTGATTAAAGAAGGGAAGTCTCATTAATTTGTCCCATATCTCATCACCTGTTGTCTGCAAGTCGGGGTGAACCGGCCCCTCAGTTTCCTTATTAGCACTCCTAGTTGTAGCCATTTTATTTTTTTATTTCCCAAAATTTTTAATCCCCAGAATGTATCTCCAAATGTATTATAGAATTGAGTTCAATAAAAGGAAGTAAATCACTAATATAATTTTAATGATAATATTAAGCCTCTATGAAAAGAAAACTGGTACTTACCGAAGTCCGTCTCGCTCCGTTAATCCAATATATAATTTATCACATATTCAAAGTTTGCACATTTCCAATAATTTAATCCATTTCATTAATTTAATAATTCGTTGACGTCTTTCACTTATTTCCAAATTCTAACACTGTCTCGCATGCACTTCTGTTTTCCCACGTTAATTAATAGTCCCTTGTATTCTTCATGTATAAATCCTAGTGTCCTTCACAATATTCCATATATAAATCCTAGTGTCCTTCACAATATGTCACGATATGTCACCTCTTCTTTATTTCCAATCCCGGACGAGCGTCCCAATTGTCGCAAACTCTCCTTTTTCTTCTCGTAATAATATGTCTCGGTTGCTACGGCTCTTACCAGGGTCTATCCTATTGTAGACTCGCTGGAGTTGTCTAGGGGGTTTCTTCGTTATTATATGTATTAATGATAACTCAACACAGTATTACATTTCTTCTATATAATATCTTGTTTAAATTGGCATCAGAAATATCCATATATATATAATCAGTGATCTATATATATATACATCGTATCATTAAAAGCTTATTTAACAATCCATTTGTGTGAGCCGACTATGCGCTTACACAGTATATTTAACATCCAATCTTTCTAATCCGTCATTACTCAATATCACTATAATCTAATCACTGTTTCTGATTAGATTAACTTTAAATCAACTTCTGGTATGGTTCGCCGAAACTCTATGTTTCTTCTGTGGCTGAACAATTTAATTATTCGACAAATCTTTATAAGTTATATTTCTTATAATGTCAATAATATCTAAGTATCATAAATACAGTTTATATGTTCTATATACTAGATTGAGATCACGACCTTTCTCGCTCCTGGAGTTAGGCTCTAGTGTGTCTGATCTATGTTAATAAAATCCATTTCTTATATACATAATTGAATCAGTGTATATATGATATAACAATTCCTAAAACATCTGTTATTCCTAAACATCTGTTATGTTATCTAATATTACACCATCAAACCAGTTCGGTGCCTTTGTATTACATAACTGGACACCTGCAACCACGGCCTTGATAAACTGAGATTAGGCCTAACATCTTAAGTCATTTCCCGCGCGAAGCGAGATTGATAATTTTAGGCGCGAAAATAATAGCAGACGATTATGCATAAAACAAATATATATATATTACATGGTAAACATTTGGCCATATATAGAAACAGTTTAATGTATTTATATAATACATTACTATTTATATATAACAATAATAAATATTTCGTGCAAATTGGGGTTTTGCACACTAGTTATAAGCTCCGAATAAAATGTGATTAAACAACTAATTTTGATTGTGAAATGTTGAATTTAGTCTAAGAATAGTGTGGACATGTGAGATAAACTGTATGACATGCCCACTCTGGACTGGTAATCCAGGGATCGCAGGTTCGATCCCCCCGTCTGACCCTAATAAAATTAACAGTCTTTCAGATGGGATGTTAAACCGAGGTCTCGTGTCGATGCTTTACACCGTGCACGTAAAAGAACCAGATGAGACTCTGGAATGGGTCTCTGTCTGTATCATTGCTCTATCCTCCAAAATCTAAAATGACTAATCTCTTCAGGAGGTGTCGCTCATATGGGCAACCGGTAGCGACGATAAATAAACGTAAAACACACATACTATTTTTACAGACGGATCTGTAGTCCAGTGGTAACACGCTGTACTGGTAATCCAGGGATCGCAGGTTCGATCCCCCGTCTGACACTAATAAAATTAACATTCTTTCAAATGGGACGTTAAACCGAGGTCTCGTGCCTATGCGTTACACCGTGCAGGTAAAAGAACCAGATGAGACTCTGGAATGGGTCTCTGTCTGTATCATTGCACTATCCTCCAAAATCTAAAATCACTAATCTCGTAAGAAGGCGGCGCTCATATGGGCAACCGGTAGCGACGATAAATAAACGTAAAACACACACACATGTATGTAACGTAATTGCTACAGGTTTCGTACATTCGTGTTGCTCAATACATTTATATGTACTTGTCCTCTTCTCCCTGCACCATGACGATGGATTCCGTGAGTAATTAGGTAATGAGAGTGATTAATTTAAAGTTGAAATAATTTGGTTCTCATCCGTACTAAATAAATTTATATCTCAGTCTTTTATTTTCAGATGCATCTTAAACTAATCCTGTTCGTCGTATTTATCGCGTTTTGTCTCAGTATGATGGCGTCAGCTGACGACAATATTGAGGAGGTAAGTGCGTTTATAACGACTTTTGTCTCGGTATGATGGCGTCAGCTGACGACAATATTGCGGAGGTAAGTGCGTTTATACCGTCTTTTGTCTCAGTATGATGGTGTCAGCTGAAGAAAATATTGAGGAGGTAAGTGCGTTTATAACGACTTTTGTTTCAGTATGAATGCGTCAGCTGATGACACTACTGAGGAGGAGAGTGCGTTTATAAAAACTTTTGTCTCAGTATAAATGCGTCAGCTGATGACACTTCTGAGGAGGAGAGTGCGTTTATACCGACTTTTGTCTCAGTATGATGTGTCAGCTGAAGACAATATTGAGGAGGTAAGTGCGGTATACCGACTTTTGTCTCGTTGTCATGGTGTCAGCTGTAAGCAACACAAGTACATACCCTAACTGGACGTTGGGGGGCAGCTCCATCCGGTAAGCAACACAAGTATATACCCTAACTGGACGTTGGGCGGGCAGTTCCGTCCGGTAAGCAACACAAGTATATACCATAATTGGACGTTGGGGGGCAGTTCCATCCGGTAAGCAACACAAGTATATACCCTAACTGGACGTTGGGCGGGCAGTTCCATCCGGTAAGCAACACAAGTACATACCCTAACCGGACGTTGGGGGTGGGGGCAGTTCCATCCGGTAAGCAACACAAGTACATACCCTAACTGGACGTTGAGGGGCAGTTCCGTCCGGTAAGCAACACAAGTATATACCCTAACTGGACGTTGGGGGTGGGGCAGTTCCATCCGGTAAGCAACACAAGTACATACCCTAACCGGACGTTGGGGGTGGGGGCAGTTCCATCCGGTAAGCAACACAAGTACATACCCTAACTGGACGTTGAGGGGCAGTTCCGTCCGGTAAGCAACACAAGTATATACCCTAACAGGACGTTGGGGGTGCAGTTCCGTCCGGTTATTTGGGGAGGAGTGGGTGCATATAATAATTTCTTTTCGGACGAACCAAGTGAGGTTAAACTATTTGAATTTCTTTTCGTTACGGAGACCGGCCAATTTATCCTATCTTTTGATAAAAGAGAAATGTTAGAGGGGAAACATTCTTCCGAATATTCGTCACCAGATGTTTATCAGAAGATCAGATAAATTTTATATTGAGTCGGCAAGATATCAACAGTACAACACAAGCTCTGAGTGAGCTTTTGAACCGACATACCATTTATGAACATAAGCTGTCATGTACAAGCATCGTCATGACGTCACGAACTGTTTATTTAGATTAAGGCAGTGTATCAGGCATACTGTTTTTACAGACGGATCTGTAATCCAGTGATAACACGCTGGAATGGTAATCTAAGAATTGCAGGTTCGATCCCCCGACTGACCCTAATAAAATTAACAGTCTTTCAGATGGGACTTTAAACCGAGGTCTCGTGATGGTGCTTTACACAGTGCACGTAAAAGAACATATACAGATCCGTCTGTGCACCATACCGAACAGGGTATTGTGTTTTATATGCGTGTATGTATTCTGTTTCAGTATGTACCTATACATGTCAGGGACAGACGACTATTAGAACCTGCTTGTATAAAGCGCAGACAAAACATACATGTACTCTTCGCGATGTCGTGCAGATACTGCAAATGTCTTTTCGACGAAAAAGTCCATCTAGAGTTCCCTATGACAATATTCTATGCGCTGTTTTGTGACATTGTTATCCCCTGTTGTGGTGTAAGTATCAGACGTATGGTAGCTGGTTTAGAGCATTTGATCTATTAGTGTTGCCCGAGTGGAAGTCGTGATAGCGCAGTGGTAGAGCGTTCGTAGGAGTATGCACTGAGTTCGCGCCCAGCTGTAGCCGTTACGATTGTGCCCTTAGGCAAGGCATTTAAGTTCCACATTGCCTCTTCTCTCACCCTCGTGGCGATGTATTACATCAGGAACGAGGTCTCGATAGTGATTAATATAAGTGGTAATAACCTGTTTTGCAATCCAGTGTGTTTTACGTTTATTTATCGACGCTACCAGCTGCCAGAAGCTCAGTGGTCGAGTGATTAAGGTCGCTTTCTTGTATACCACTGTAACCTATCATCACTGAGTCCCGCTCAGACCGTGTCTATTTATTTGAAACAGTTGGCAGTTTCTTACGGATGTTTGTGTACATAGTATTGGTTAACCGCTGGAGCTTGCACAGAACGGTGGTGTTAGGTAAACTGCCTGTCGCTCAAATGGGAAACCGGTAGCGAAGTTAAATAAACCTAAATAATAAAAAAAAATCGATATTTGTCGATTTTTCTAGAGTGGTTTCGTGTGGCTCTGTGAATGAACGTCAGGGGAGGTAAGTAGAGCCACATATTGGGGCTATGTTTAGATGCCGATCAATGTAGGCACATACCAGCCTCTGACATACGTCACTGGTGTCTTCCCAGGGTCTGAGGGTTTAATATTAAAACTGAAATAAATAAAAATCGAAATAATGGACAGAAGGAGAAAACAAGAAATAGCGAATAGTCATTTCAAGTCTACATCATCAAATCAGTAGTGCATGGGGGGGGGGATCAAACCTGCCAATCCTGGATTGCCTGTCAGACGTGTTAACCATATAACTACATAGTGTGTGTTTTGCTTTTATTTATCGTAGCTATCGGTTGCCCATATTAGCGACGCATCCTGAAGAGATTAGTCATTTTAGATTGTTGGAGGATAGAGCAATGATACAGACAGAGACCCATTCCAGAGTCTCATCTGGTTCTTTTACGTGCACGGTGTAGAGCACCGACACGAGACCTCGGTTTAACGTCCCATCCGAAAGACTATTCATTTTATTAGGGTCAGACGGGGGATCGAACCTGCGATCCCTGGATTATCAGTCCAGCGTGTTACCACTGGACAACAGTATTTGTTGTCATCATGAAACGTTTTTATGGTGAGCGACCATTAGACATTATGGTTCTCATCGTTTCATAAACCTGCTTATTGGGAGGGTTAATCTAGAAGTTCCAGGGCGCTGTCGTACTGAATACGTTTCATTTTTAGCCTGCAAATGGAAAAAGATTTGGAATGAATTGTGAACATCCGTTGGCATTTCCTAAGATATGCAAACTCCAAGAAATCATCAATAGCGCTGCTGGATGTGTAAGTAGATATATGATATATAAAGGAGGCATGGTAATGTATAAGTAGATATATGATATATCAAGGAGGCATGGCTATGTATAAGTAGATATATGGTATATCAAGGAGGCATGGCTATGTATAAGTAGATATACGGTATATCAAGGAGAAATGGCTATGTATAAGTAGATATACGGTATATCAAGGAGGCATGGTTATGTATAAGTAGATATACGGTATATCAAGGAGACATGGCTATGTATAAGTAGATATACGGTATATCAAGGAGGCATGGCTATGTATAAGTAGATATACGGTATATCAAGGAGACATGGCTATGTATAAGTAGATATATGGTATATCAAGGAGGCATGGCTATGTATAAGTAGATATACGGTATATCAAGGAGGCATGGTTATGTATAAGTAGATATATGGTATATCAAGGAGGCATGGCTATGTATAAGTAGATATACGGTATATCAAGGAGGCATGGCTATGTATAAGTAGATATATGGTATATCAAGGAGGCATGGTTATGTATACATAGATATATGGTATATCAAGGAGAAATGACTATGTATAAGTAGATATACGGTATATCAAGGAGGCATGGCTATGTATAAGTAGATATATGGTATATCAAGGAGGCATGGCTATGTATAAGTAGATATACGGTATACCAAGGAGACATGGTTATGTATAAGTATATATACGGTATATCAAGGAGGCATGGTTATGTATAAGTAGATATATGGTATATCAAGGAGACATGGTTATGTATAAGTAGATATACGGTATATCAAGGAGGCATGGCTATGTATAAGTAGATATATGGTATATCAAGGAGGCATGGTTATGTATAAGTAGATATATGGTATATCAAGGAGGCATGGTTATGTATAAGTAGATATATGGTATATCAAGGAGACATGGTTATGTATAAGTAGATATACGGTATATCAAGGAGGCATGGCTATGTATAAGTAGATATACGGTATATCAAGGAGGCATGGCTATGTATAAGTAGATATACGGTATATCAAGGAGACATGGTTATGTATAAGTAGATATACGGTATATCAAGGAGACATGGTTATGTATAAGTAGATATACGGTATATCAAGGAGGCATGGCTATGTATAAGTAGATATACGGTATATCAAGGAGGCATGGCTATGTATAAGTAGATATACGTTATATCAAGGAGACATGGTTATGTATAAGTAGATATACGGTATATCAAGGAGGCATGGTAATGTATAAGTAGATATACGGTATATCAAGGAGGCATGGCTATGTATAAGTAGATATACGGTATATCAAGGAGACATGGCTATGTATAAGTAGATATACGGTATATCAAGGAGGCATGGTAATGTATAAGTAGATATACGGTATATCAAGGAGGCATGGCTATGTATAAGTAGATATACGGTATATCAAGGAGGCATGGTTATGTATAAGTAGATATATGGTATATCAAGGAGGCATGGCTATGTATAAGTAGATATACGGTATATCAAGGAGGCATGGCTATGTATAAGTAGATATACGGTATATCAAGGAGGCATGGCTATGTATAAGTAGATATATGGTATATCAAGGAGGCATGGCTATGTATAAGTAGATATACGGTATATCAAGGAGGCATGGCTATGTATAAGTAGATATACGGTATATCAAGGAGGCATGGCTATGTATAAGTAGATATACGGTATATCAAGGAGGCATGGCTATGTATAAGTAGATATATGGTATATCAAGGAGGCATGGCTATGTATAAGTAGATATACGGTATATCAAGGAGGCATGGCTATGTATAAGTAGATATACGGTATATCAAGGAGGCATGGCTATGTATAAGTAGATATACGGTATATCAAGGAGGCATGGTTATGTATAAGTAGATATATGGTATATCAAGGAGACATAGCTATGTATAAGTAGATATTCGGTATATCAAGGAGGCATGGTTATGTATAAGTAGATATACGGTATATCAAGGAGGCATGGCTATGTATAAGTAGATATACGGTATATCAAGGAGGCATGGCTATGTATAAGTAGATATACGGTATATCAAGGAGGCATGGTAATGTATAAGTAGATATATGGTATATCAAGGAGGCATGGCTATGTATAAGTAGATATACGGTATATCAAGGAGGCATGGCTATGTATAAGTAGATATACGGTATATCAAGGAGGCATGGTAATGTATAAGTAGATATACGGTATATCAAGGAGCTGGTATGTATAAGTAGTTGGTATATCAAGGAGCATGGCTATGTATAAGTAGATATACGGTATATCAAGGAGGCATGGCTATGTATAAGTAGATATACGGTATATCAAGGAGGCATGGTAATGTATAAGTAGATATACGGTATATCAAGGAGGCATGGTAATGTATAAGTAGATATTGGTATATCAAGGAGGCATGGCTATGTATAAGTAGATATATGGTATATCAAGGAGACATGGTAATGTATAAGTAGATATATGGTATATCAAGGAGGCATGGCTATGTATAAGTAGATATACGGTATATCAAGGAGGCATGGTAATGTATAAGTAGATATATGGTATATCAAGGAGACATGGCTATGTATAAGTAGATATACGGTATATCAAGGAGGCATGGCTATGTATAAGTAGATATACGGTATATCAAGGAGGCATGGCTATGTATAAGTAGATATATGGTATATCAAGGAGGCATGGCTATGTATAAGTAGATATACGGTATATCAAGGAGGCATGGCTATGTATAAGTAGATATATGGTATATCAAGGAGGCATGGCTATGTATAAGTAGATATACGGTATATCAAGGAGGCATGGCTATGTATAAGTAGATATACGGTATATCAAGGAGGCATGGCTATGTATAAGTAGATATACGGTATATCAAGGAGGCATGGCTATGTATAAGTAGATATATGGTATATCAAGGAGGCATGGCTATGTATAAGTAGATATACGGTATATCAAGGAGGCATGGCTATGTATAAGTAGATATACGGTATATCAAGGAGGCATGGTTATGTATAAGTAGATATATGGTATATCAAGGAGGCATGGCTATGTATAAGTAGATATACGGTATATCAAGGAGGCATGGCTATGTATAAGTAGATATACGGTATATCAAGGAGGCATGGCTATGTATAAGTAGATATACGGTATATCAAGGAGGCATGGCTATGTATAAGTAGATATACGGTATATCAAGGAGGCATGGCTATGTATAAGTAGATATACGGTATATCAAGGAGGCATGGCTATGTATAAGTAGATATACGGTATATCAAGGAGGCATGGCTATGTATAAGTAGATATATGGTATATCAAGGAGGCATGGCTATGTATAAGTAGATATACGGTATATCAAGGAGGCATGGTATGTATAAGTAGATATATGGTATATCAAGGAGGCATGGTATGTATAAGTAGATATATGGTATATCAAGGAGGCATGGCTATGTATAAGTAGATATACGGTATATCAAGGAGGCATGGCTATGTATAAGTAGATATATGGTATATCAAGGAGGCATGGTAATGTATAAGTAGATATACGGTATATCAAGGAGGCATGGTAATGTATAAGTAGATATATGGTATATCAAGGAGGCATGGCTATGTATAAGTAGATATATGGTATATCAAGGAGGCATGGCTATGTATAAGTAGATATACGGTATATCAAGGAGGCATGGTTATGTATAAGTAGATATATGGTATATCAAGGAGACATGGATATGAATAAGTAGATATACGGTATATCAAGGAGACATGGCTATGTATAAGTAGATATACGGTATATCAAGGAGGCATGGCTATGTATAAGTAGATATACGGTATATCAAGGAGGCATGGCTATGTATAAGTAGATATACGGTATATCAAGGAGGCATGGTAATGTATAAGTAGATATACGGTATATCAAGGAGGCATGGTAATGTATAAGTAGATATACGGTATATCAAGGAGGCATGGTAATGTATAAGTAGATATACGGTATATCAAGGAGGCATGGCTATGTATAAGTAGATATATGGTATATCAAGGAGAAATGGCTATGTATTAGTAGATATACGGTATATCAAGGAGGCATGGCTATGGTTAAGTAGATATTTGGTATATCAAGGAGGCATGGTAATGTATAAGTAGATATATGGTATATCAAGGAGACCTGGTAATGTATAAGTAGATATATGGTATATCAAGGAGGCATGGCTATGTATAAGTAGATATACGGTATATCAAGGAGGCATGGCTATGTATAAGTAGATATACGGTATATCAAGGAGGCATGGCTATGTATAAGTAGATATACGGTATATCAAGGAGGCATGGTAATGTATAAGTAGATATACGGTATATCAAGGAAGCATGGCTATGTATAAGTAGATATACGGTATATCAAGGAGACATGGCTATGTATAAGTAGATATACGGTATATCAAGGAGGCATGGCTATGTATAAGTAGATATACGGTATATCAAGGAGGCATGGCTATGTATAAGTAGATATACGGTATATCAAGGAGGCATGGCTATGTATAAGTAGATATATGGTATATCAAGGAGGCATGGCTATGTATAAGTAGATATATGGTATATCAAGGAGGCATGGCTATGTATAAGTAGATATACGGTATATCAAGGAGGCATGGCTATGTATAAGTAGATATACGGTATATCAAGGAGGCATGGCTATGTATAAGTAGATATATGGTATATCAAGGAAGCATGGCTATGTATAAGTAGATATACGGTATATCAAGGAGGCATGGCTATGTATAAGTAGATATACGGTATATCAAGGAGGCATGGCTATGTATAAGTAGATATATGGTATATCAAGGAGGCATGGCTATGTATAAGTAGATATACGGTATATCAAGGAGGCATGGCTATGGATAAGTAGACATACGGTATATCAAGGAGGCATGGCTATGTATAAGTATATATACGGTATATCAAGGAGGCATGGTAATGTATAAGTAGATATACGGTATATCAAGGAAGCATGGCTATGTATAAGTAGATATACGGTATATCAAGGAGGCATGGTATGTATAAGTAGATATATGGTATATCAAGGAGGCATGGTAATGTATAAGTAGATATATGGTATATCAAGGAGGCATGGCTATGTATAAGTAGATATATGGTATATCAAGGAGGCATGGCTATGTATAAGTAGATATACGGTATATCAAGGAGGCATGGTTATGTATAAGTAGATATATGGTATATCAAGGAGACATGGATATGAATAAGTAGATATACGATATATCAAGGAGACATGGCTATGTATAAGTAGATATACGGTATATCAAGGAGGCATGGCTATGTATAAGTAGATATACGGTATATCAAGGAGGCATGGCTATGTATAAGTAGATATACGGTATATCAAGGAGGCATGGTTATGTATAAGTAGATATACGGTATATCAAGGAGGCATGGCTATGTATAAGTAGATATACGGTATATCAAGGAGACATGGCTATGTATAAGTAGATATATGGTATATCAAGGAGGCATGGCTATGTATAAGTAGATATACGGTATATCAAGGAGGCATGGCTATGTATAAGTAGATATACGGTATATCAAGGAGGCATGGTAATGTATAAGTAGATATACGGTATATCAAGGAGGCATGGCTATGTATAAGTAGATATACGGTATATCAAGGAGGCATGGCTATGTATAAGTAGATATACGGTATATCAAGGAGGCATGGCTATGTATAAGTAGATATACGGTATATCAAGGAGGCATGGCTATGTATAAGTAGATATACGGTATATCAAGGAGGCATGGCTATGTATAAGTAGATATACGGTATATCAAGGAGGCATGGCTATGTATAAGTAGATATACGGTATATCAAGGAGGCATGGCTATGTATAAGTAGATATACGGTATATCAAGGAGGCATGGCTATGTATAAGTAGATATACGGTATATCAAGGAGGCATGGCTATGTATAAGTAGATATACGGTATATCAAGGAGGCATGGCTATGTATAAGTAGATATACGGATATATATTATATCAAGGAGGCATGGTAATGTATAATAGATATACGGTATATCAAGGAGGCATGGTAATGTATAAGTAGATATATGGTATATCAAGGAGGCATGGCTATGTATAAGTAGATATACGGTATATCAAGGAGGCATGGCTATGTATAAGTAGATATACGGTATATCAAGGAGGCATGGCTATGTATAAGTAGATATATGGTATATCAAGGAGGCATGGCTATGTATAAGTAGATATACGGTATATCAAGGAGGCATGGCTATGTATAAGTAGATATATGGTATATCAAGGAGGCATGGCTATGTATAAGTAGATATATGGTATATCAAGGAGGCATGGTTATGTATAAGTAGATATATGGTATATCAAGGAGGCATGGCTATGTATAAGTAGATATACGGTATATCAAGGAGGCATGGCTATGTATAAGTAGATATACGGTATATCAAGGAGGCATGGTTATGTATAAGTAGATATATGGTATATCAAGGAGGCATGGCTATGTATAAGTAGATATACGGTATATCAAGGAGGCATGGCTATGTATAAGTAGATATATGGTATATCAAGGAGGCATGGCTATGTATAAGTAGATATATGGTATATCAAGGAGGCATGGCTATGTATAAGTAGATATACGGTATATCAAGGAGGCATGGTAATGTATAAGTAGATATACGGTATATCAAGGAGGCATGGCTATGTATAAGTAGATATACGGTATATCATGGAATTTTCGTCCACTATCTTCTGTCATATTGACCGAGATGCTGTATTTATTTTGCTATACCGAACAATTGGCTGTTCTGACTTTATGTTGCATGAAACAACTTTTCAACACAACATTCTTCGAGACTACTTGAAAACAAGATGGCGGCATAACAAATAAAATCACATTGAAATTGAACGGTAAAGCCCGATTAGCGTGATTTGGTTCCGAATGAGGCTATTCAGGTGAGACATTGACAAATGTCGCCTGCTCGGATATGGCACATTGTGTAGGTGTTGTCACGTGAGGTATAACAAACATGCATAGTTTGTCTCCAATTTATATTTACTGCACACATAAACTCGCCATTAGTGTTCCGCTAATAAAATAATTGGCATTCTTTTATTGTTTTTATTTATCAATTATGTATCAAGTTGATCCGAATAAATGTTCCGAGTGACTTCTAGAGAATACATATGTTCCGAGTGACTTCTAGAGAACAATCAAGTTCTTCCATAACCAAGGGCGACCACTCGTCCAAACGATGGAAGTCATGGATAACTTCCGACGCAGTCCGAAGCTAATAGCCACCATTAGGCTGTGGTGGGGATCATTAACTACAGTCAAACCTGTCTTAAGCAGCCAGCCAAGGGAATCACAGAAAGTGGCTGCTTAGTACAGGTGGCTGCTTAATAGTAGTCAAATGTATCATAAAACAGCATATTGGGAATCTGGAAACTGGCTGCTTAATACAGGTTGGCTGCTTAATGGAGGTGACCACTAACACAGGTTTGACTGTATACATATTATTTGACTGATGCAGTATTTTAACCAAACTTAAAATGAAAAGAGCTGGGGGTACATATATTGCAGTATGTTGTTTTAAATTGCTATTATTGTTACTCACGAGAAATGTCTGATTTCAGGGCCATAACAATGTGAATTCAGGCGATAAGAAGTTTTTCGCGACTACCCATGATGCATCCAGCACTGTGTGTGATTCTGCAGCCAATCATGGATGAGACATGTTAAAATATATGTATATACAATATATTATTGTTGTTGTTTATGAACGGGTTCTTTCTTGCGTGTTCTTATATGTTATCGTGGCGTCTGTGGTCCAGTGGTAGAGCTTCGGATTTGGAGTCGAACAGTCCCGGGTTCGATACTCGGTCAGGCCACGTATGTAGTGTTATTGAGCATGGCACACATTGCTTAGTACTGGTCAACCGCTTATATTGACTAAGCCTGTCTAGGAAAACATGTATACGTCCCTGCACGGGGTTTAACATTAATGGAACATAGCCTACATACATGTTCCTATCGCTGGTTACGATCCAAAAGCATCGTCGTTAGTGGTGTATCGTGAGAATAGTAAATTCATGAGAATTGAAAATCCGCTCGTTGCCACTTATGAGGCTCACACTACAGGTATAAGAATGGAATCCACATTCCAATTTACTATGCAGCAGAGTTTTGGAGAGAACAAAGGGCCCGACTCTGCTAGGGGGGGGAGGTGTTTTCCGGAGGCATGCCCAATCGGAAAATTTAGAAATTCAAATGCTCTGAAACACCATTTTCTTCATTCTCAGTAAAGACAAACACACATAATGATAGTGTGGCTCAGTATTCCCACGTTATTTGTCCTACTAATAATATATTTTAACACAGCTATCAGTTTTTGAGAGGGGTTTCGAGGTATTACCCCCAAGGAATTTGTGGCAACAAAAACGTCTTAGAAGGAATTTCCGATCATCTAATCAAGTCTTTGCGATTAACATCTTTGACAACGGTGGTTTGAGGGGGGAACTCTTATCAACAAAGTCCACCATGTGGAAGTCATGATAGCACAGTGGATGCATGTTCGCTTCAGGTGCAAAAGGTCCGGAGTTCGAGCCCCGCTGGAGCCGTTACGATTGTGCCCTTAGGCAAGGCATTTAAATACCACGTTGCCGCTTCTCTCTCCCTCGTGGCGATCGATTCCATCAGGAATGAGGTCTCGAGAGTGATAAATATAAGTTGAAAGAACTTGTTTCGCAATCGAGCTAAAATAAATTTGTATAAACTAAAGTCCACCCCCAGTATGAATGCTTGAGAAAAAACCACCTTTATTGTATCTCAAATGTTACTGTTCGTTATACAGAGCCTTCGTTAAACCCTCAGAGCCTGGGCAGACATCAGTGACGCGCAGGCTGGTATGTGTCTACATTTATCGCACATCTAAATATAGCCCCAATATGTGGCTCTAGTTACCTCCCCTGACATTCGTCCACAGAGCGACACGACAAAACTCTAGAAATATCGATTTATTTATTATTTAGGTTTATTTAACTTCGCCACCGGTTGCCCATTGAGCAACGGGCAGTTGATCTAACAACATCTTCCCTGGGCAGGCTCCAGCAGTAAACCAGTACTTGGTGCAACAACATCCGTAAAAAGCTGCCAACTGTTTCATTTAAATGAGACACGGTCTGAACGGGGCTCGAACACGTGAACATTGGTGATGATAGGTTACATTGGTATACAAGTCAACGAATTTAACAACTCGACCACGAGAGGCACTAATTGTTATCCTTTTATACATCAGGGCATCATCTGATGAATATGTCAACAAAGCTTGAAGACGTAATGTTTGCACACGGTACTCGCCAGATAGACCAAATCCCTCCTTCAATGTCGGAGGGTATTATTGCAACGTGTGAAGTGAGTTGCCTATCAAGCAGGTCATATATGGCGGCAAACAGTGTTAGTCCTCCATCAGATGGGGGTTAAATGTAATGAGGGAAACATCAGATGGGGGTTAAATGTAATGAGGGAAACATCAGATGGGGGTTAAATGTGATGAGGGAAACATCAGATGGGGGTTAAATGTAATGAGGGAAACATCAGATGGGGGTTAAATGTGATGAGGGGAACATCAGATGGGGTTAAATGTAATGAGGAAATCATCAGATGGGGGTTAAATGTAATGAGGGAAACATCAGATGGGGGTTAAATGTAATGAGGGAAACATCAGATGGGGGTTAAATGTAATGAGGGAAACATTAGATGGGGGTTAAATGTGATGAGGGAAACATCAGATGGGGGTTAAATGTGATGAGGGGAACATCAGATGGGGGTTAAATGTGATGAGGGGAACATCAGATGAGGTTAAATGTGATGAGGGGAACATCAGATGGGGGTTAAATGTAATGAGGGAAACATTAGATGGGGGTTAAATGTGATGAGGGAAACATCAGATGGGGGTTAAATGTGATGAGGGGAACATCAGATGGGGGTTAAATGTGATGAGGGGAACATCAGATGAGGTTAAATGTGATGAAGGAACATCAGATGGGGGTTAAATGTGATGAGGGGAACATCAGATGGGGGTTAAATGTAATGAGGGAAACATCAGATAGGTGTTAAATGTGATGAGGGGAACCGAGTTCCACTTTGGTCGCTACTTCCTTGCTGGGATCTTGTCAGCTGTACTGAAAAGCATTATGTACTGGTCAAATGTACCATGTACCCATATGTTCTTTACAGAGCACAATGCGAAGTAGAATAACCCATTCAACACCAAGTAACTGACATGGACTGGTCCATGCTATTTTTAGACCAATACAATGATCAGAAAATTACATCTCCGCTAGTTCATGTATATCAAAATTGGTAATTTTTACAGTTTAGTCACCTGCCTTCAATGGTGCACAGACAGTTAAGCCACACGTGTGCATTAGATGACAGTTTAGCCTACCTGATTTCAATGGTGTACAGACAGTTAAGTCACAAGTGTGTCTTAGATGACAGTTTAGCCACCTGACTTCAATGGTTTGCAGATAGTTACGCCACAAGTGTGCATTAGCTGACAGTTTAGCCACCTGACTTCAATGGTGTACAGATAGTTAAGCCACAAGTGTGTATTAGATGACAGTTTAGCCACCTGACTTCAATGGTGTACAGATAGTTAAGCCACAAGTGTGCATTAGATGACAGTTTAGCCACCTGACTTCAATGGTGTACAGATAGTTAAGCCAAAAGTGTGCATTGGATGACAGTTTAGCAAACTGACTTTAATGGTTTGCAGTCAGAACGTCACAGTTGAGAGGTCACTTCCAACTAGTCACAATGGAAGATGACTTCATGGGTATGTTTCATTACCTTTCTGTTGAAGATCTCAAGTTATTTTTGTAGTTCCTTTATCAATGAATATTCATATGAGATTGTCACTCTTACGTCCGTTTATATGCCTGCCAATTTGGAAAGTTTTCGTTTGTTTGTTTTGATTTTACGCATGCATCAGCAGATTCAGCACCATTTTCAAAAAAGTTCAAATAAAAACACCTTTCCTGGGCAGGCTCTAACGGTTAACCAGTACTTGGTGTACCTCGGTAAGAAACAGCCAGCATATTCATATAAATGAGACACGGTTTGAGCGAGGCTCGATCACGTGACCATCAGTGATGATAGGCTACAGTGGTATACAAGTCAACGACCGTAACCACTCGAGCACAGAGGCGGACTGGAAGATCTTCGATAATCTAACATCAAATTATTTACTAATAGTCCTACTTTTGCGACTGTAGCTTCGATTAATCATATTTAATTCCTCGATTTATTTTACATAATTTTATACAGTCAAACCTCTCCAGAGCAAACACCATCCGGATACACACACTATTGTTGTTGTAGAGAGGTTGTCGTTCTAGGGAGGTTCAACTTTTTGAAGTTTGGAAATTGCGGGAAGTCAGTTTTGTCAGTTATAATTGCTCACTTCCACTTCCACTACCACTTCTCCATGAACTGCTCTGTCTATGCTGGAAGGAAGGTGAGGTGCCACAAGACATACGCGATGCAAAGATATTCACACTCTGCAAGAACAAGGGTGACAGAAGCGACTGCAACAACTATCGCGGCATATCCCTACTCAGCATTGTTGGCAAAGTATTTGCTCGGGTTATTCTCGCAAGACTGCAGGTGGTAGCAGGGCGGATATACCCAGAATCCCAGTGTGGTTTCCGATCTGGCCGATCCACCATCGACATGATCTTTTCAGTGAGGCAACTTCAGGAAAAGTGTAGGGAGCAACAACAGCCACTGTACCTCGCATTCGTGGACCTAGCAAAGGCGTTCGACCTGGTCAGTCGCTGTGGACTTTTCAAACTGCTACACAAGATTGGCTGTCCACCACAATTGCTCAGCATGATCACGTCGTTCCACAAAGACATGAAGAGTACCGTCAGCTTCGACGGCGACACTTCCAAGCCTTTTCCCATCCTCAGCGGAATGATTTATGACGTTTAGTGGTCTTTTGACGTATCATTGGCTTTATTTACGTTGCATTTTCAGTGTGTCAGTGTATATTGGATACTGTGCTTAGTTCGCTTAATGTAACACGATACCGTCGATGACGTTTAGCGGTCTTTTGATGTATAGTGGAATGCTAAATATGACGTTTAGTGGTATTTTGACTGTTAACGGAGTTTTGACGTTTAGCAGCGGAATGTTGGCGCTTAGCGGAGTTTTGACGTATAGCGGAATGATTTATGACGTTTATTGGTCTTTTGACGTATCATTGGCTTTATTTACGTTTTATTTTCAGTGTGTCAGTGTATATTGGATAATGTGCTTAGTTCGCTTAAAGTAACACGATACCGTCGATGAAGTTTAGCGGTCTGTTGACGAATAGCGGAATGTTTTATGACGTTTAGTGATTTTTTGACGTTTGACGGAGTTTTGACGTTTAACGGGAGCTTTGACGTTTAACGGTACTACAACCGTGTGACAACTACACGGTGCTTGGAGCAACGTTATATAGGAAGGTCTCATAACGTTTTACAACAACCCGGTGTTTGGTGTAATATTATATACTTGTATGTGGTCAAATCATCTCATACTGTATCGGAACGTCTCGATATTTAGTGTCATAGATAGCTTTGGCAACGCGTCTCACAGTGTAAACAGAACGTCTCCATGTTTAATGTCATAGATAGCTTTGCCAACGCGTCTCACAGTGTAAACAGAACGTCTCGATGTTTAATGTCATATATAGCTTTGGCAACACGTCTCACAGTGTAAACAGAACATCTCGATGTTTAATGTCATAGATAGCCTTGCCAACGCGTCTCACAGTGCAAACAGAACGTCTCGATGTTTAATGTTATAGATAGCTTTGGCAACGCGTCTCACATGATGCCATGGTCAAGGTAATCAATAGTACAACAGAACATCTCGAACTTTGCGGATACATGATACCATGGTCAAGGTATTCAATAGTACAACAGAACATCTCGAACTTTGCGGATACATGATCAATGCATACCATAGTACAACAGAACATCTCGATCATTGCGACAACATGATCAATGCATACCATAGTACAACAGAACGTCGTGATTGTTTGGGCAACATGATGATGCCATGGTCAAATCATTTCATAGTTTAACAGAACGTCTCGATTGTTTGGGCAACACGATGTCCTGTTCAAAGCATTACATAGTACAACAGAACGTCTCGATTGTTTGGGCAACACGGTGCCTTGTTCAAAGCATTACATAGTACAACAGAACGTCTCGATCTTTGCGGCAATATGGTACATTGGTTAAATAATTTCATAGTACAACAGCACGTCTCGATCTTTGCGGCAATATGGTACATTGGTTAAATCATTTCATAGTACAACAGCACGTCTCGATCTTTGCGGCAATATGGTACATTGGTAAAATCATTTCATAGTTTAACAGAACGTCTCGATTGATTGGGCAACACGGTGCCTTGTTCAAAGCATTACATAGTACAACAGAACATCTCGATCTTTGCGGCAATATGGTACATTTGTCAAATCATTTCATATTAACAGAACGTCTTGATTGTTTGGGCAACATGATGTTGCCATGGTCACACACAGTTGGCAGTGAATCCTAATGTCTGGATGTTTAATGTCACATGTACGCCACTTTTTTAAAAGATCAATATATGCTTTAGTTCATACACATCTATTGTAGCTCGATTGCGAAACAAGTTTTACAACTTATATTAATCACTCTCGAGACCTCATTCCTGGTGGAATCCATCGCCACGAGGGAGAGAGAAGATGAATGTGGAACTTAAATGCCTGGCTGCCTAAGGGCAAACTCGTAACGGCACCATCGGGTTTCGAACCCCTGCTTTCGCACGTGAATCGAACGTTTAACCGATGCTTAACTTAAATGCATCATTCCGTCTTAAAGCGACATTACATCGCAACAAGCTATTAAAAATGCATTTGTTCACGTATAAATGCAACGCTACTACAAATTCTTCTGAATCAATAAACAGTGTGTTGTGGTATACAAACTTTCAAAAGTGAAATTAGGATTTCATATGAGGGTCATCCACGCTCCTGAATTGATGTGTGTGTGTCATTGGAGTCAATACTAAGCACAAGATACTTTCGTTTACAGATAATTTAACTAAGTCTACAAAAAATATGCTTAGTCTACAAATAAATATGCATTGTCACAAATGTGAGTTATCACGGTAAATATGTACCATATCTCGTGTTATTCAGGATAAGCGCGTTGAATGTCGACCCTATTTAAATGATTGTGTTAAGTCAACAAACCGCGTATACGACGCTTGTTTATTTGTTGAAATACTCAGTTTTTGAGGCAAAGTTATGGAGAAAAAATATACCATATAATAGCAAATTACATTGTATAGACATTTGCGTTTTCACCTATGTAGTGTCGCTTTAAATGATTGTTCAACGTCGATATTGTACATATTCCATATGTCACACAATCCACATGTACACAGCGCGATCACTGTAGCTGTATTAATATGGACAGTCCTGGGCAAACTCTTCATTTTCATTCTGGAAACGGACATATTCAGTCGTGGTAAGTCTTAACTAAGGTTTTTCTGATATTTTTGCCGAAGCTTTATATATATGATATATTCTGTTGTAGTGCTGTTCTAAGCGGACGATTGGTATTAAGGGTGTAAATGAGGCACAGTTTTGCTATATATTCAGCATTTATGGATATCCATAATTACATTTTGGGATATCCATAATTCAATTATTAGATATCCATATTTCGATATATGGATGTCCATAATTTCAAGCTATTTATGGATTTCCAAACGAGAGCGATTACGATAAGTTTATAACAAAATGAAAGTGACCATTTTAACTAATGTGTAGTTGGGGCTTCTTTATCAATGGATTTCAGAGCATTTTGCCGTACCATTGAAACATTTATTCAGTGATTTTATCATAAATTGGGACGAATGTATATATACCAGATAAAGGACAATGGTGTATTATTATATATCACTTATAAGGGAAATTCCCGTTTATTTGATATAAATCCGACTAGTATTAGCAGATTTGGGTTTATTCTTTTCAAATCACTGTTCCCTTTATCAGTGAAATTAATCTCCAGGGCCTGATAAGAACGCGCAGTCAATATGGTATGTTTCATATCGGCTGATAAAATTCATGAGAAAAGCGTGCGTATTCTCTATATATTCGGCCCCGTACAGCGCACTGACATTGCTTTCGGAACATCACACTTGACTGTTGTGGAATTGTACATGCGACAGATTTGGGTATGTAAATATATATTATATTGTTCGTAGTTGTCATTAGGTTATTTTATCTGAACGTCGTCTAAAGCAACTGTCCGAGACGTTACCAGAAACATGTTGTAGTAAATCGTTATTAAATGTGGTTCTGGTGATTTACGACGATGGATATCTACTGTTCATTACATACATAATAATTAACTAATAACTACTGTTGAATCCAGTGTTGAATATATGGCTGGGACAGAGCGGTGATCAGCTGTTATTGAAAGGGGTGTCATGTACGCTCAAATTGATGCAACTCCAGCATAAACAAGGTATAGAGTTAGCAGACACGGATAGGACTAGAGGGCATAGAGCAGAAGGTGGAGAGAGTAGATTTATTAAAGGACCTAAACTACTATATTTTGATCAGGATAAGGATAACATGGATAGTTACTTGTCTAGATTTGAGCGGTATGCTGAGGCACAGAAATGGCATAGAGATCAGTGGTCTTTACATCTTAGTGCATTGCTTAAGGGTAAAGCGTTAGATGTGTACTGTAGATTACCTAATGATGATGCTAGTAATTACGACGCCTTAAAAGCTGCATTGCTTAAGAGGTTTGAATTAACGGTGGATGGATTTAGAAAGAGGTTTAAGCAGAGTAAGCCAGAGGTAGGAGAAACCTTTGTTCAGTTTATGAGAAGGTCGAAGAATTATTTAGATCGATGGTTTCAGTTGGGGAAGGTAGATCAGACGTATGAGGCAGTATTAGATTATCTTTTAAGGGACCAGTTGTTGACTATTTGTAGCCAAGATTTGTATGTATTCTTGAGAGAGAAGAAGATTGAGAATGTTGAGGAAATGTCTGTACAAGCAGATTTGTTTGCAGAAGCTAGAGGAGGCTGTGTGCGTGTAGTTTCGAGATAGTAGAGATAGAGATAGGACCAGTTTTAGTGAACAGAAGTATCGGACTAAGTATAGTGGTAGTCAAAGTAGCAGCCAAACTTATTGGAAATGTTCATACTGCAATGGAAATCATAAGTCAGTAGATTGTAGACGGAAGGACAGTAAGGGTCACCGAGTAGCAGCTATTGAGGATGATAGAAATATGGCAGAGACCGACATGTTGTCAGCCAGGGGCGACAACCACATTCTATAAGAATGCTAGAGGTAGTAGTTCCTTTAGAGGATATAGAGGTAATAATAACGGAGGTTATTATAGAGGTAGTTATTCATTTAGAGGTAATCATGGTAACCATGATGGAAATAGTCCATATGGAAGTAGTCAGAGAAGCCGTAGTATACAGAGAAATAGTAGTAGAGGACATGGTAGGAGTGAGTCCAAAAGGTCAGATAGTTCTTGTTGTGTGCAAGACGAACCTAGCTTAGGATCATGTATGGAGTTAGCTAAATGTCCTACAGCATTAGATAGTGTTAATGACCAGGCAGTTACGGCAATGAGAGATACGGGAGCAACATGTGTTGTAGTTAAAAAAGACTTGGTGTTACCTAAGCAATACACAGGTAGACAGAGATGTTGCAAATATATCGATGGGACAAAACGGTGTTTTCCTGTAGCGATCATAAAGGTGGAGTGTCCGTATTTATCCGGCACAACGGAAGCATTGTGCATGGATACGCCACGGTATGAGTTAGTGATCGGTAACGTCAAAGGAGCTCAGAGTATACATAGAGGTATTAGCGGTAGAGACCAGGGGTCAACATAAGGCGGTAGCAAAGCCTTATAAGAAATTGATTGTACCGGATAAGGTTCTAGATATATCCAAGGAAGAAGGACGGGAGCATGCGATTTTGCATTGACTTCCGGCAATTGAATAAGGTCACGGTGTTTGATGCCGAACCAATGCCAAATATAGAGGAGATATTTTCCAAATTGGCCAAATATAAGTACTTCTCAAAAATCGATTTATCTAAGAGGTACTGGCAAGTTCCGCTTACCGATAACGCCAAGAATATGACGTCATTTTAAACGTCAGAGGGTTTATTCCGATTTAGGAAAATGCCGTTTGGGTTAGTCACTGCACCAGCTACATTTTGTAGACTAGTTCGCAAGGTATTAGAAAGACTATCCATAGGGTGGTAGCGAAGTTTTATTGGCCGGGAATCATCTCGCATGTATCGAGATATTGTCATTCATGTGACATCTGTCAACGAACCATACCCTTAGGGAAAGTAACGAAGGTGCCGTTAGGTCATATGCCATTAATTGAAACACCATTTAAGAGGGTAGCAGTGGATATTGTAGGACCCATAGAACCTATGACACACATAGATGGGAAGGTCAAAACCTACCAGGCAAACATGTTAAAAGAGTATTTGGACAGAGTAGAGGTACCAAGTAGGGATAATGGAGCATTAGAGGTAGTTTGTGCAACTAGTGTTATGGAGGAAGATGAGGTAGTGGAGAATATAGGTGACATGAATCAGGAGTCCCTAGAAATTCAGTTGGAAGGTCCATTAGAGTTAGGACATGAGTCAGTCAAGGATGTTGACATGTGTAACTCCCTGTCAGAAACTCAGAGAGCAGAGGCACATAAGTTGTTAATGAGGAGGTACAGAACATGTTGGATATGGGCGTTATTGAGGAATCTAACGCAGCATTGCCTCTCCTATAGTAATGATTAGGACAGAAGTAGGGAGTATGTATATATAAGTGCTATGGAGACGGTATAGTGTAGTATATTCGTATCTTGTAAACGGTACGGTAGAGATTTAATTCTCTAAGATAGGTGGTAAATAGCCTCGCTATGAGAGGAAGGTATTCTTTCATTGTGCAATGTTAAATAAAAGGAAACACTTTTACTCCGGGAAGGAACGTATGTAACAAAATGAAAGTGACCATTTTAACTAATGTGTAGTTGGGGTCTCTTTATCAATGGATTTCAGAGCATTTTGCCGTACCATTGAAACATTTATTCAGTGATTTTATCATAAATTGGGACGAATGTATCTATACCAGATAAAGGACAGTGGTGTATTATTATATATCACTTATAAGGGAAATTCCCGTTTATTTGATATAAATCCGACTAGTATTAGCAGATTTGGGTTTATTCTTTTCAAATCAATGTTCCCTTTATCAGTGAAATTAATCTCCAGGGCCTGATAAGAACGCGCAGTCAATATGGTATGTTTCATATCAGCTGATAAAATTCATGAGAAAAGCGTGCGTATACTCTATATATTCGGCCCCGTACAGCGCACTGACATTGCTTTCGGAACATCACACTTGACTGTTGTGGAATTTTACATGCGACAGATTTGGGTATGTAAATATATATTATATTGTTCGTAGTTGTCATTAGGTTATTTTATCTGAACGTCGTCTAAAGCAACTGTCCGAGACGTTACCAGAAACATGTTGTAGTAAATCGTTATTAAATGTGGTTCTGGTGATTTACGACGATGGATATCTACTGTTCATTACATACATAATAATTAACTAATAACTACTGTTGAATCCAGTGTTGAATATATGGCTGGGGCAGTGCGGTGATCAGCTGTTATTGAAAGGGGTGTCATGTACGCTCAAATTGCAGGAGCGGTGTAATAGGTTATCGAGTGGTTCTAAGTTTGTGTATATATATATAGATATACCATATGAGGTCATGATGGGTACGGAGTCGTTGTATATTTAGACCGTGAAGGTCACCATATGTATTGATTCTACATAGACGTGTGTGTATCTATGTCTAAGCATTATGGTAACTATTGTCTTGTGGTTGTCCCACAATGCTATAATATAAGGTGGTAAGCAGAGCCGAGTAGATTGACGTAGCACAAGGGTTTTATATTTGTTATTGTTGTAGTCGCTTCATGCCTGACCCAGGAGCCGTGAGAGGTGTAGCTCAGGGGCGTAGATCCTGTTCGGAACGATCAAGATAACAAGCTGGGGCACGAGCCGACTGGGATAGTTTGCTGGCGTGAGCTGGTGTCGTCCATATACTGGAGAGTGTCAGCGGTTAGCGGTAGCTGTACAGCATCGAGTCCGCCGTCAGTGGACAGGGTCCTTAGGACGCAGGGAGTTAATGATCTTGTGTATTGTAAATCTTTAAAGTGTGCATTATAGCACTGTGACGGCAATACTTGCCAAGCTTTTAATATGTGCATTATAGCACTGTGATGGCCATACTAGCCAATGTTTAAATAGGTGTATTATAGCCTAAAGTTAAAGCCGAGTGTGGAACGGCAGAGATTTAGATCTCGGAACTGTGACATAAATTAACGGCATTGCCAGCCATAGACCGGGCTCTATACCGGAAGTGAAGCCATCATCTGTGAAGAGCCAAACTACGGACAAACATACGTCTCTTACCATCCATTGTCGGTGTTGCAAGTGTTGTTTGATGTATATTAAAAATTGTAAATCTACTTAGTCTTTATGCGAACACTTGATCCTGGTATCCGTGACCCTGAGATAAGCTGGCCCTCGTGTCATTCTTTGACAAAGTTGTTAAAGCTTGTTTCGCTATCGTTGCAAAATAATAAGTTTAATCTTTTTTGTTGTTCTATGCGACTTTTGATGAATCAAAATATCATATTAGTTTAAACATTATTTATTTCAGTATTTGTACATGTAATTTAGAAATGAACATTTAAAATAAAATTTAACGGCAGTAGACTGAAAGGGATTAGAACGAAAGAAAACGTATATAGTTCTTCTCCCTATCAAATGATTGATATACAATAGGCAGGAGAATAATATATATATATATATATATATAACAATGAAAATACGTGAAATATATTCTAGGTATATGCTAAAGAATTTCCGAACTTATTGTATTAGTGAGTAATCAGGGGCGGTTACATAATTTTGCGTTAGGGGGGCGCAACATATTTGAAGGCTAGCATCTAGGGGGTCCGGGTCATGCTCCCCCTGAACAATTTGAAAACAATGTATCCACCAGGTGCATTCTGGGCGTTCTGGTGTATTCTATTAATCAGGGGCGGTTTGGACCCCTGAGAAAAATTCTGGATCCGCGCATGAAATTTCACCAGACCAACAAGACATGCGTGACACGTGGTAGAATTAATTTAACAATGGACTTTGTATTAAAAAAATTTTATATCACCGTTACTGCAAAATATATGTTTATTTTCTGAGGAATTATCTTACCTTTTCTTTGGTTTCTTTCGGAAAAAGCTACTCATCATCGTTTGAAATTTAACGCGTTTCGCACTCGGGGCATCCATTATTGTTTTGATAGACTAGATTGACAGCATCGAGTGACGTCATCTTCTTTTTTTTTTGCATATTACATTTTTAACTCAAACTACGGCACATTAGTTACCTATGCTCCGGCGATTTTAGGATGAGCGCGCGCAGGGTGCGCCTCTCCCTGAATCCGCTAGTGGTGAGTGAGTATTTGGATTAACGGCGCATCAGCACAGTCCAGGCTATATCGCCCCGGGTTAAGTATATTGTATACAATAGTGTATTAGTGAGTCAATAGTTTTGGATGCAAAAAAGAAAATATCATACGAGTGTTTTGTCTTTATTTGTGTTGTCACGAGCCTCTCTTCCTTCCTATGTCTATTTTCCGATATCAGTGCTCTAACCAGGGTCTATCCTACCGTAGACTCGCTGGAGTTGTCTAGGGGGTTTCTCTACGGTCCTTCAATAATGCTCTAACCAGGGTATATCCTATGCTCTAACCAGGGTATATCCTATCGTAGACTCGCTGGAGTTGTCTAGGGGGTTTCTCTACGGTCCTTCATATATTATAACTCAACACAGTCTATCATTTTCCTTTGTATAATATCATTTACAACAATCTCATTTATTTCAAATCTATAACATATATCATATATTCGTGATACCTCGTATCTTATTATTCGCCTCACTATTTCAATGTGTTCATAATAGTTCTATGACTATACTAATTCTCTTCCTTTATCAAACTATTCTAATAGATATATTAGCCAAAACCATCGTTTCTTAAAAGGCCTAATTATCTTCCGTTCACGTATTAAATACGACTTTAATATTTAAGAGTTAATACTTCTTTCAATATTAATTTTTCTAACTATCATAGAAACAGTTTATATTCTAATAGTGAGTTACATATTTCCTTAACGCCTCCATGGCTGGATAAAAATGCACTAATTTCTTCATCATTTTTCATTTCTTAAATAGCAGAATTAACATCTATAACAGACATTACGGCGCCAAACATCTGTGATGTTATAAAATATTATTACGTGTTTATATTTCATCAAATGCGGCGGCGATTATCTTACATAACTGACCATCTGCACTCGGTGGTGTCAAAATATAATTTGTTCCCGCGCAAACAGAGAATTGATAATTTAGGCGCGAAAATAATAGCAGACGATTATACATACTACATAATAATCATAAGATTAATTTCTAATGGACATCATAGAAACAGGTCTTTAATTTCTTCAGTGAGAACGACACAAATTGGTTATGTCCAATATGTGTTCAACTGAAAGACGTTTGATTCGAAGGGACTATTTATAAGCTCCGAATAAAATGTGATTAAACAACTAATTTTGATTGTGAAATGTTGAATTTAGTCTAAGAATAGTGTGGACATGTGACATAATCTGTATGACATGCCCACTCTGGACTGGTACTCCAGGGATCGCAGGTTCGATCCCCCGTCTGACCCTAATACAATCAGATGGGACGTTAACCCGAGGTCTCGTGTCGGTGCTTTACACCGTGCACGTAAAAGAACCAGATGAGATTCTGGAATGGGTCTCTGTCTGTATCATTGCACTATCCTCCAAAATCTAAAATCACTAATCTCTTCAGGAGGCGTCGCTCATATGGGCAACCGATAGCGAGGATAAATAAACGTAAAACACACATACTATTTATACTTTTTATAATGTCTATCCAAAAATTTTTGCTCGCGTCAAACAAATGTTAAAACAAAAAACGAGGATAAAAAAAAAAAACAAAAAAAAAGAAAAAAAAAAAAAAGAAAAAAAATCCAGGGTCTGGTAAAAAAAAAAGGCGGAAAGAAAACTACATTACTAGTACCCCACATACAATGAATGACGGAACTACATTACTAGTCCCCACATACAATGAATGACGAACTACATTACTAGTACCCCACATACAATGAATGACGAAACTACATTACTAGTACCCACATACAATGAATGACGGAACTACATTACTAGTACCCACATACAATGAATGACGGAACTACATTACTAGTACCCACATACAATGAATGACGGAACTACATTACTAGTACCCCACATACAATGAATGACGGAACTACATTACTAGTACCCCACATACAATGAATGACGGAACTACATTACTAGTACCCCACATACAATGAATGACGGAACTACATTACTAGTACCCCACATACAATGAATGACGAAACTACATTACTAGTACCCCACATACAATGAATGACGGAACTACATTACTAGTACCCACATACAATGAATGACTGAACTACATTACTAGTACCCCACATACAATGAATGACGAAACTACATTACTAGTACCCACATACAATGAATGACGGAACTACATTACTAGTACCCCACATACAATGAATGACGGAACTACATTACTAGTACCCCACATACAATGAATGACGGAACTACATTACTAGTACCCCACATACAATGAATGACGAAACTACATTACTAGTACCCCACATACAATGAATGACGGAACTACATTACTAGTACCCACATACAATGAATGACGAAACTACATTACTAGTACCCCACATACAATGAATGACGGAACTACATTACTAGTAGCCACATGCAATGAATGACTGAACTACATTACTAGTACCCCACATACAATGAATGACGAAACTACATTACTAGTACCCCACATACAATGAATGACGGAACTACATTACTAGTAGCCACATGCAATGAATGACTGAACTACATTACTAGTACCCCACATACAATGAATGACGAAACTACATTACTAGTACCCCACATACAATGAATGACGGAACTACATTACTAGTAGCCACATGCAATGAATGACTGAACTACATTACTAGTACCCCACATACAATGAATGACGAAACTACATTACTAGTACCCCACATACAATGAATGACGGAACTACATTACTAGTAGCCACATGCAATGAATGACTGAACTACATTACTAGTACCCCACATACAATGAATGACGAAACTACATTACTAGTACCCCACATACAATGAATGACGGAACTACATTACTAGTACCCACATACAATGAATGACGGAACTACATTACTAGTACCCCACATACAATGAATGACGGAACTACATTACTAGTACCCACATACAATGAATGACGGAACTACATTACTAGTACCCACATACAATGAATGACGAAACTACATTACTAGTACCCCACATACAATGAATGACGGAACTACATTACTAGTACCCACATACAATGAATGACGGAACTACATTACTAGTACACTACATACAATGAATGACGGAACTAAATTACTAGTACCCACATACAATGAATGACGGAACTACATTACTAGTACCCCACATACAATGAATGACGGAACTACATTACTAGTACCCCACATACAATGAATGACGAAGCTACATTACTGGTACCCACATACAATGAATGACGGAACTACATTACTAGTACCCCACATACAATGAATGACGAAACTATATTACTAGTACACCACATACAACGAATGACGGAACTACATTACTAGTACCCCACATACAATGAACGACGGGACTACATTACTAGTACCCTACATACAATGAATGACGGAACTAAATTACTAGTACCCACATACAATGAATGACGGAACTACATTACTAGTACCCACATACAATGAATGACGGAACTACATTACTAGTACCCACATACAATGAATGACGGAACTACATTACTAGTACCCCACATACAATGAATGACGGAACTACATTACTAGTACCCCACATACAATGAATGACGGAACTACATTACTAGTACCCCACATACAATGAATGACGGAACTACATTACTAGTACCCACATACAATGAATGACGGAACTACATTACTAGTAACCCACATACAATGAATGACGGAACTACATTACTAGTACCCCACATACAATGAATGACGAAACTACATTACTAGTACCACACATACAATGAATGACGAAACTACATTACTAGTACCCCACATACAATGAATGACGGAACTACCTAATTAGTACCCACATACAATGAATGACGGGACTACATTATTAGTACCCCACATACAATGAATGACGATACTACATTACTAGTACAACACATACAAATGAATGACGAAACTACATTACTAGTACCCCACATACAATGAATGACGGAACTACATTACTAGTACCCACAAACAATGAATGACGGAACTACATTACTAGTACCCCATATACAATGAATGATGACACTACATTACTAGTACCAACATCGAATGAATGACGAAGCTACATTACTAGTACCCCACATAAAATGAATGACGAAACTACATTACTAGTACCCACCATACAATGAATGACGGAACTACATTACTAGTACCCCACATACAATGAATGACGAAACTACATTACT
>CM026400.1:46277154-46367285 GCA_014843695.1 Archivesica marissinica
GACGCCAATTGACCTGTCAGCAAACGCTACTTAGGCACGCCCCCCCCCCCCCATAGTTGCCGGTGATCGCTGTAACCACGCGAGACAAGCTATCTAACAAAATGGCGTCTAACGCAGTCCTGCATCGAGCTAATCTAGATAAATTCTGTCGAATTTCTCGGTTTTATTTCACCCAGATAAGAATATCTCGTTGAAAGCAAGAAGGCAAGGGTTTTAGGTGAATTCAGGTGATTTCGTATAATCCCTTGTTCGTCTAATGGTAGTTTCGTATACTAGTGCATGCATTCGTATAATCACAGGTTCGTATTTTATATATATATATATATATAGTATTGCACTATACAGGCCCATTATAATAATGCTATTATTAGCTATTTAGGTAATTAGACACAATTATGAATGGGACTATGTAGCCGTGTGTTTGCCATACCAGGAGTGATTATCTATCTAGGTTTCAGGCCACTAATCAAGATTAATTAAAGTGAATGGGGGAGAATAATAAATCATTCCGCATTTTCGATGATTCCAACGGTGGCACTTATCGCTTGCTTGTTTGCTTGTTGTAGTAAATTCCTCCTTTCCTAGGAGCATGCATACGACTGGAAACGTGACGAGAGCAAAAAAAACGCATGGAAAAATAGACGCCATGGTTGTAATGAAATTGATGTGAAGAGCATGATATTTATACATGATTCAAGGGCTTGGACATATGGCACGGCTCAGCTCTAAAGCTGATAAAACATGGGCATACAAGCCAGCATCACAAATGTTTGAGCCGACCAATCAAGGTGTGAAAAATAATATATTCTCCAGTAATTGATTAATTACAGCCCATCTCATAATAGACGTAGGTGTGAAGGTTATTTCTCTAAAGTACAGATATACGGATGAGGACGTGTTAAGTGTTCGTCGTAAATGCTTGCGCAGTCAACGGAAGAGTGAACAACCACATCGTGTCAACTTTGACATCAAAAGAAATGAAATATGCCACCGTATTGAGAGACTCGACCCTATGCCTCCTAGAAGACTCGAACATTAGGCCCAAAAACTGAACACCAGTACGTTCACTGAGCTAATATGGGAATCCCACAGCTCTGCACATGCATGGGTACTATTACTACTATCTGATCCCTAGTCCACCATCCACGACAATATGTATGAACCACATGTATAATCACCACTATACTCACATATCTCTTGTGAACGGTAGATCTATTAATGCAGAATATATTTTTTCGAAATATTTTATTATGCATAAATAAATTAATTTCAACTTACTTTTGTGCAAATATATCTGTTTGCATTAATTTTGGATGTATTCAGCTGTGTCGTTTGGTCGTTCACACAACTTAATCCACCTTAGACATGTTTTCAAGATTTGTCTTAGGTTTTGAAAATGGCACGAATTTAACGTCACCTATCAATCGATCTGGATATCTACATCACTGTCGCACAGCCCGTAACTACATCGTTTCACCATTGTCAATGACAGACAGCATTAATATTTTTCAAAAAATAATTTCAGATCACGATCACTCGTTATCAGATTTGATTAAAATTTTACTACATAACTCGTTTATCTAACAGAACGATAACACAATGACTCGGTGTAGTAATCAATTATATAATTATGTGCACACATTTTATAATTGACCAATTAGCACAATCAGTGCTAAATTCCGATGTGAAATACTTTGATCTTGATAGCAGTGTATCGGGTATTATAACTCGGCGGTCTCTGTGATGTACCGTTAGTGGGTACGTTGTTGATTACTCTCAATAAACAGTGTGACAAGCTTACATTTGATTGCTGTGTTTGTGAGAAAAGAATGACTATATGGGGTCAGTCGGTGTTTTTATAGATGCATTGTTTTTAAAGCAGCTGTCTGGTATTTTGTGGTTCATATACACACTTTTAGATTTGTCCAAGGATTTTGAAATGGGTTGAATTTAACGTCGATCACCAGGATATCGACTAATTTTGTACTATAACTAACCCACACACCAAAGCTACACATTTTCAACATCATTAAAACAATTTTAAACCCGTATTTTCGATCAAATTCACGCCTTTTCAAATTTGTCTACTCGTTACTAGTGTGTCTAATATGCATTGTTTGTCTAACAAGATGGCGGCGATAAACCGTTGCCGGGGTGTGCGCGAATGGTGCGATGCGATTGGCTAACGCCAGCTGTCAATCAAAATCGGCAGAAAGGTCAATTGTAAACACCCAACAAGTTTTGGCGCTATGCTCGCATACGTGAAGCATAGTAAGAACTTTCGCAACAATCGAAAATATGTATATACGTTATAACTAAAAACAACAATGCTTATTACCGTACTAGTTCAGAAATATTTTATCAAAATTGTCCGTGCGTTTGTTGTTATTTCCGCGTCTGTGACAGAGGCGCTCAGGTGATGTAACGGTGATTGTGTAAAAACAACCATTTGTGAATGTTTACTTTGGGTGAAATTTTACACTGTCAAAGTTACTGTACTTTGTTTAAATTTGTGGCTTAAACATGAGTGACATTTCGAGTATTGCATTGAACACAATAGATCAGCAGAGTGGGGAGCTAAACCAATTGAGTCAGGCGATCTGGAATCAACCAGAACTTGCTTTCAATGAATTTTTTGCTCATGGAGAACTGACTGATTTCTTAGAAAAATCTGGTTTTCTTGTTGAGAAATCATTCAAGCTTGAAACAGCATTTAGAGCTACATATATGCGTTCGAGGAACAAAGCATCTGATTCAGGTCCAGGTTGTAATCTTGCTATTTTGTGTGAATACGATGCATTACCGGCACGTTTCTTGGCGGCTGATCTGGCTCTTATGTTCTTTGCAAATACTGTTTGAACGGTATCCAGAATCAAATGGGTTAAAGGAATTCACTTTGTTTTCAGTTGACTGTGATAGGATGTCCCGCCGAGGAAGGGTTATGTGGGAAGGCAGATCTCCTACGTCTCGGAGCGTTTGATGGTGTAGACGTAGCCATGATGGCTCATCCATCGCAGGCTAATCTCTCCTGTCCAAAATATGTCTCTATGACACCGTAAGTTACCCTTGTAAGAATAAATTAATTAATCATGCACCATTAATTTAAACTTTATTTTACAACGATTGCGAAACAAGTTTTAACAACTTATATTAATCACTCTCGTTGGCGCGGATGAAAGCGTAAATGTGGTCATTTGTGTGTGAGGAAACCGGAGTATCCGGAGAAAACCCACCTGTCCAATCTGGCGACCACCGTACGTTCCATCTCATATATCTATGAACTATATATAGAAGCAGAGCAGCAGTCTAGTAGGCAACAACAAATCTCAAACTATCACGATACAAATGTTTACCAAATTTCTTTGATCGAGATCAAAAACAGGTCAACTAAAGGAAATACCATTACAAAGCTTTTACTAATTAATACAGTTTATATTGTCCTGTAGCATCCATTAACTACCTCTTCCAATGTGGGCATTTAGGGTCAACTGAAAGGGCAACATTTAAGTGACACATTTTAATGAGCCTATTTCAGGAATATTGCCAAACTTAGTCAGTATGATTGTTTAGTTTACACACATTTTTTTTAGCTTAGATTGCGAAACAAGTTCTTACAACATTAGTTAAATCGCTGTCGAGACCTCATTCCTGATGGAATCCATCACCATGAGGGAGACAATGTGGAATTCAAGTGCCATGCCTAAGGGCACAATCGTAACGGCTACACACCTGAAGCGAATGCGCTACCACAACGCTATCACGACTTCCAATCAGTATGAGTCTTAACATCTCCTATCAATGTTGCTCATATGTTGTCCCTAGTGGTTGAAAACTAGATTACAACTTGAAGGAAAACCTTTAAATTAAGTCTTCTCATGAACCAATGAATTTAATGTTTCCCTAATGTGGTATGTACAATCCATCCTTACAAGATCCCAGGTCAAATATGTTCATGTGGGGTCACTGAGGTCAAAATATAAATACTAGTATATTCAAAGCAAAATTGTTATGCCTTCTGTGGATTGTGTACTGTTTTTCCCCCCAGAGTATCGATAAAGTACTCTGGGAGTACAAGTTTATATCCAGATCTTCAGATTATCCATATAGTGCCCTTGGGAATACATGTTTAACTTCAGATTATGTACTTTATTCTTCAGATTATGCATAATGTACTCTGGGAATACAAGTATATACCCGGAGTGTGTACTTTGTTCTTCAGATTATCCATAAAGTACTCTGGGAATACAAGTATATACCCGGATTGTGTACTTTGTTCTTCAGATTATCCATAAAGTACTCTGGGAATACAAGTATATACCCGGATTGTGTACTTTGTTCTTCAGATTATCCATAATGTACTCTGGGAATACAAGTATATACCCAGATTGTGTACTTTGTTCTTCAGATTATCCATAAAGTACTCTGGGAATACAAGTATATAACCGGATTGTGTACTTTGTTCTTCAGATTATCCATAAAGTACTCTGGGAATACAAGTATATACCCAGATTGTGTACTTTGTTCTTCAGATTATCCATAAAGTACTCTGGGAATACAAGTATATAACCGGATTGTGTACTTTGTTCTTCAGATTATCCATAAAGTACTCTGGGAATACAAGTATATACCCAGATTGTGTACTTTGTTCTTCAGATTATCCATAAAGTACTCTGGGAATACAAGTATATAACTGGATTGTGTACTTTGTTCTTCAGATTATCCATAAAGTACTCTGGGAATACAAGTATATAACCGGATTGTGTACTTTGTTCTTCAGATTATCCATAAAGTACTCTGGGAATACAAGTATATAACTGGATTGTGTACTTTGTTCTTCAGATTATCCATAAAGTACTCTTAGTAGGCCTGATAAGTGAAACAATCCTTCAAATTGTGACCACATTCTAAAATTTGGCACAGTGACTCATTAGGCTTTCATGAATATGGAATGGAAGGGTTGCCCAACATTTGAGCTGGGGAAAGCGGCCATTTTGGATTTCAAGATGGCGGACCCTAAATTTACCCTTTACATGTGTATCTCGTCGAAAGCAACTGTCCGAGACGTTACCAGAAACATGTTGTAGTAAATCGTTATTCAATGTGGTTCTAGTGATTTACGACGATGGATATCTACTGTTCATTACATACATAATAATTAACTAATAACTACTGTTGAATCCAGTGTTGAATATATGGCTGGGGCAGAGTGGTGATCAGCTGTTATTGAAAGGGGTGTCATGTACGCTCAAATTGCAGGAGCGGAGTAATAGGTTATCGAGTGGTTCTAAGTTTGTGTATATATATATATAGATATACCATATGAGGTCATGATGGGTACGGAGTCGTTGTATATTTAGACCGTGAAGGTCACCATATGTATTGATTCTACATAGACGTGTGTGTATCTATGTCTAAGCATTATGGTAACTATTGTCTTGTTGTTGTACCACAATGCTATAATATAAGGTGGTAAGAGCCGAGTAGATTGACGTAGCACAAGGGTTTTATATTTGTTATTGTTGTAGTCGCTTCATGCCTGAACCAGGAGCCGTGAGAGGTGTAGCTCAGGGGCGTAGATCCTGTTCGGAACGATCAAGATAACAAGCTGGGGCACGAGCCGACTGGGATAGTTTGCCGGCATGAGCTGGTGACGTCCATATACTGGAAAGTGTCAGCGGTTAGTGGTAGCTGTACAGCATCGAGTCCGCCGTCAGTGGACAGGGTCCTTAGGACACAGGGAGTTAATGATCTTGTGTATTGTAAATCTTTAAAGTGTGCATTATAGCACGGTGACGGCAATACTTGCCACGCTTTTAATGTGTGCATTATAGCACTGTGATGGCCATACGTGCCAATGTTTAAATAGGTGTATTACAGCCTAAAGTTAAAGCCGAGTGTGGAACGGCAGAGATTTAGATCTCGGAACTGTGACATAAATTAACGGCTTTGCCAGCCGAAGACCGGGCTCTATACCGGAAGTGAAGCAATCATCTGCGAAGAGCCAAACTACGGACAAACATACGTCTCTTACCATCCATTGTCTGTGTTGCAAATGTTGTTTGATGTATATTAAAAATTGTAAATCTACTTAGTCTTTATGCATACACTTGATCCTGGTATCCGTGACCCTGAGATAAGCTGGCCCTCGTGTCATTCTGTGACATACACATATGTATTACAGTATTCAAATATAGTACACATATGTATTAAAATATTCAAATATAGTACACATATGTATTAAAATATTCAAATATAGTACACATATGTATTAAAAATATTCAAATATAGTACACATATGTATTACAGTATTCAAATATAGTACACATATGTGTTACAATATTCAAATATAGTACACATATGTATTACAGTATTCAAATATAGTACACATATGTATTAAAATATTCAAATATAGTACACATATGTATTAAAATATTCAAATATAGTACACATATGTATTACAGTATTCAAATATAGTACACATATGTATTACAATATTCAAATATAGTACACATATGTATTACAGTATTCAAATATAGTACACATATGTATTAAAATATTCAAATATAGTACACATATGTATTAAAATATTCAAATATAGTACATATATGTATTAAAATATTCAAATATAGTACACATATGTATTACAATATTCAAATATAGTACACATATGTATTACAATATTCAAATATAGCACACATATGTATTACAATATTCAAATATTTGGCAATTAATTACAAATATTGCATAAATGAAATAAACTACCCGTGTCATTAAACATGTTGATAAACAATCTGAACGTTCCTCAAGCATGTGGTCACAGACATGTGCTGACACGGACGTATGCTGACACGGACGTATGCTGACACGGACGTATGCTGACACGGACGTATGCTGACACGGACGTATGCTGACACGGACGTATGCTGACACGGCCATGTGCTGACACGGCCATGTGCTGACACGGACGTATGCTGATACGGACGTATGCTGACACGGATGTATGCTGACACGGACGTATGCTGACACGGACGTGTGCTGACACGGACATGTGCTGACACGGACATGTGCTGACATGGACGTATGCTGACACGGACATGTGCTGACACGGACGTATGCTGACACAGACATGTGCTGACACGGACGTATGCTGACACGGACATGTGCTGACACGGACGTATGCTGACACAGACATGTGCTGACATGGACGTATGCTGACACGGACATGTGCTGACACGGACGTATGCTGATACGGACGTATGCTGACACAGACATGTGCTGACACGGACGTATGCTGACACGGACATGTGCTGACATGGACGTATGCTGACACGGACATGTGCTGACACGGACGTATGTTGATACGGACAGATTTTGTCCTACATTGTTAGGTATTATGTGCAATTCAGGTAGGTACTCAGTGATCGAGATACCTCAAGGATCTAACATATTAAGCAGATATTATAATCTCTGGACAAAATGAAAAATATGGAACGTTCCAAATCAAATATTCAAATAGCTTGTATTAGTATTAGTACTAGTATTTGTTGCCATTCATAATTTACAATATATAATGACGACGTGTGTTCTGGAATCTGTAATACAGTTGTGTACTGACGGCTGCCAAGAAGTATTCTTCTGCAAAATATTGTCCTGCATTTATCTAGAAATATGCTATATCTTCACCGACTTGCTTGTTTAGCTGAAGACTATGAAGCTCTGGATTCCTGGAAATATATTTACATTCCAAGCACTATTGTACACTGTTATATCCGATAGGTTTGAACGAGTAATAAACATTTAATGCAATACAAGTTGGTTTCATCAGGTATATGTATACAGCTAAAAGTTGGTTTCATCAGGTATATGTATACAGCTACAAGTTGGTGTCATCAGGTGTATGTATACAGCTACAAGTTGGTTTCATCAGGTATATGTATACAGCTACAAGTTGGTTTCATCAGGTATATGTATACAGCTACAAGTTGGTTTCATCAGGTATACACAGTTAAAGGTTGGTTTCATCAGGTATAGGTATATACAGTTTAAGGTTGGTTTCATCAGGTATAGGTATATACAGTTAAAGGTTGGTTTCATCAGGTATAGGTATATACAGTTTAAGGTTGGTTTCATCAGGTATAGGTATATACAGTTAAAGGTTGGTTTCATCAGGTATATGTATACAGCTACAAGTTGGTTTCATCAGGTATAGGTATATACAGTTTAAGGTTGGTTTCATCAGGTATAGGTATATACAGTTAAAGGTTGGTTTCATCAGGTATAGGTATATACAGTTTAAGGTTGGTTTCATCAGGTATAGGTATATACAGTTAAAGGTTGGTTTCATCAGGTATATGTATACAGCTACAAGTTGGTTTCATCAGGTATATGTATACAGCTACAAGTTGGTTTCATCAGGTATATGTATACAGAAGGTTGGTTTCATCAGGTATATGTATACAGCTAAAAACATTATATGAAACTATAGTCCACAGTAGTAACATCAGTGGCCGAGCAGATACGGTCGTTGACCTCAATTCACTATTACCGGAGTATGCTTGATTCCAGCCATGACTATGACATTATTTCATGTGATATGAATCCCACTACAGCATTACCAGGACAACATTAATGTCTGCAAGCAGAGATATACACTGTGTTTATTGACAGCAAGTGTTATACGTGCCATGTCTGCAAGCAGAGATATACACCGTGTTTAATGACAGCAATTGTTATATGTGCCATGTCTGCAAGCAGAGATATACACCGTGTTTAATGACAGCAAGTGTTATATGTGCCATGTCTGCAAGCAGAGATATACACCGTGTTTAATGACAGCAAGTGTTATATGTGCCATGTCTGCAAGCAGAGATATACACCGTGTTTAATGGCAGCAAGTGATATATGTGCCATGTCTGCAAGCAGAGATATACACCTTGTTTAATGACAGCAAGTGTTATATGTGCCATGTCTGCAAGCAGAGATATACACCATGTTTAATGACAGCAAGTGTTATATGTGCCATGTCTGCAAGCAGAGATATACACCATGTTTAATGACAGCAAGTGATATATATGCCATGTCTGCAAGCAGAGATATACACTGTGTTTAATGACAGCAAGTGTTATATGTGCCATGTCTGCAAGCAGAGATATACACCGTGTTTAATGACAGCAAGTGTTATATGGGCCATGTCTGCAAGCAGAGATATACACTGTGTTTAATGACAGCAAGTGTTATATGTGCCATGTCTGCAAGCAGAGATATACACTGTGTTTAATGACAGCAAGTGCTATATGTGCCATGTCTGCAAGCAGAGATATACACCATGTTTAATGACAGCAAGTGTTATATGTGCCATGTCTGCAAGCAGAGATATACACCGTGTTTAATGACAGCAAGTGTTATATGTGCCATGTCTGCAAGCAGAGATATACACCGTGTTTAATGACAGCAAGTGTTATATGTGCCATGTCTGCAAGCAGAGATATACATTGTGTTTAATGACAGCAAGTGTTATATGTGCCATGTCTGCAAGCAGAGATATACACCGTGTTTAATGACAGCAAGTGTTATATGTGCCATGTCTGCAAGCAGAGATATACACCGTGTTTAATGACAGCAAGTGTTATATGTGCCATGTCTGCAAGCAGAGATATACACCGTGTTTAATGACAGCAAGTGTTATATGTGCCATGCCTGCAAGCAGAGATATACACCATGTTTAATGACAGCAAGTGTTATATGTGCCATGTCTGCAAGCAGAGATATACACCGTGTTTAATGACAGCAAGTGTTATATGTGCCATGCCTGCAAGCAGAGATATACACCGTGTTAAATGACAGCAAGTGTTATACGTGGATCATACCCGTGTGTGTCACAGTGTGTCATTTAAACATAGGTTTTAATATAAGTTAATATGGTGTTTTCAATAAACAAGTGTGTCAGCATCGCGCTTTGCGTCAAACTTGGGTTACATTCATGTTTACTCTTATTAATCAGGTTGTTATATGTGTTCTAATTCACATAATTTAATAGGAGACACTCGGCAATGTATGTCAACGAGGGAAATAGGAGACACTCAGCAATGCATGTCAACGAGGGAAATAGGAGACACTCAGCAATGTATGTCAACGAGGGAAATAGGAGACACTCGGCAATGTATGTCAACGACGGAAATAGGAGACACTCGGCAATGCATGTCAACGAGGGAAATAGGAGACACTCGGCAATGTATGTCAACGAGGGAAATAGGAGACACTCGGCAATGTATGTCAACGAGGGAAATAGGAGACACTCAGCAATGCATGTCAACGAGGGAAATAGGAGACACTCAGCAATGTATGTCAACGAGGGAAATAGGAGACACTCGGCAATGTATGTCAACGAGGGAAATAGGAGACACTCGGCAATGTATGTCAACGAGGGAAATAGGAGACACTCGGCAATGTATGTCAACGACGGAAATAGGAGACACTCGGCAATGCATGTCAACGAGGGAAATAGGAGACACTCGGCAATGTATGTCAACGAGGGAAATAGGAGACACTCGGCAATGTATGTCAACGAGGGAAATAGGAGACACTCAGCAATGTATGTCAACGAGGGAAATAGGAGACACTCGGCAATGTATGTCAACGAGGGAAATAGGAGACACTCGGCAATGTATGTCAACGAGGGAAATAGGAGACACTCGGCAATGTATGTCAACGAGGGAAATAGGAGACACTCGGCAATGTATGTCAACGAGGGAAATAGGAGACACTAGGCAATGTATGTCAACGAGGGAAATAGGAGACACTCGGCAATGTATGTCAACGAGGGAAATAGGAGACACTCGGCAATGTATGTCAACGAGGGAAATAGGAGACACTCGGCAATGTATGTCAACGAGGGAAATAGGAGACACTCGGCAATGTATGTCAACGAGGGAAATAGGAGACACTCGGCAATGTATGTCAACGAGGGAAATAGGAGACACTCGGCAATGTATGTCAACGAGGGAAATAGGAGACACTCGGCAATGTATGTCAACGAGGGAAATAGGAGACACTCGGCAATGTATGTCAACGAGGGAAATAGGAGACACTAGGCAATGTATGTCAACGACAGAAATAGGAGACACTCGGCAATGTATGTCAACGAGGGAAATAGGAGACACTCGGCAATGTATGTCAACGAGGGAAATAGGAGACACTCGGCAATGTATGTCAACGACGGAAATAGGAGACACTCGGCAATGTATGTCAACGAGGGAAATAGGAGATACTCAGCAATGTATGTCAACGAGGGAAATAGGAGACACTAGGCAATGTATGTCAACGAGGGAAATAGGATAGACTCGGCAATGTATGTAGACGACGGAAATAGGAGACACTCGGCAATGTATGTCAACGAGGGAAATAGGAGACACTCGGCAATGTATGTCAACGACGGAAATAGGAGACACTCGGCAATGCATGTCAAAGACGGAAATAGGAGACACTCGGCAATGCATGTCAACGACGGAAATAGGAGACACTCGGCAATGTATGTCAACGAGGGAAATAGGAGACACTCGGCAATGTATGTCAACGAGGGAAATAGGAGACACTCGGCAATGTATGTCAACGAGGGAAATAGGAGACACTCGGCAATGTATGTCAACGAGGGAAATAGGAGACACTCGGCAATGTATGTCAACGAGGGAAATAGGAGACACTTGGCAATGTATGTCAACGAGGGAAATAGGAGACACTAGGCAATGTATGTCAACGACGGAAATAGGAGACACTCGGCAATGTATGTCAACGAGGGAAATAGGAGACACTCGGCAATGTATGTCAACAAGGGAAATAGGAGACACTAGGCAATGTATGTCAACGAGGGAAATAGGAGACACTCGGCAATGTATGTCAACGAGGGAAATAGGAGACACTCGGCAATGTATGTCAACGAGGGAAATAGGAGACACTCGGCAATGTATGTCAACGAGGGAAATAGGATACACTAGGCAATGTATGTCAACGAGGGAAATAGGATACACTAGGCAATGTATGTCAACGAGGGAAATAGGAGACACTAGGCAATGTATGTCAACGAGGGAAATAGGAGACACTAGGCAATGTATGTCAACGAGGGAAATAGGAGACACTAGGCAATGTATGTCAACGAGGGAAATAGGAGACACTCGGCAATGTATGTCAACAACGGAAATAGGAGACACTCGGCAATGTATGTCAACGAGGGAAATAGGAGACACTCGGCAATGTATGTCAACGACGGAAATAGGAGACACTCGGTAATGTATGTCAACGACGGAAATAGGAGACACTAGGCAATGTATGTCAACGAGGGAAATAGGAGACACTCGGCAATGTATGTCAACGAGGGAAATAGGAGACACTCAGCAATGCATGTCAACGACGGAAATAGGAGACACTCGGCAATGTATGTCAACGAGGGAAATAGGAGACACTCGGCAATGTATGTCAACGAGGGAAATAGGAGACACTCGGCAATGTATGTCAACGAGGGAAATAGGAGACACTTGGCAATGTATGTCAACGAGGGAAATAGGAGACACTCGGCAATGTATGTCAACGAGGGAAATATGAGACACTCGGCAATGTATGTCAACGAGGGAAATAGGAGACACTCGGCAATGTATGTCAACGAGGGAAATAGGAGACACTCGGCAATGTATGTCAACGAGGGAAATAGGAGACACTCGGCAATGTATGTCAACGAGGGAAATAGGAGACACTCGGCAATGTATGTCAACAAGGGAAATAGGAGACACTCGGCAATGTATGTCAACGAGGGAAATAGGAGACACTCAGCAATGTATGTCAACGAGGGAAATAGGAGACACTAGGCAATGTATGTCAACGAGGTAAATAGGAGACACTCGGCAATGTATGTCAACGAGGGAAATAGGAGACACTAGGCAATGTATGTCAACGAGGGAAATAGGAGACACTCGGCAATGTATGTCAACGACGGAAATAGGAGACACTCGGCAATGTATGTCAACGAGGGAAATAGGATACACTCGGCAATGTATGTAGACGACGGAAATAGGAGACACTCAGCAATGTATGTCAACGAGGGAAATAGGAGACACTCGGCAATGTATGTCAACGACGGAAATAGGAGACACTTGGCAATGTATGTCAACGAGGGAAATAGGATACACTAGGCAATGTATGTCAACGAGGGAAATAGGATACACTAGGCAATGTATGTCAACGAGGGAAATAGGAGACACTAGGCAATGTATGTCAACGAGGGAAATAGGAGACACTAGGCAATGTATGTCAACGAGGGAAATAGGAGACACTAGGCAATGTATGTCAACGAGGGAAATAGGAGACACTCGGCAATGTATGTCAACAACGGAAATAGGAGACACTCGGCAATGTATGTCAACGAGGGAAATAGGAGACACTCGGCAATGCATGTCAACGACGGAAATAGGAGACACTCGGTAATGTATGTCAACGACGGAAATAGGAGACACTAGGCAATGTATGTCAACGAGGGAAATAAGAGACACTCGGCAATGTATGTCAACGAGGGAAATAGGAGACACTCAGCAATGCATGTCAACGACGGAAATAGGAGACACTCGGCAATGTATGTCAACGAGGGAAATAGGAGACACTCGGCAATGTATGTCAACGAGGGAAATAGGAGACACTCGGCAATGTATGTCAACGAGGGAAATAGGAGACACTTGGCAATGTATGTCAACGAGGGAAATAGGAGACACTCGGCAATGTATGTCAACAAGGGAAATATGAGACACTCGGCAATGTATGTCAACGAGGGAAATAGGAGACACTCGGCAATGTATGTCAACGAGGGAAATAGGAGACACTCGGCAATGTATGTCAACGAGGGAAATAGGAGACACTCGGCAATGTATGTCAACGAGGGAAATAGGAGACACTCGGCAATGTATGTCAACAAGGGAAATAGGAGACACTCGGCAATGTATGTCAACGAGGGAAATAGGAGACACTCAGCAATGTATGTCAACGAGGGAAATAGGAGACACTAGACAATGTATGTCAACGAGGTAAATAGGAGACACTCGGCAATGTATGTCAACGAGGGAAATAGGAGACACTAGGCAATGTATGTCAACGAGGGAAATAGGAGACACTCGGCAATGTATGTCAACGACGGAAATAGGAGACACTCGGCAATGTATGTCAACGAGGGAAATAGGATACACTCGGCAATGTATGTAGATGACGGAAATAGGAGACACTCGGCAATGTATGTCAACGAGGGAAATAGGAGACACTCGGCAATGTATGTCAACGACGGAAATAGGAGACACTTGGCAATGTATGTCAACGAGGGAAACAGGAGACACTCGGCAATGTATGTCAACGACGGAAATAGGAGACACTCGGCAATGCATGTCAAAGACGGAAATAGGAGACACTCGGCAATGCATGTCAACGACGGATATAGGAGACACTCGGCAATGTATGTCAACGAGGGAAATAGGAGACACTCGGCAATGTATGTCAACGAGGGAAATAGGAGACACTCGGCAATGTATGTCAACGAGGGAAATAGGAGACACTAGGCAATGTATTTCAACGAGGGAAATAGGAGACACTCGGCAATGTATGTCAACGACGGAAATAGGAGACACTCGGCAATGTATGTCAACGAGGGAAATAGGATACACTCGGCAATGTATGTCAACGACAGAAATAGGAGACACTCGGCAATGTATGTCAACGACGGAAATAGCCGATGTTACCCATGAAATTTCCAGCAAATTGTCCGTTATCACATATTAAAGTTAAGAGTTGTTTTGTATACGTCCAATCGTTGTGTCTGTTTTATGTGTATGAATGAATTATAGTAAAAAAAGTGTTTGTTTATTATAGTGTTAACCCTATTTAAAGGGTCAGCCATTATGGACTTATAATCAGTACTTCCAGAATCCTATTCTTGTAGGCCAGGTGCCAGGCAATCGATAACCATTATTTAACTAGCTGGCGGGTCACCAACTGGCCATATCAGAACGAACACCTGACAAGGTTTGAACCTTCGACCTCCAGCTCCCGTAGACGGACGTCTTAACCACTAGGCCACGGTCTATACCATTATAGTATGTAAGAATTGCATGCAATGGTTGTTGAAGAATATTATACTCAATGACTCATTGTATTTAGAATATGTTTCCCGGCTGTCAGGATAGGATTCTCTCATGAGATGGCAGTCAGGATAGGATTCTCTCACAAGATGGCAGTCAGGATAGGATTCTCTCATGAGATGGCAGTCGGGATAGGATTCTCTCATGAGATGGCAGTCGGGATAGGATTCTCTCATGAGATGGCAGTCAGGATAGGATTCTCTCATGATATGGCAGTCGGGATAGGATTCTCTCATGAGATGGCAGTCGGGATAGGATTCTCTCATGAGATGGCAGTCGGGATAGGATTCTCTCACAAGATGGCAGTCAGGATAGGATTCTCTCATGAGATGGCAGTCAGGATAGGATTCTCTCATGAGATGGCAGTCAGGATAGGATTCTCTCATGAGATGGCAGTCGGGATAGGATTCTCTCACAAGATAGCAGTCAGGATAGGATTCTCTCATGAGATGGCAGTCAGGATAGGATTCTCTCACAAGATGTATCATGTGTGTATATATACTGCATCCACATGGCAATGTTCATCCAATAGCATGTGTTATATGTCCATGGCTGCATGTTGACAACATGTCCATGACTGCATGCAAGTTGACAACATGTCCATGACTGCATGCTGACAACATGTCCATGACTGCATGCTTACAACATGTCAATGACTGCATGCTTACAACATGTCCATGACTGCATGCTTACAACATGTCAATGACTGCATGCTTACAACATGTCCATGACTGCATGCTGACAACATGTCCATGACTACATGCTGACAACATGTCCATGACTGCATGCTTACAACATGTCCATGACTGCATGCTGACAACATGTCCATGACTGCATGCTGACAACATGTCCATGGCTGCATGCTGACAACATGTCCATGACTGCATGCTGACAACGTGTCCATGACTGCATGCTGACAACATGTCCATGACTGCATGCTGACAACATGTCCATGACTGCATGCTGACAACATGTCCATGACTACATGCTGATAACCTGTCTGTGACTACATGCTGACAACCTACAGACTAACCAATTGGAACTATGAGAAGTCAGAGCCAGCCATTTTATGGAGTCCCAGAGCCAGTGTGGGGAATGGAGCATTTTGAATGGCTAAATAGAAGAATAGATATGATATTTTTCAATGAGAACCAAGTATTGTAAAGTTTAAAACAGGTGGGTTATCAATGTGAAGCTTTATTTGGATACATTGATGAGACATACCCTCCTGTGTGTGGCAGAGGCATGAAGATCCTCACATGAACACAGTCTCCTTCTTGAGTTATCTGGATCTGAAATAAACACGTTCTCATCATGATGATGATTATATACACTCGCCGCTGGCGATCCATGTGGGAGAACGCATGAAACACTATGCCCAGATCCCTGTGGGAGAACGCATGAAACACTATGCCCAGATACATGTGGGAGAACGTATGAAATACTATCCCCAGATCCATGTGGGTGAACGCATGAAACACTATCCCCAGATCCCTGTGGATGAACGCATGAAACACTATCCCCAGATCCCTGTGGGTGAACGCATGAAACACTATCCCCAGATCCCTGTGGGAGAACGCATGAAACACTATCCCCAGATCCCTGTGGGAGAACGCATGAAACACTATGCCCAGATCCCTGTGGGAGAACGCATGAAACACTATCCCCAGACCGCTGTGGGAGAACGCATGAAACACTATCCCCAGATCCATGTGGGGGAACGCATGAAACACTATCCCCAGATCCCTGTGGGAGAACGCATGAAACACTATCCCATGATCCCTGTGGGAGAACGCATGAAACACTATCCCCATATCCCTGTGGGAGAACGCATGAAACACTATGCCCAGATCCCTGTGGGAGAACGCATGAAACACTATCCCCAGACCGCTGTGGGAGAACGCATGAAACACTATCCCCAGATCCATGTGGGGGAACGCATGAAACATTATCCCCAGATCCCTGTGGGAGAACGTATGAAACACTATCCCCAGATCCCTGTGGGAGAACGCATGAAACACTATGCCCAGATCCCTGTGGGTGAACGCATGAAACACTATGCCCAGATCCCTGTGGGTGAACGCATGAAACACTATCCCCAGATCCCTGTGGGAGAACGCATGAAACACTATGCCCAGATCCCTGTGGGTGAACGCATGAAACACTATCCCCAGATCCCTGTGGGAGAACGCATGAAACACTATCCCCAGATCCCTGTGGGAGAACGCATGAAACACTATCCCCAGATCCATGTGGGGGAACGCATGAAACACTATCCCCAGATCCCTGTGGGAGAACGTATGAAACACTATCCCCAGATCCCTGTGGGAGAACGCATGAAACACTATCTCCAGATCCATGTGGGGGAACGCATGAAACACTATGCCCAGATCCCTGTGGGTGAACGCATGAAACATTATCCCCAGATCCCTGTGGGAGAACGCATGAAACACTATGCCCAGATCCCTGTGGGTGAACGCATGAAACACTATCCCCAGATCCCTGTGGGAGAACGCATGAAACACTATCCCCAGATCCCTGTGGGAGAACGCATGAAACACTATCCCCAGATCCATGTGGGCAAACGCATGAAACACTATCCCCAGATCCCTGTGGGAGAACGCATGAAACACTATCCCCAGATCCATGTGGGAGAACGCATGAAACACTATCCCCAGATCCATGTGGGAGAACGCATGAAACACTATCCCCAGATCCCTGTGGGAGAACGCATGAAACACTATCCCCAGATCCATGTGGGTGAACGCATGAAACACTATGCCCAGATCCCTGTGGGAGAACGCATGAAACACTATCCCCAGATCCCTGTGGGCAAATGCATGAAACACTATCCCCAGATCCCTGTGGGGGAACGCATGAAACACTATGCCCAGATCCCTGTGGGGGAACGCATGAAACACTATCCCCAGATCCCTGTGGGAGAACGTATGAAACACTATCCCCAGATCCCTGTGGGAGAACGTATGAAACACTATGCCCAGATCCATGTGTGAGAACGCATGAAACACTATGCCCAGATCCCTGTAGGGGAACGCATGAAACACTATCCCCAGATCCCTGTGGGAGAACGCATGAAACACTATCCCCAGATCCCTATGGGGGAACGCATGAAACACTATGCCCAGATCCATGTGTGAGAACGCATGAAACACTATCCCCAGATCCCTGTGGGGGAACACATGAAACACTATGCCCAGATCCATGTGGGTGAACGCATGAAACACTATCCCCAGATCCATGTGGGGGAACGCATGAAACACTATGCCCAGATCCCTGTGGGAGAATGCATGAAACACTATCCCCAGATCCCTGTGGGGAGAACGCATGAAACACTATGCCCAGATCCCTGTGGGGAGAACGCATGAAACACTATGCCCAGATCCCTGTGGGGAGAACGCATGAAACACTATGCCCAGATCCCTGTGGGGAGAACACATGAAACACTATGCCCAGATCCCTGTGGGGAGAACGCATGAAACACTATCCCCAGATCCATGTGGGTGAACGCATGAAACACTATCCCCAGATCCCTGTGGGAGAACGCATGAAACACTATCCCCAGATCCATGTGTGAGAACGCATGAAACACTATCCTCAGATCCATGTGTGAGAACGCATGAAACACTATGCCCAGATCCCTGTGGGTGAACACATGAAACACTATCCCCAGGTCCCTGTGGGGGTACGCATGAAACACTATGCCCAGATCCATGTGGGAGAACGCATGAAACACTATGCCCAGATCCCTGTGGGCGAACGCATGAAACACTATCCCCAGATCCATGTGGGCGAACGCATGAAACAATATCCCCAGACCCCTGTGGGCGAACGCATGAAACAATATCCCCAGATTTAGTTGCATTCTGTTCGATTCAGTCGCACAGGTAGGGTAGCTTGTGTTTACCTGCCTGGGTTCACCCGGGTGTGTTTACCTGGGTTCTGTTGGGTATGTTAACCTGCATTCATTTTTGTATGTCAACTTGTGTTGTTTTTTCTCTCGAAAACGTAACATAAAAAAACTTATTTCCACTGATCATTCAATGCCGAAAACCTCTGGATATTCTGGATCATATTGGATTGAAGCTCTAAAAATATTCTGGATCATATTGGATTGAAGCTCTAAAAATATTCTGGATCATATTGGATTGAAGCTCTAAAAATATTCTGGATCATACTTAAAATATTCTGGATCATATTGGATTGAAGCTCTAAAAATATTCTGGATCATATTGGATTGAAGCTCTAAAACTATTCTGGATCATATTGGATTGAAGCTCTAAAAATATTCTGGATCATATTGGATTGAAGCTCTAAAAATATTCTGGATCATATTGGATTGAAGCTCTAAAAATATTCTGGATCATATTGGATTGAAGCTCTAAAAATATTCTGGATCAGATTGGATTGAAGCTCTAAAAATATTCTGGATCATATTGGATTGAAGCTCTAAAACTATTCTGGATCATATTGTATTGAAGCTCTAAAACTATTCTGGATCATATTGTATTGAAGCTCTAAAAATATTCTGGATCAGATTGGATTGAAGCTCTAAAAATATTCTGGATCAGATTGGATTGAAGCTCTAAAAATATTCTGGATCAGATTGGATTGAAGCTCTAAAAATATTCTGGATCATATTGGATTGAAGCTCTAAACATATTCTGGATCATATTGGATTGTTCTAGGTTTTTAATAAGAAAATCTTACCTTTATAAAAAAGTTAGTTCCAGCGACAACTTGACTTTTGAATGTGAGAGCTTTATACTCCTTGAAATCATCCATACTACACTGCTTCAACACATCATTCCGCAACTGAAACAATCATCATCATCATCATCATCATCATCATCATCATCAAGTCTTTTCAAAACTATGCATGGCAGTGCATCAGTTATAAATTACACACGGCAGTGCATCAGTTATAAATTACACACGGCAGTGCATCAGTTATAAATTACACACGGCAGTGCATCAGTTATAAATTACACACGGCAGTGCATCAGTTATAAATTACACACAGCAGTGCATCAGTTATAAATTACACATGGCAGTGCTTCAGTTATAAATTACACATGGCAGTGCATCAGTTATAAATTACACACGGCAGTACATCAGTTATAAATTACACATGGCAGTGCATCAGTTATAAATTACACACGGCACTGCACTGATCAGTTATAAATTACGCACGGCAGTGCATCAGTTATAAATTACGCATGGCAATGTATCAGTTATAAATTACACACAGCAGTACATCAGTTTCTGCGTTATATCAATGAGATGATGGATTTTAACTATTATGTTTCTGTGGTAACGGATCGATTTGGCGTAATTGAAGCAAGGACAATGAATAGCACTTAAACTGTTAAATCTTGAGTAAAACCATCAAATCAGACGCACACTCTACTTTTTAAAAGTATTTACCTTTCCCGTGATCAATAAAAAATGGCAGCCAATTATACAGTGATATCAACATATGCAGTACCTCGCTATCGATTCACGTCATTAATTAAGTCACGTGCTACTAGGCCTATTAATTGGATTAATGATAATCAATAATTACATGGAATATACCTTAAGTTTCCCTAGGCATTGATATTATCAGAAGTTGAATACGGATACTTAATGGTCTCAGTGGTAAAACTATATTTATATGACTGATAAGGCAAAAGTGGTGTCCAGTGGTAAAGCGTCCAAGTTGGAATTGAATGGTCACGGGTTTGATACTTGGTCAGGTCACGTATAGTGTCATTGAGCAAGGCACCTCACACACATTGCATAGTACTGGCTAAGCCTGTCCAGGAAAACATGTCTAGAGGTTCCTGCAAGGGGTTGACATTAATGGAATTTACATACATACATATCAACGTCGTAATAGCGCAGTGGATGCGCGTTCGATTCAGGTGTGAAAGGTCCGGAGTTTGAGCCCCGCTGGAGCCGTTACGATTGGGCCCTTAGGCAAGGCATTTAAATTCCACATTGCCTCTTCTCTCCTTCATGGCGATGGATTCCATCGGGAATGAGGTCTCGAGAGTGATTAATATAAGTTTGAAAGAACTTGTTTCGCAATCGAGCTAAAATAAATTTGTATAAACTAACGCCTATTCCCACAATATTGATATGTGATCCCCTTTGAGTGAAACATTACCAGCTTACCTGATCACACAATTCCTGCGTTTCATTTGTGGCATCCTGATTGTGACCAACACCTCCACACATCATATTTGCGATTTTCTTAATCAAACTGAAATAATTATCACATGAAACAGTATGACTCACAGTCACAAGCAATTGCCGACAAATACCAAAATTACGTAACTGTCAACTGATTATACCTACCAGACCGTGAGACGCTTGCTCAGAGTCAAGACGCCGTAACACCCAACAAGTTTTGGATATATCGCTAACAGTATGCTCGCATACGTGAAGCATAGTAAGAACTTTCGCAACAATCGAAAATATGTATATACGTTATAACTAAAAACAACAATGCTTATTACCGTACTAGTTCAGAAATATTTTATCAAAATTGTCCGTGCGTTTGTTGTTATTTCCGCGTCTGTGTGACAGAGGCGCTCAGGTGATGTAACGGTGATTGTATAAAAACAACCATTTGTGAATTTTTACTTTGGGTGAAATTTTACACTGTCAAAGTTACTGTACTTTGTTTAAATTTGTGGCTTAAACATGAGTGACATTTCGAGTATTGCATTGAACACAATAGATCAGCAGAGTGGGGAGCTAAACCAATTGAGTCAGGCGATCTGGAATCAACCAGAACTTGCTTTCAATGAATTTTTTGCTCATGGAGAACTGACTGATTTCTTAGAAAAATCTGGTTTTCTTGTTGAGAAATCATTCAAGCTTGAAACAGCATTTAGAGCTACATATACGCGTTGGGGGAACAAAACATCTGATTCAGGTCCTAATCTTGCTATTTTGTGTGAATACGATGCATTACCGGGAATAGGACATGCCTGCGGTCATAACCTGATTGCAGAAGTTGGTGTAGCTGCTGCACTGGGTGTGAAAGCTGCCATGATATCCAGCCCGGAACAAATAATTGGAACTGTTAGTGATGCTTGTTGTGCACTCCATGATGACAACCATTAATCCTAAGGTTTCATTACCCACAACGATTAAAATTGTCCCATGTATGACGGAGACATCCCTGACATTGTTTTGCTTATAGCAAATATATGAATGTTAGCCTGTACACAGTTTCTGTCATAGTCCATGACGTTTTTTATGCTGTAGTAAAACAATAAACTGTATATTGCAAATAATAGTATTAGCTACATGTAGTTGCCAAGGAACCATTACAAAATAATTATTTTCTTTGTATGTATGTTCCTTTAATGTCAAACCCCTAGCGGGGACTTAGGCATGTTTTCCTGGGCAGGCTTAGCCGACCTAAGCGATTAACCAGTACTAAACAATGTGTGTGAGGTGCCTTGCTCAATGACACTACATACGTGGCCTGACCAAGTATCGAACCCGGGATGTTCGATTCCAAATCCGACGCTCTACTACTGGACCACGGACGCCACACTTTAAAATGGTACATGTCATAATTTAATATACATGTAAGTTTTCAAACCAGTAGAGGAGTACATTTGAAAAACTGATAATTCAGTAATGGTAGGTAATCACTTGGTAGCGCAGTGGTAGCATGATTGCTTCAGGTGTGAGAGCCATAGAGACTGGAGCTGTGTAAGATGGGTTTGACTAGATTTAACCTATTTCATTCTGGATACATTTAACACATAGCCAAGTGTCTTAGCAAGATCATCTGAATTGCAAACAGCATAGAGCCTGATCAGACAGCACGTTTCTTGGCGGCTGATCTGGCTCTATGTTCTTTGCAAATACTGTTTGAACGGTATCCAGAATCAAATGGGTTAAAGGAATTCACTTTGTTTTCAGTTGACTGTGATAGGATGTCCCGCCGAGGAAGGGTTATGTGGGAAGGCAGATCTCCTACGTCTCGGAGCGTTTGATGGTGTAGACGTAGCCATGATGGCTCATCCATCGCAGGCTAATCTCTCCTGTCCAAAATATGTCTCTATGACACCGTAAGTTACCCTTGTAAGAATAAATTAATTAATCATGCACCATTAATTTAAATTTTATTTTACAACGATTGCGAAACAAGTTTTAACAACTTATATTAATCACTCTCGTTGGCGCGGATGAAAGCGTAAATGTGGTCATTCGTGTGTGAGGAAACCGGAGTATCCGGAGAAAACCCACCTGTCCGATCTGGCGACCACCGTACGTTCCATCTCGTATACTTCCCGGTCCGAGGATCGAACCCGGGTTGCATTGATGAGAAGCGAGCGCGCTAACCACCGCGTTAATCGGACAGCCATTGATATCTATGAACTATATATAGAAGCAGAGCAGCAGTCTAGTAGGCAACAACAAATCTCAAACTATCACGATACAAATATTTACCGAATTTCTTTGATCGAGATCAAAAACAGGTTAACTAAAGGAAATACCATTACAAAGCTTTTACTAATGAATACAGTTTATATTGTCCTGTAGCATCCATTAACTACCTCTTCCAATGTGGGCATTTAGGGTCAACTGAAAGGGCAACATTTAAGTGACACATTTTAATGAGCCTATTTCAGGAATATTGCCAAACTTAGTCAGTATGATTGTTTAGTTTACACACATTTTTTTAGCTTAGATTGCGAAACAAGTTCTTACAACATTAGTTAAATCGCTGTCGAGACCTCATTCCTGATGGAATCCATCACCATGAGGGAGACAATGTGGAATTCAAGTGCCATGCCTAAGGGCACAATCGTAACGGCTACACACCAGAAGCGAATGCGCTACAACGACTTCCAATCAGTATGAGTCTTAACATCTCCTATCAATGTTGCTCATATGTTGTCCCTAGTGGTTGAAAACTAGATTACAAGGTCAACTTGAAGGAAAATTGAATTAAGTCTTCTCATGAACCAATGAATTTAATGTTTCCCTAATGTGGTATGTACAATCCATCCTTACAAGGACCCAGGTCAAATATGTTCATGTGGGGTCACTGAGGTCAAAATATAAATACTAGTATATTCAAAGCAAAATTGTTTCGCCTTCTGTGGATTGTGTACAGTTTTTTTCCCAGAGTATCGATAAAGTACTCTGGGAGTACAAGTTTATATCCAGATCTTCAGATTATCCATATAGTGCCCTTGGGAATACATGTTTAACTTCAGATTATGTACTTTATTCTTCAGATTATGCATAATGTACTCTGGGAATACAAGTATATACCCGGATTGTGTACTTTGTTCTTCAGATTATCCATAATGTACTCTGGGAATACAAGTATATACCCGGATTGTGTACTTTGTTCTTCAGATTATCCATAAAGTACTCTGGGAATACAAGTATATACCCAGATTGTGTACTTTGTTCTTCAGATTATCCATAAAGTACTCTGGGAATACAAGTATATACCCAGATTGTGTACTTTGTTCTTCAGATTATCCATAAAGTACTCTGGGAATACAAGTATATAACCGGATTGTGTACTTTGTTCTTCAGATTATCCATAAAGTACTCTGGGAATACAAGTATATAACCGGATTGTGTACTTTATTCTTCAGATTATCCATAAAGTACTCTGGGAATACAAGTATATACCCGGATTGTGTACTTTGTTCTTCAGATTATCCATAAAGTACTCTGGGAATACAAGTATATAACCGGATTGTGTACTTTGTTCTTCAGATTATCCATAAAGTACTCTGGGAATACAAGTATATACCCGGATTGTGTACTTTATTCTTCAGATTATCCATAAAGTACTTTGGGAAGGCAGCTCATGCCGCTTCCTATCCGTGGGAAGGTTTGAATGCGCTCGATGCTGCAGTGGCATGTTACAATAACATATCTCATCTCAGACAACAGATGAAACCTAACTGGCGGGTACATGGTAAGCTGTTCATATCATACAGTTCAGACTGTGTGTAGGATTACCTGTGGATAGAGCAGACTGTGTGTAGGATTACCTGTGGATAGAGCAGACTGTGTGTAGGATTACCTGTGGATAGAGCAGACTGTGTGTAAGATTACCCGTGGATAGAGCAGACTGTGCGTAGGATTACCTGTGGATAGAGCAGACTGTGTGTAGGATTACCCGTGGATAGAGCAGACTGTGTGTAGGATTACCTGTGGATAGAGCAGACTGTGTGTAGGATTACCCGTGGATAGAGCAGACTGTGTGTAGGATTACCTGTGGATAGAGCAGACTGTGTGTAGGATTACCTGTGTATAGAGCAGACTGTGTAGGATTACAGAGCAGACTGTGTAGGATTACTCGTGGATAGAGCAGACTGTGTGTAGGATTACCCGTGGATAGAGCAGACTGTGTGTAGGATTACCTGTGTATAGAGCAGACTATGTGTAGGATTACCTGTGTATAGAGCAGACTGTGTGTAGGATTACCTGTGTATAGAGCAGACTATGTGTAGGATTACCTGTGTATAGAGCAGACTGTGTGTAGGATTACCTGTGGATAGAGTAGACTATGTGTAGGATTACCTGTGGATAGAGCAGACTGTGTGTAGGATTACCCGTGGATAGAGCAGACTGTGTGTAGGATTACCCGTGGATAGAGCAGACTGTGTAGGATTACCCGTGGATAGAGCAGACTGTGTGTAGGATTACCCGTGGATAGAGCAGACTGTGTGTAGGATTACCTGTGGATAGAGCAGACTGTGTGTAGGATTACCTGTGGATAGAGCAGACTGTGTGTAACCTGTGGATAGAGCAGACTGTGTAGGATTACCTGTGGATAGAGCAGACTGTGTGTAGGATTACCCATGGATAGAGCAGACTGTGTGTAACCTGTGGATAGAGCAGACTGTGTGTAGGATTACCTGTGGATAGAGCAGACTGTGTAGGATTACCTGTGGATAGAGCAGACTGTGTGTAGGATTACCCGTGTATAGAGCAGACTGTGTAAGATTACCCGTGGATAGAGCAGACTATGTGTAGGATTACCTGTGGATAGAGCAGACTGTGTGTAGGATTACCCATGGATAGAGCAGACTGTGTAGGATTACCCGTGGATAGAGCAGACTGTGTGTAGGATTACCTGTGGATAGAGCAGACTGTGTGTAGGATTACCTGTGGATAGAGTAGACTGTGTGTAGGATTACCCGTGGATAGAGCAGACTGTGTGTAGGATTACCTATGTATAGAGCAGACTGTGTGTAGGATTACCTGTGGATAGAGTAGACTGTGTGTAGGATTACCTGTGGATAGAGCAGACTGTGTGTAGGATTACCTGTGGATAGAGCAGACTGTGTGTAGGATTACCCGTGGATAGAGCAGACTGTGTGTAGGATAACCTGTGGATAGAGCAGACTGTGTGTAGGATTACCTGTGGATAGAGCAGACTGTGTGTAGGATTACCTGTGGATAGAGCAGACTGTGTGTAGGATTACCTGTGTGTAGGATTACCTGTGGATAGAGCAGACTGTGTAAGATTACCCGTGGATAGAGCAGACTGTGTGTAGGATTACCTGTGTGTAGAGCAGACTGTGTGTAGGATTACCTGTGGATAGAGCAGACTGTGTGTAGGATTACCCGTGGATAGAGTAGACTGTGTGTAGGATTACCTGTGGATAGAGCAGACTGTGTGTAGGATTACCTGTGGATAGAGCAGACTGTGTAGGATTACCTGTGGATAGAGCAGACTGTGTGTAGGATTACCCGTGGATAGAGTAGACTGTGTAGGATTACCTGTGGATAGAGCAGACTGTGTGTAGGATTACCCGTGGATAGAGCAGACTGTGTGTAGGATTACCTGTGGATAGAGCAGACTGTGTAAGATTACCTGTGGATAGAGCAGACTGTGCGTAGGATTACCCGTGGATAGAGTAGACTGTGTGTAGGATTACCCGTGGATAGAGTAGACTGTGTGTAGGATTACCCGTGGATAGAGCAGACTGTGTAGGATTACCTGTGGATAGAGCAGACTGTGTGTAGGATTACCTGTGGATAGAGCAGACTGTGTAGGATTACCTGTGGATAGAGCAGACTGTGTGTAGGATTACCCGTGGATAGAGCAGACTGTGTGTAGGATTACCTGTGGATAGAGCAGACTGTGTGTAACCTGTGGATAGAGCAGACTGTGTAGGATTACCTGTGGATAGAGCAGACTGTGTGTAACCTGTGGATAGAGCAGACTGTGTAGGATTACCTGTGGATAGAGCAGACTGTGTGTAGGATTACCTGTGGATAGAGCAGACTGTGCATAAGATTACCCGTGGATAGAGCAGACTGTGTGTAGGATTACCTGTGGATAGAGCAGACTGTGTGTAGGATTACCTGTGGATAGAGCAGACTGTGCATAAGATTACCCGTGGATAGAGCAGACTGTGCGTAGGATTACCCGTGGATAGAGCAGACTGTGCGTAGGATTACCCGTGGATAGAGCAGACTGTGCGTAGGATTACCCGTGGATAGAGCAGACTGTGCGTAGGATTACCTGTGGATAGAGCAGACTGTGTGTAGGATTACCTGTGGATAGAGCAGACTGTGTGTAGGATTACCTGTGGATAGAGCAGACTGTGTGTAGGATTACCCGTGGATAGAGCAGACTGTGTGTAGGATTACCTGTGGATAGAGCAGACTGTGTGTAGGATTACCTGTGGATAGAGCAGACTGTGCATAAGATTACCCGTGGATAGAGCAGACTGTGTGTAGGATTACCTGTGGATAGAGCAGACTGTGTGTAGGATTACCTGTGGATAGAGCAGACTGTGTGTAGGATTACCTGTGGATAGAGCAGACTGTGTGTAGGATTACCTGTGGATAGAGCAGACTGTGTGTAGGATTACCTGTGGATAGAGCAGACTTTGTAGGATTACCTGTGGATAGAGCAGACTGTGTGTAGGATTACCCGTGGATAGAGTAGACTGTGTAGGATTACCTGTGGATAGAGCAGACTGTGTAGGATTACCTGTGGATAGAGCAGACTGTGTAGGATTACCTGTGGATAGAGCAGACTGTGTGTAGGATTACCTGTGGATAGAGTAGACTGTGTGTAGGATTACCTGTGGATAGAGTAGACTGTGTAGGATTACCCGTGGATAGAGCAGACTGTGTAGGATTACCTGTGGATAGAGTAGACTGTGTAGGATTACCCGTGGATAGAGCAGACTGTGTAGGATTACCCGTGGATAGAGCAGACTGTGTAGGATTACCTGTGGATAGAGCAGACTGTGTGTAGGATTACCTGTGGATAGAGCAGACTGTGTGTAGGATTACCTGTGGATAGAGCAGACTGTGTGTAGGATTACCTGTGGATAGAGCAGACTGTGTGTAGGATTACCCATGGATAGAGCAGACTGTGTGTAGGATTACCCGTGGATAGAGCAGACTATGTAGGATTACCCGTGGATAGAGCAGACTGTGTAGGATTACCTGTGGATAGAGCAGACTATGTGTAGGATTACCTGTGGATAGAGCAGACTATGTGTAGGATTACCTGTGGATAGAGCAGACTGTGTGTAGGATTACCTGTGGATAGAGCAGACTGTGTGTAGGATTACCTGTGGATAGAGCAGACTATGTGTAGGATTACCTGTGGATAGAGCAGACTGTGTGTAGGATTACCTGTGGATAGAGCAGACTGTGTGTAGGATTACCTGTGGATAGAGCAGACTGTGTGTAGGATTACCTGTGTATAGAGCAGACTGTGTGTAGGATTACCTGTGGATAGAGCAGACTGTGTGTAGGATTACCTGCAGATAGAGACCATTAAGGGCCACCATTTGTCTCTCCCATTAAACCAGTATCCATGCATATTAACATGTTGCAAGACACCAACTGCCATCAAAGATCACTGTGCCATTCTCGACGGTGGTCGTGAAAGGTCGTAACTAATGTTGCTAGAACTTGTGGCCCGACCCGTTACTTTGAATTGTCATGTTTTGTATTGCATATATGTAAAATGATCGAGCAATGATATGTGATTAATCTAAACAACTTTAGCTGTAAATCCATAAATTTTGAAACTGCACCTTGTGTCTCTGTAGATACTTGCAGGTATTAACACAATCCGTACATGCACGCACGTACACACGTACATATCAGTTTACCAAAACAAATATGGTTGTCTGTAATTTTTAAGTAGCATTTCAATAGATTCATTTTCTAAAATACCTTTGGCAATTCCAGTCATCAAAGAAACAAAGGTGTTTATGGTAACAATAAAAACAATGTATATTTGGCAACAATAATACAATATTGATAGATAACTCACAAAATGCTTTTTGAGAATATTAACTATTTGTGTAATGTTGATGTTGCTCTGTTGTATAATGTTGTTCTCTAAATACATTAAATATATGTATAATGGTGATGTTGCTCTGTTGTATAATGTTGTTCTCTAAATACATTAAATATATGTATAATGGTGATGTTGCTCTGTTGTATAATGTTGTTCTCTAAATACATTAAATATATGTATAATGGTGATGTTGCTCTGTTGTATAATGTTGTTCTCTAAATACATTAAATATATGTATAATGGTGATGTTGCTCTGTTGTATAATGTTGTTCTCTAAATACATTAAATATATGTATAATGGTGATGTTGCTCTGTTGTATAATGTTGTTCTCTAAATACATTAAATATATGTGTAATTGTGATGTTCCATTTTGAGGATATTACATATTTGTGTAATGACCATGTTTCTGTAGTGAGGATATTACCTATTTGTGTAATGACCATGTTTCTGTAGTGAGGATATTACCTATTTGTGTAATGACCATGTTTCTGTAGTGAGGATATTACCTATTTGTGTAATGACCATGTTTCTGTAGTGAGGATATTACATATTTGTGTAATGGTTATGTTTCTGTAGTGAGGATATTACCTATTTGTGTAATGACCATGTTTCTGTAGTGAGGATATTACCTATTTGTGTAATGACCATGTTTCTGTAGTGAGGATATTACCTATTTGTGTAATGACCATGTTTCTGTAGTGAGGATATTACATATTTGTGTAATGGTTATGTTTCTGTAGTGAGGATATTACCTATTTGTGTAATGACCATGTTTCTGTAGTGAGGATATTACCTATTTGTGTAATGGTTATGTTTCTGTAGTGAGGATATTACATATTTGTGTAATGGTTATGTTTCTGTAGTGAGGATATTACCTATTTGTGTAATGACCATGTTTCTGTAGTGAGGATATTACCTATTTGTGTAATGGTTATGTTTCTGTAGTGAGGATATTACCTATTTGTGTAATGACCATGTTTCTGTAGTGAGGATATTACCTATTTGTGTAATGACCATGTTTCTGTAGTGAGGATATTACATATTTGTGTAATGACCATGTTTCTGTAGTGAGGATATTACCTATTTGTGTAATGACCATGTTTCTGTAGTGAGGATATTACCTATTTGTGTAATGGTTATGTTTCTGTAGTGAGGATATTACCTATTTGTGTAATGACCATGTTTCTGTAGTGAGGATATTACCTATTTGTGTAATGACCATGTTTCTGTAGTGAGGATATTACATATTTGTGTAATGGTTATGTTTCTGTAGTGAGGATATTACCTATTTGTGTAATGACCATGTTTCTGTAGTGAGGATATTACCTATTTGTGTAATGACCATGTTTCTGTAGTGAGGATATTACCTATTTGTGTAATGACCATGTTTCTGTAGTGAGGATATTACCTATTTGTGTAATGACCATGTTTCTGTAGTGAGGATATTACCTATTTGTGTAATGACCATGTTTCTGTAGTGAGGATATTACCTATTTGTGTAATGGTTATGTTTCTGTAGTGAGGATATTACCTATTTGTGTAATGACCATGTTTCTGTAGTGAGGATATTACCTATTTGTGTAATGACCATGTTTCTGTAGTGAGGATATTACATATTTGTGTAATGACCATGTTTCTGTAGTGAGGATATTACCTATTTGTGTAATGACCATGTTTCTGTAGTGAGGATATTACCTATTTGTGTAATGGTTATGTTTCTGTAGTGAGGATATTACCTATTTGTGTAATGACCATGTTTCTGTAGTGAGGATATTACCTATTTGTGTAATGACCATGTTTCTGTAGTGAGGATATTACTTGTGTAATGGTTATGTTTCTGTAGTGAGGATATTACCTATTTGTGTAATGACCATGTTTCTGTAGTGAGGATATTACCTATTTGTGTAATGACCATGTTTCTGTAGTGAGGATATTACCTATTTGTGTAATGACCATGTTTCTGTAGTGAGGATATTACCTATTTGTGTAATGACCATGTTTCTGTAGTGAGGATATTACCTATTTGTGTAATGGTCATGTTTCTGTAGTGAGGATATTACCTATTTGTGTAATGACCATGTTTCTGTAGTGAGGATATTACCTATTTGTGTAATGACCATGTTTCTGTAGTGAGGATATTACATATTTGTGTAATGGTTATGTTTCTGTAGTGAGGATATTACCTATTTGTGTAATGACCATGTTTCTGTAGTGAGGATATTACCTATTTGTGTAATGACCATGTTTCTGTAGTGAGGATATTACATATTTGTGTAATGGTTATGTTTCTGTAGTGAGGATATTACCTATTTGTGTAATGACCATGTTTCTGTAGTGAGGATATTACCTATTTGTGTAATGGTTATGTTTCTGTAGTGAGGATATTACCTATTTGTGTAATGACCATGTTTCTGTAGTGAGGATATTACCTATTTGTGTAATGACCATGTTTCTGTAGTGAGGATATTACCTATTTGTGTAATGGTTATGTTTCTGTAGTGAGGATATTACCTATTTGTGTAATGACCATGTTTCTGTAGTGAGGATATTACCTATTTGTGTAATGACCATGTTTCTGTAGTGAGGATATTACATATTTGTGTAATGACCATGTTTCTGTAGTGAGGATATTACCTATTTGTGTAATGACCATGTTTCTGTAGTGAGGATATTACCTATTTGTGTAATGACCATGTTTCTGTAGTGAGGATATTACCTATTTGTGTAATGACCATGTTTCTGTAGTGAGGATATTACCTATTTGTGTAATGACCATGTTTCTGTAGTGAGGATATTACCTATTTGTGTAATGACCATGTTTCTGTAGTGAGGATATTACCTATTTGTGTAATGACCATGTTTCTGTAGTGAGGATATTACCTATTTGTGTAATGACCATGTTTCTGTAGTGAGGATATTACCTATTTGTGTAATGACCATGTTTCTGTAGTGAGGATATTACCTATTTGTGTAATGGTTATGTTTCTGTAGTGAGGATATTACCTATTTGTGTAATGACCATGTTTCTGTAGTGAGGATATTACCTATTTGTGTAATGACCATGTTTCTGTAGTGAGGATATTACCTATTTGTGTAATGACCATGTTTCTGTAGTGAGGATATTACCTATTTGTGTAATGACCATGTTTCTGTAGTGAGGATATTACCTATTTGTGTAATGACCATGTTTCTGTAGTGAGGATATTACCTATTTGTGTAATGACCATGTTTCTGTAGTGAGGATATTACCTATTTGTGTAATGACCATGTTTCTGTAGTGAGGATATTACCTATTTGTGTAATGACCATGTTTCTGTAGTGAGGATATTACCTATTTGTGTAATGACCATGTTTCTGTAGTGAGGATATTACCTATTTGTGTAATGACCATGTTTCTGTAGTGAGGATATTACCTATTTGTGTAATGACCATGTTTCTGTAGTGAGGATATTACCTATTTGTGTAATGACCATGTTTCTGTAGTGAGGATATTACCTATTTGTGTAATGACCATGTTTCTGTAGTGAGGATATTACCTATTTGTGTAATGGTTATGTTTCTGTAGTGAGGATATTACCTATTTGTGTAATGACCATGTTTCTGTAGTGAGGATATTACCTATTTGTGTAATGACCATGTTTCTGTAGTGAGGATATTACCTATTTGTGTAATGACCATGTTTCTGTAGTGAGGATATTACCTATTTGTGTAATGACCATGTTTCTGTAGTGAGGATATTACCTATTTGTGTAATGGTTATGTTTCTGTAGTGAGGATATTACATATTTGTGTAATGGCCATGTTTCTGTAGTGAGGATATTACCTATTTGTGTAATGACCATGTTTCTGTAGTGAGGATATTACATATTTGTGTAATGGTTATGTTTCTGTAGTGAGGATATTACCTATTTGTGTAATGACCATGTTTCTGTAGTGAGGATATTACCTATTTGTGTAATGACCATGTTTCTGTAGTGAGGATATTACATATTTTTGTAATGGCTATGTTCATTTTGGAAGACATTACATATATGTGTAATGGCCGTGTTGCTCATTGATTAAATTACATAGTTGATCATATATATACTGCAGGGGTAATAAAGAATGGAGGTGCCCAGCCCAATATTATACCAGAGGAGACAGAGCTAGAGTATTATCTGAGGAACCCGGTAGATGACGAGATGGTTACATTGAAGCAGAAGGTGGTTGGTTGTGTAGAGGGAGCTGCCCTAGCCACTGGTTGTACAGTAAGTATATCACTCGCTCCTCACCACTGTAGGTTCGAATCCCACTCGGGTTTAGAAGTATTTCATGCGAGGAAGCTACCCAGTTGGCTTGCAGAAGGTCTGTGGTTCTACATGGGTGGCCGTCTGTTCATGAATACTGTCCGAAAGGGCATCCTCCACCAATTATAAATGGAGAGTCGCCATGTGACCTAAGCTGTTGGTGCGACTCTAAGCAACAAAAATCAAGACCAACTCTCGCCAAAATATTCCTTCAAGATGTAGAAGAAGAATTGTTTAGGTCACACATTTGAATCAATAAGTCTTGTGATTTAGCTTTCATGTTCAGTACATTTAGCAATCGTGTCATGGAGCATTCATTGGCTATATCACTTCTCTTGTTTAAAACTGATTCTTTTACATTTATTTATCGTCACTACTGGTTGCCCATATGAGCAACGCCTCCTAAAGAGATTAGTCATTTTGGATTTTTGAGGATAGTGAAATGATACAGTGAGAGACCCATCCCAGAGTCTCCTCTGGTTCTTTTATGTGTACAGTATAAAGCACCGACACAAGACCTCGGCTTTAAGTTCCATCTGAAAGATTGTTAATATTATTACGGGCAGATGGGAGAACGAACCTGCGATCCCTGGATTCACAGTCTGTGTTAACCACTGGACTACTGGCACGTCTGTATGCACTACAGCTTTATAGTCAAAATATAATGTGCATTTGTATTTGAAATGTTCTTTGGATTGTTTTCCCAACTATTATTGTAGCAATAAAATATTGCAACATGTACATCTTGTTGCTCTGTGTCTTGGATTACATTCCAGCGCAGAAGGATATCTGCCGGCAGGTGGTCGGAAATTTAACATGTCCTGATAGTCATTTGAAAACAAAATAATATACAACAATAGAACATACATAAGGTATAAGTTAATTATTGTTATGTTGACATATAAAACAATGTACAGGACATATTATATAATACAGTCAAACCTGTCTTAAGCAGCCAGCCAAGGGAATCACAGGAAGTGGCTGCTTAGCAACAGGCTGCTACCTAATAGAGGGCAAATGTATAATAAAACAACATATTGGGAATCTGGAAACTGGCTGGTTAATACAGGTCGACTGCTTAATTAAGATGTATGTGTAAGACCACTAACACAGGTTAGACTGTATACAACAAAAGTATACATGTTTCCATGACTACAGGTTGAGTTCAAGTTTAGTGACAAGTCCTACTCCAATCTGCTCTCCAATACCACGCTGGCAGAACTGTTTGAGAAGAATGCTGCATCAGTAGGTATACTGTTGAACACCAATGATGAAATGAAGCGCAAATTTGGAGGATCCACTGACATGGGTAACGTATCTCACGTGATACCGAGCATCCATCCCAAGTTTTACATTGGCACGAGTGTCAGTAACCATTCTAAGGAGTTCGCATCTGCTGCGGGTGATATGCAGGCTCAGAAGTATTCTCTTGATATCGCAAAAGCATTAGCTATGACTGCTATTGATTTGTACTGTAACCCGCAACTCTTGAGTCAAGTTAAGGTGGATTTTGCAAAAGATATTTCTGGATAATGATCTAACGGAATTCACTCTCTCAATTCAACACTCCCCAATGGAAGGCTGGCTCCCGAAAATATGTTCCATAGGGCACCATCAGAAGATGCAACTAGCTAGCAACAAGTGTATTAGCCTACAAAGATGAGCTTGGACAGACAGGAAGTGGCAGTTCCAATGATTGCTTTGAACAATTGAAACACTTTGGTTTGTGGAGCTGCACAGGAAAAACATGTCTAACTTTTGCAATTCAATCGCTGGAAGATAGATAAATAATGAAATAGATAAATAAATAAAATGAGTGAACATTACTGTCTGTATAGAGATGTTTCCCAGCATTTTCTCGGGATTAAATGTAATTATGATTGTTTATGTCGTAGGACAGAACTTAATGCCGTTTAAATTTATTGAAATAATTATACAGTGGAACCTCTCTAAACTGGACATCTTCGGGACTGGATCAAAAGTCGGTTTACAGAGGTTTCCGGTTTTCAGAGGTTTTTTATTGACGTGTTTTCAAAACTGCATATAACCTTTATAAAGTACATATGCCTTTATAGTTTATACTGCATTATTTATAGTTTATACTGTATTATTTATAGTTTATAGTTTATACTGCATTATTGCAGAAATATTTGATGATGATGATGCTCTTGTTTAAGGTCGCCACCGCAATACAGCATTTGGGCGACCGAATATTTCTAAGTAGGTTAGATCCTAAGGTGATTCTTTTTTCTATGCTGGTTATTCAATGATGATTATTTCCGTGTTCTACGATGATTATTTCTATCTTCTACGATGATTATTTCTGTCTTCTATGACGATTCTTCTTCTGTGGAACTTACGAAGACATCCTCAGGTGGCTACTTCTTTCCGTGCCAGGGTGACAAAGCCTGATCTGTACATGGTCCTTTGTAGGGCCACCCTCCTCACTGTTGGTCACCCCGCAGCAGCATTTATACGGATCTGACAGTTAGACATCTGGTCGTCGATTGTCGCAATTAGTCTACGTTGGAGCCCGTTCCTCAAATGTAGCTCGGGGGAGCGTGGATCCACGACCGTTGCCGCTCCTTCAGGTCCGCCATCTCTTCTAAACGCCGGTGAAGAAAGATCGAAAATCCGGTGAAGACAGTGTTCACCTCAAACACTATCTAGAAGAGATGGCAGATCTGTCCTGATGTGCCATAGCCGTGGATCCACATATTGGGGAGATTCCCCCTTCGCAAGATCGACGACCAGAAGATCCCAGTACGGTACTACGCTGCTGCTGCGGGATGTGCACCGGTCACGACGTGCACAACGTGCACGTCGTGAGGAGATCGACCGGCCAGAAATAGTTTTGAAAAACAGTTCTTTAAATATTATTTTGTAAAACAAATTGTCAAAAGTTGCGAAAATCATAATTATCTTGTGTGACTGGATTATATTGTGCTTTCACAGGTGATCAAACGGTTGCATCAAACAATAAATTACGAGATTCACAAAATCCTTTATTCGTTATCAAACAAAATTTATAATTGCCTATAGGATAGTAATCTACACGTGATTATAACATATTCCCCCAGTTAGCTGACAAATTAACTATACATGAGTGCTAATTGCAGTAGTCATCAATCAGCCTGACATCTTATAATCTTGCGTGATTATCACACGTTCATAGATCAAACGCGCAAACGAGATTGGAAAGTGTCGGCAGCGTGTCAATTTATGACGGAATACACAAACAAATTCAACACTTTTTAGTTTATTGATGAAGACCTATGTCGCCTAAAAGTTGTTCCGGTTTTGGGAGGTGAAATTACATCAAACTGTACCCAAATTATGCAAATTTTTCGTCTGGTTTCCGGAGTTGAGAGGTTCCGGTTTTCAGAGTGATTTTATGTAAGAAATAAAGAAGAAACAATTCGGGACTTTCAAAAACGTCCGGTTTTGGGAGTATTCCGATTTAGAGAGGGTCCGGTTTTGGGAGGTTCCACTGTATCGGAAAACATGGTGGTATTAAATTGCAGTGTATTGACTTGACTTTATTCTACCTGACATCCTATTGTCGTGACTAAATAATCCCGTTATATACTTACCTTTTAAATAACGTTGTGTCGAATATGTACATATGACACTATAGTATACATGTATATAATCAGCCTGGAGTATAATGAAGCATACTGTTTTATATTGTTTTAATATTCGTTTATCTTGTGCAATGCCTCGTTGCACTTGATATCTGGACATTGTAACGTCTAGTTACGATATATATTGGTAATATAAATTATAATATATATCTAGGATATTTATATCACTTTCAGGAGTTGTTGTCTATTGGTCCCTTGGTAACACCACAGAGAACTCCTCAATAAATATATGCCGGCTGGGCTACGTCAACATTTATAAAATCCTATCACAGTCCATGTACTCCACATTCAGTGTTAAATTACGGTTCATGATACTAGTAATTGCTTGAATACTTCATTGTGGATGTAATGTTAAACTTCAGTGTGGATGTAATGCTAAACTTCAGTGTGGATGTAATGCTAAACTTCAGTGTGGAGGTAATGTTAAACTTCAGTGTGGAGGTAACAGGCGCGCCGCGCGGTCTTAGCGATTGGGGCGGCCCACCGAGCGCCGATTTGGGAGGGGGATCTGGGGGATATCCCCCAGAAAATTTGAAACCCTAGAACGTCTCTGGTGCGTTTTGGCGTATATTTTACACACCCGTGAAGCCTCCTATAGCAGTATATCATCCCTGTCATTTGGGTATGGTAGGGGTTTCCCCTAAGGGCTCTCCTTTGCTGGAGATTTTTTATTGCATTTTTGGGCCACTTCATTTTTCACTTTTTCCTTCTTTTAGTTCTTTTTTTTTCTTCACCTATATATTTTTTGTTTCTTTTAAATTGCCGTTTCTTGCCGAATTATTGGGGCGGCCACAACCGCCCCAGCCGTCATAGGCGCGGCGCCACTGGGTAATGTTAAACTTCATTGTGAGTTAATATTGGTTTTTCAGCTTTTATTGTGTACCTTTCATAGCCAATATTATAATCCCCTATTACACATAATGTTAAATACTTTACATTAGTAGAATATATAAGTTAGACAGGCTGAATATAATATTTCATTATAATTGTGGTGCCTATCATTGCTAAGCAATATATATTCATGTAATTACCCAGAATATTGCTATTCAAGCCAAAACTTATAATTGGAAATGAATATAAAAGAACTTGTATTCTACGGATTATGTGAATCTAGATTGTTATTTCGTATTACTTATTGTTTTTGTATATAATTATGTTGTACTCTCTATATCCAAATGTTCAAGGAAAGTTTTAAACAGGAATCCGGCTAATTCATTTTCTTTCTTCTTGTATTTTAATAATGAATATTGAAAATAATTAGTGAAATATAATTTGATCATTCACTTAAACAAACAATTTTTCTTTTTATTTTATGTTCAATAACGTTTTTATGATAGACAATTATGCAACCTTTCGCAAATTGGCTCAAGAACTTGTGCTTAGACGACAATAAATGATGTCATATAAGACATCATTAATGATGTCATTGATAATTTGAGTCTGAAGACGTTTCGCATTGACATTATTTCAACATGCAGCAGCTAGGCACCACACATGCAAACCAGTGAACAATATAATGTGGTTGAACAGGGGAATAACACATTTTATTTCATTGATCAATTTCTATATTTCATTGGAAATCATAAAATAAACAGAACTATTTTACTACTAAGTGTCTTCATCATCATAGCCGGGACTCCAACCTGACGTTCATCATTGTAGCTGTGACACCAACCTGATGTTCATCATCGTAGCCGGCACTCCAACCTGACGTTCATCATTGTAGCTGGGACACCAACTTGATGTTCATCATCGTAGCCGGGACTCCAACCTGACATTCATCATCGATAATCCCCACAGTGAAACGACTGCTGTGATATTCATCATCGATAATCCCCATAGTGAAACGACTGCTGTGACATTCATCATCGATAATCCCCATAGTGAAACGACTGCTGTGACATTCATCATCGATAATCCCCACAGTGAAACGACTGCTGTGACATTCATCATCATAGCCAGGACTCTGACCTATATAGGTAATCCCCACAGTGAAACGACTGCTGTGACATTCATCATCGATAATCCCCACAGTGAAACGACTGCTGTGACATTCATCATCGATAATCCCCACAGTGAAACGACTGCTGTGACATTCATCATCGTAGCCAGGACTCTGACCTATATAGGTAATCCCCACAGTGAAACAAACGACTGCTGTGACATTCATCATCGTAGCCAGGACTCTGACCTATATAGGTAATCCCCACCTCATGGAGATATTTCCTGTCCGGGCTCTAACCTCTTCAGCTATGGAGATATTTCCTGACTGGGCTCTAACCTCTTAGGCTATGGAGATATTTCCTGTCCGGGCTATAACCTCTTAGGCTATGGAGATATTTCCTGACTGGGCTCTAACCTCTTCAGCTATGGAGATATTTCCTGCCCGGGCTCTAACCTCTTCATCTATGGAGATATTTCCTGCCCGGGCTCTAACCTCTTCATCTATGGAGATATTTCCTGTCTGGGCTCTAACCTCTTAGGCTATGGAGATATTTCCTGTCTGGGCTCTAACCTCTTAGGCTATGGAGATATTTCCTGTCCGGGCTCTAACCTCTTAGGCTATGGAGATATTTCCTGTCCGGGCTCTAACCTCTTAGGCTATGGAGTGATTTCCTGTCCGGGCTCTAACCTCTTAGGCTATGGAGATATTTCCTGTCCGGGCTCTAACCGCTTCAGCTATGGAGATATTTCCTGACTGGGCTCTAACCTCTTAGGCTATGGAGATATTTCCTGTCCGGGCTCTAACCTCTTAGGCTATGGAGATATTTCCTGACTGGGCTCTAACCTCTTAGGCTATGGAGATATTTCCTGTCTGGGCTCTAACCTCTTCAGCTATGGAGATATTTCCTGCCCGGGCTCTAACCTCTTCAGCTATGGAGATATTTCCTGTCTGGGCTCTTAGGCTATGGAGATATTTCCTGTCCGGGCTATAACCTCTTAGGCTATGGAGATATTTCCTGTCCGGGCTCTAACCTCTTAGGCTATGGAGATATTTCCTGTCCGGGCTCTAACCTCTTAGGCTATGGAGATATTTCAAAACTACTGTGCCACAAATGTTCACCTTATAGAGGCGCTGTATTGTACACATGACCCAGGTCTGTAGCTTCAAGGTCACAATTCTGGGGGCTTTCATCACATACTGTCATATTTCTTATTTAGTTCATGTAATTACAGTTATATGTAAAAATTAATATGATATGGAAAACATACTCTATTTATTAAACACACGCACGCAAATAAATACATCTCACTTGTGCCAATGCATATTTATTTTTAGAGTTAAATTGTCTCTAAGCGACAGTATCACGCATTTAGTATGGACTCCAATGATAAACAAACGTCAATTCAGGAGCATGGCTGACCGTTATATGAAATCCTACATTCCCTTTTGTGACTTTGTAGGCACCAAAAACATTTATTGATTCAATGTTAGTGCTTGAATCTTTTCGAAATAATTTGTAGTAGCAATGCATTTACAAATGTATAAATGAAAACCTGCAGTTTTTTCTTTTCGTGATGTAATGTCGCTTTAAGCTTCTGTTTCCCGTATTCTTTACGAACAAATCTGTAATTATGTTTATTTGTGCCTTTGTTTTATAAGATTAACATGACATTTGCCACTCCACTGTAGGTCACACTCCACTAAATTGGACATTTACAAACCTATATTCTAAGACATGCATAATTGAAACCTAAAGTTTACATTATAACACATACATTATAGTGTATTCATTATAGTGTATACATTATAATGCATACATTATAACACATACATTATAGTGTATACATTATAGTGTATACATTATAGTGTATACATTATAGTGCATACATTATAACACATACATTATAGTGTATACATTATAGTGTATACATTATAGTGCATACATTATAACACATACATTATAGTGTATACATTATAACACATACATTATAGTGTATACATTATAGTGTATACATTATAACACATACATTATAACACATACATTATAATACATACATTATAGTGCATACTTTATAACACATACATAGTGCATACATTATAACATATACATTATAGTGCATACATTATAACACATACATTTTACCACATACATTATAGTGCATGCATTATAACATATACATTATAGTGCATACATTATAACACATACATTTTACCACATACATTATAGTGCATGCATTATAACACATACATCATAACACATACATTATAGCGCATACATTATAGCGCATACATTATAGTGCATACATTATAACACATACATCATAACACATACATTATAGCGCATACATTATAGCGCATACATTATAGCGCATACATTATAGTGCATACATTATAACACATACATTATAACACATACATTAGAACACATACATTATAACACATACATTATAACACATACATTATGACACATACATTATAGTGCATACATTATAGCGCATACATTATAGTGCATACATTATAACACATACATTATAACACATACATTATAACACATACATTATAACACATACATTATAACTCATACATTATAACACATACATTATAACACATATATTATAGTGCATACATTATAACACATACATTATAACACATACATTATAACACATATATTATAACACATACATTATAACACATACATTATAGTGCATACATTATAGTACATACATTATAGCACATATATTATAACACATATATTATAGTGCATACATTATAACACATATATTATAATGCATACATTATAATACATATATTATAACACATACATTATAACACATACATTATAGTGCATACATTATAACACATACATTATAGTGCATACATTATAACACATATATTATAGTGCATACATTATAGTACATACATTATAACACATACATTATAACACATATATTATAACACATATATTATAGTGCATACATTATAACACATATTATAATGCATACATTATACTACATACATTATAGTACATACATTATAACACATGCATTATAGTACATACATTATAACACATACATTATAGTGCATACATTATAACACATATATTATAGTGCATACATTATAGTACATACATTATAACACATACATTATAACACATATATTATAACACATACATTATAACACATACATTATAACAAATACATTATAGCACATATATTATAACACATACATTATAACACATATATTATAACACATATATTATAAAACATATATATTATAGTGCATACATTATAACACATACATTATAACACATACATTATAACACATATATATTATAGTGCATACATTATAACACATATATATTATAGTGCATACATTATAACACATATATTATAACACATATATTATAACACATATATTATAACACATATATTATAACACATATATTATAGTGCATACATTATAACACATACATTATAACACATACATTATAACACATACATTATAACACATACATTATAACACATACATTATAACACATACATTATAACACATACATTATAACACATACATTATAGTGCATACATTATAACACATACATTATAACACATACATTATAACACATACATTATAACACATACATTGTAAAACATACATTATAACACATTCATTATAACACATACATTATAACACATACATTATAACACATACATTATGACACATACATTATAACACATACATTATGACACATTCATTATAACACATTCATTATAACACATATATATTATAGTAGATACATTATAACACATACATTATAACACATACATTATAACACATACATTATAACACATACATTATGACACATACATTATGACACATACATTATGACACATTCATTATAACACATTCATTATAACACATATATATTATAGTAGATACATTATAACACATACATTATAACACATACATTATGACACATACATTATGACACATACATTATAACACATACATTATAACACATACATTATGACACATACATTATGACACACACATTATGACACATACTTTATAACACATACTTTATAATGCACACATACATTATGACACATACATTATGACACATACATTATGACACATATATTATAACACATACATTATAACAGATATATTATAACACATACATTATGAGACATATATTATAACACATACATTATGACACATATATTATAACACATACATTATAACACATACATTATGACACATACATGATAACACATACATTATAACACATACATTATAACACATACATTATGACACATACATTATAACACATACTTTATAATGCACACATACATTATGACACACACTTTGTAACACACGCATACATTAAAACGCATACATTATAGTGCATACAAAGTCAAGTATGGTCTGGTGTTAATCTTTTATTTTGTTTATGATGAACAGGTTTATTAACTACATTAACATTCAGGGCTATATTGATAAATGGTCCAAACATATACAATGTCCTTCTAGCCAATTGTATGCCAAATCCAAACATATACAATGTCCTTCTAGCCAATTGTATGCCAAATCCAAACATATACAATGTCCTTCTAGCCAAATTGTATGCCAAATCCAAACATATACAATGTCCTTCTAGCCAATTGTATGCCAAATCCAAACATATAACAATGTCCTTCTGGTCAAATTGTATGCCAAATCCAAACATATAACAATGTCCTTCTGGTCAAATTGTATGCCAAATCCAAACATATAACAATGTCCTTCTGGTCAAATTGTATGCCAAATCCAAACATATAACAATGTCCTTCTGGTCAAATTGTATGCCAAATCCAAACATATAACAATGTCCTTCTGGTCAAATTGTATGCCAAATCCAAACATATAACAATGTCCTTCTGGTCAAATTGTATGCCAAATCCAAACATATAACAATGTCCTTCTGGTCAAATTGTATGCCAAATCCAAACATATAACAATGTCCTTCTAGCCAACAACTATAATACGAGGCATATATTTCTTCGTTTGTCTGGGATATTTTTTCATGGGTCGTGTCCGATATTTTTTCTGGGGTCGTGTCCGATATTTTTTCTGGGGTCGTGTCCGATATTTTTTCTTGGGCCGGCGTCGAATCTTTTTATATTTGGGACGTTGTCGGAGTTTGCTCACACGTGGCCTCGAGTATTTCTTCCTCCTTGGCATGTATACTGGCCTGGTTGAGTAATAATCCTTGCGTGAACTCATGTACTTGTCCCCCCTTAACCCACCATAACCCGAACGAAATCCGCTACCAACAGGTATATAGGCTGAACGTCCCCCAGCATAGTCTCCTGCAATCACAGATTCAGGTACATGAAAGTTGACGTTAAAAACCTTAAACTTTCTTCTATTGAAACTTTCGTCTTTGCTAGCTTCAAACATCCATACCATTTATACAATGTTCCATGATCACTCTACGACTGTCACCCTCCACACAATGTGTCATTTATACAATGTTCCATGAGCACTCTTCGACTGTCACCCTCCACACAATGTGCCATTAATACAATGTAACATGACCACTCTACGATTGTCACCCTCCATACAATGTGCCATTTATACAATGTTCCATGATCACTCTATGACTGTCACCCTCCATACAATGTGCCATTTATACAATGTTCCATGAATACTCTATGACTGTCACCCTCCATACAATGTGCCATTTATACAATGTTCCATGAATACTCTACGACTGTCACCCTCCATACAATGTGCCATTTATACAATGTTCCATCACCACTCTACGACTGTCACCCTCCTACGACTGTCGCCCTCCACACAATGTGCCATTTATACAATGTTCCATGACCACTCTACGACTGTCGCCCTCCATACAATGTGTCATATATGCAATGCTACAAGAACACTACGACTGTCACCCTCCATACAATGTTCCATGACCACTCTACGACTGTCGCCCTCCACACAATGTGCCATTTATACAATGTTCCATGACCACTCTACGAATGTCACCCTCCACACAATGTGCCATTTATACAATGTTCCATGACCACTCTACGACTGTCGCCCTCCACACAATGTGCCATTTATACAATGTTACATGACCACTCTACGACTGTCACCCTCCATACAATGTGCCATTTATACAATGTTCCATGACCACTCTACGACTGTCAGCCTCCATACAATGTGACATTTATACAATGTTCCATGACCACTCTACGACTGTCACCCTCCATACAATGTGCCATTTATACAATGTTCCATGACCACTCTACGACTGTCACCCTCCATACAATGTGCCATTTATACAATGTTCCATGACCACTCTACGACTGTCACCCTCCACACAATGTGCCATTTATACAATGTTCCATGAGATCTACGACTGTCACCCTCCATACAATGTGCCATTAATACAATGTTCCATGACCACTCTACTACTGTCACCCTCCATACAATGTGCCATTTATACAATGTTCCATGACCACTCTACGACTGTCACCCTCCATGCAATGTGCCATTTATACAATGTTCCATGACCACTCTACGACTGTCACCCTCCATACAATGTGCCATTTATCCAATGGTCCGTGAACACTCTACGACTGTTGCCCTTCATACAATGTGCCATTTATACAATGTTCCATGACCACTCTACGACTGTCACCCTCCATACAATGTGCCATTTATACAATGTTCCATGAATAATCTACGACTGTCACCCTCCATACAATGTGCCATTTATGCAATGTTCCATGAATACTCTACGACTGTCACCCTCCACACAATGTGCCATTTATACAATGTTCCATGACCACTCTACGACTGTCGCCCTCCATACAATGTGTCATTTATACCTTGTTCCATGAATAATCTACGACTGTCGCCCTCCATACAATGTGTCATTTATACCATGTTCCATGAATAATCTACGACTGTCACCCTCCACACAATTTGCCATTTATACAATGTTACACGAATAATCTACGACTGTCAGCCTCCACACAATGTGCCATTAATACAATGTTACATAAATACTCTACGACTGTCACCATCCATACAATGTGCCATTTATACAATGTTCCAGGACCACTCTACGACTGTCGCCCTCCATACAATGTGTCATTTATACAATGTTCCATGACCACTCTACGACTGTCACCCTCCATGCAATGTGCCATTTATACAATGTTACATGAATACTCTACGACTGTCACCCTCCACACAATGTGCCATTTATACAATGTTACATGACCACTCTACGACTGTCACCCTCCATGCAATGTGCCATTTATACAATGTTCCATGACCACTCTACGACTGTCACCCTCCACACAATGTGCCATTTATACAATGTTCCATGACCACTCTACGACTGTCGCCCTCCATACAATGTGTCATTTATACAATGTCATGAATAATCTACGACTGTCACCCTCCACACAATGTGCCATTTATACAATGTTACACGAATAATCTACGACTGTCACCCTCCACACAATGTGCCATTAATAAAATGTTACATGAATACTCTACGACTGTCACCCTCTATGCAATGTGCCATTTATACAATGTTCCATGAATAATCTACGACTGTCACCCTCAATACAATGTGCCATTTATGCAATGTTCCATGAATACTCTACGACTGTCACCCTCCACACAATGTGCCATTTATACAATGTTACATGACCACTCTACGACTGTCACCCTCCACACAATGTGCCATTTATACAATGTTCCATGACCACTCTACGACTGTCGCCCTCCATACAATGTGTCATTTATACAATGTCATGATTAATCTACGACTGTCACCCTCCACACAATGTGCCATTTATACAATGTTACACGAATAATCTACGACTGTCACCCTCCACACAATGTGCCATTAATGAAATGTTACATGAATACTCTACGACTGTCACCCTCCATGCAATGTGCCATTTATACAATGTTACATGAATACTCTACGACTGTCACCCTCCACACAATGTGCCATTTATACAATGTTACATGACCACTCTACGACTGTCACCCTCCATACAATGTGCCATTTATCCAATGGTCCGTGAGCACTCTACGACTGTTGCCCTTCATACAATGTGCCATTTATACAATGTTCCATGACCACTCTACGACTGTCACCCTTCATACAATGTGTCATATATGCAATGCTACAAGAACACTACGACTGTCGCCCTCCATACAATGTGCCATTTATACAATGTTACATGAATACTATACACTGTCACCCTCCATACAATGTGCCATTTATACAATGTTCCATGACCACTCTACGACTGTCACCCTCCATACAATGTGTCATTTATACAATGTTCCATGACCACTCTACGACTGTCACCCTCCATACAATGTGTCATTTATACAATGTGCCATGAATACTCTTCGACTGTCGCCCTCCATACAATGTGTCATTTATATAATGTTCCATGACCACTTTACGACTGTCAACCTCCATACAATGTGTCATTTATACAATGTTACACGACAACTCTACGACTGTCACCCTCCATACAATGTGCCACTTATACAATGTTACATGACCACTACGACTGTCACCCTCCATACAATGTTACATGAACACTCTACGACTGTCGCCCTCCACACAATGTGCCATTTATACAATGTTCCATGACCACTCTACGACTGTCGCCCTCCACACAATGTGCCATTTATACAATGTTCCATGACCACTCTACGACTGTCACCCTCCATACAATGTGCCATTTATACAATGTTCCATGACCACTCTACGACTGTCACCCTCCATACAATGTGCCATTTATACAATGTTCCATGAATAATCTTCGACTATCACCCTCCACACAATATGCCATTTATACAATGTTCCATGACCACTCTACGACTGTCACCCTCCATACAATGTGCCATTTATACAATGTTCCATGAATACTCTACGACTGTCGCCCTCCATACAATGTGCCACTTATACAATTCTACAAGACCACTACGACTGTCGCCCTCCATACAATGTGCCACTTATACAATGTTCCATGACCACTCTACGACTGTCACCCTCCATACAATGTGCCATTTATACAATGTTCCATGACCACTCTACGACTGTCACCCTCCATACAATGTGCCATTTATACAATGTTCCATGACCACTCTACGACTGTCACCCTCCATACAATGTGCCATTTATACAATGTTCCATGAATAATCTTCGACTATCACCCTCCACACAATATGCCATTTATACAATGTTCCATGACCACTCTACGACTGTCACCCTCCATACAATGTGCCATTTATACAATGTTCCATGAATAATCTTCGACTATCACCCTCCACACAATGTGCCATTTATACAATGTTCCATGAATACTCTACGACTGTCGCCCTCCATACAATGTGCCACTTATACAATGCTACAAGAACACTACGACTGTCGCCCTCCATACAATGTGCCACTTATACAATGCTACAAGAACACTACGACTGTCGCCCTCCATACAATGTGCCACTTATACAATGTTCCATGACCACTCTACTCTACGACTGTCGCCCTCCACACAATATGCCATTTATACAATGTTCCATGACCACTCTACGACTGTCACCCTCCATACAATGTGCCATTTATACAATGTTCCATGAATAATCTTCGACTATCACCCTCCACACAATGTGCCATTTATACAATGTTCCATGACCACTCTACGACTGTCACCCTCCATACAATGTGCCATTTATACAATGTTCCATGAATAATCTTCGACTGTCACCCTCCACACAATGTGCCATTTATACAATGTTCCATGAATACTCTACGACTGTCGCACTCCATACAATGTGCCACTTATACAATGCTACAAGAACACTACGACTGTCGCCCTCCATACAATGTGCCACTTATACAATGCTACAAGAACACTACGACTGTCGCCCTCCATACAATGTGCCACTTATACAATGTTCCATGACCACTCTACTCTACGACTGTCGCCCTCCACACAATATGCCATTTATACAATGTTCCATGACCACTCTACGACTGTCACCCTCCATACAATGTGCCATTTATACAATGTTCCATGAATAATCTTCGACTATCACCCTCCACACAATGTGCCATTTATACAATGTTCCATGAATACTCTACGACTGTCGCCCTCCATACAATGTGCCACTTATACAATGCTACAAGAACACTACGACTGTCGCCCTCCATATAATGTGCCATGTATACAATGTTCCATGAATACTCTACGACTGTCGCCCTCCATACAATGTGCCACTTATACAATGCTACAAGAACACTACGACTGTCGCCCTCCATACAATGTGCCATTTATACAATGTTCCATGAATACTCTACGACTGTCACCCTCCTCCGACTGTCACCCTCCATAAAATGTGCCATTTATACAATGTTACATGAATACTCGTTGACTGTCGCCCTCCATACAATGTGCCATTTATACAATGTTCCATGACCACTCTACGACTGTCGCCCTCCATACAATGTGCCACTTATACAATGCTACAAGAACACTACGACTGTCGCCCTCCATACAATGTGCCACTTATACAATGTTCCATGACCACTCTACGACTGTCGCCCTCCACACAATATGCCATTTATACAATGTTCCGTGACCACTCTACGACTGTCACCCTCCATACAATGTGCCATTTATACAATGTTCCATGAATAATCTTCGACTATCACCCTCCACACAATGTGCCATTTATACAATGTTCCATGAATACTCTACGACTGTCGCCCTCCATACAATGTGCCACTTATACAATGCTACAAGAACACTACGACTGTCGCCCTCCATATAATGTGCCATTTATACAATGTTCCATGAATACTCTACGACTGTCGCCCTCCATACACTGTGCCACTTATACAATGCTACAAGAACACTACGACTGTCGCCCTCCATACAATGTGCCATTTATACAATGTTCCATGAATACTCTACGACTGTCACCCTCCTCCGACTGTCACCCTCCACACAATGTGCCATTTATACAATGTTACATGAATACTCGTCGACTGTCGCCCTCCATACAATGTGCCATTTATACAATGTTCCATGACCACTCTACGACTGTCGCCCTCCATACAATGTGCCATTTATACAATGTTCCATGACCACTCTACGACTGTCGCCCTCCATACAATGTGCCATTTATACAATGTTCCATGACCACTCTACGACTGTCACCCTCCATACAATGTGTCATATATACAATGTTTCATGACCACTCTACGACTGTCACCCTCCACACAATGTGCCATATATACAATATTCCACGACCACACTACGACTGTCACCCTCCATGCAATGTGCCATTTATACAATGTTCCATGACCACTCTACGACTGTCACCCTCCACACAATGTGCCATTTATACAATGTTCCATGACCACTCTACGACTGTCACCCTCCACACAATGTGCCATTTATACAATGTTACATGACCACTCTACGACTGTCGCCCTCCATAAAATGTGCCATTTATACAATGTTCCATAACCACTTTACGACTGTCACCCTTCATACAATGTGTCATATATGCAATGCTACAAGAACACTACGACTGTCGCCCTCCATACAATGTTCCATGACCACTCTAGGTATGTCACCCTCCATACAATGTGTCATTTATACAATGTTCCATGACCACTCTACGACTGTCACCCTCTATACAATGTGTCATTTATACAATGTTCCATGACCACTCTACGACTGTCACCCTCCATACAATATGTCATTTATACAATTTCCATGACCACTCTACGACTGTCACCCTCCATACAATGTGTCATTTATACAATGTTCCATGACCACTCTACGACTGTCACCCTCCATACAAGGTGCCATTTATGCAATGTTCCATGACTACTCTACGACTGTCACCCTCCATACAATGTGCCATTTATACAATGTTCCATGAATAATCTACGACTGTCACCCTCCATACAATGTGCCATTTATGCAATGTTCCATGAATACTCTACGACTGTCACCCTCCACACAATGTGCCATTTATACAATGTTCCATGACCACTCTACGAATGTCACACTCCACACAATGTGCCATTTATATAATGTTCCATGAATAATCTACGACTGTCACCCTCCACACAATGTGCCATTTATACAATGTTACACGAATAATATACGACTGTCACCCTCCACACAATGTGCCATTCATACAATGTTACACGAATAATCTACGATTGTCACCCTCCACACAATGTGCCATTCATAAAATGTTACACGAATAATCTACGACTGTCACCCTCCATACAATGTGCCATTTATACAATGTTACACGAATAATCTAGGACTGTCACCCTCCACACAATGTGCCATTCATACAATGTTCCATGAATACTCTACGACTGTCACCCTCCATGCAATGTGCCATTTATACAATGTTCCATGAATACTCTACGACTGTCACCCTCCACACAATGTGCCATTTATACAATGTTCCATGAATACTCTACGACTGTCGCCCTCCATGCAATGTGCCATTTATACAATGTTCCATGACCACTCTACGACTGTCACCCTCCATACAATGTGTCATTTATACAATGTTCCATGACCACTCTACGACTGTCACCCTCCATACAAGGTGCCATTTAGCAATGTTCCATGACTACTCTACGACTGTCACCCTCCATACAATGTGCCATTTATACAATGTTCCATGAATAATCTACGACTGTCACCCTCCATACAATGTGCCATTTATACAATGTTCCATGAATAATCTACGACTGTCACCCTCCATACAATGTGCCATTTATACAATGTTCCATGAATAATCTACGACTGTCACCCTCCATACAATGTGCCATTTATACAATGTTCCATGAATACTCTACGACTGTCACCCTCCACACAATGTGCCATTTATACAATGTTCCATGACCACTCTACGAATGTCACACTCCACACAATGTGCCATTTATATAATGTTCCATGAATAATCTACGACTGTCACCCTCCACACAATGTGCCATTTATACAATGTTACACGAATAATATACGACTGTCACCCTCCACACAATGTGCCATTCATACAATGTTACACGAATAATCTACGATTGTCACCCTCCACACAATGTGCCATTCATAAAATGTTACACGAATAATCTACGACTGTCACCCTCCATACAATGTGCCATTTATACAATGTTACACGAATAATCTAGGACTGTCACCCTCCACACAATGTGCCATTCATACAATGTTCCATGAATACTCTACGACTGTCACCCTCCATGCAATGTGCCATTTATACAATGTTCCATGAATACTCTACGACTGTCACCCTCCACACAATGTGCCATTTATACAATGTTCCATGAATACTCTACGACTGTCGCCCTCCATGCAATGTGCCATTTATACAATGTTCCATGACCACTCTACGACTGTCACCCTCAACACAATGTGCCATTTATACAATGTTCCATGAATACTCTACGACTGTCACCCTCCACACAATGTGCTATTTATACAATGTTCCATGACCACTCTACGACTGTCACCCTCCATACAATATGTCATTTATACAATTTCCATGACCACTCTACGACTGTCACCCTCCATACAATGTGTCATTTATACAATGTTCCATGACCACTCTACGACTGTCACCCTCCATACAAGGTGCCATTTATGCAATGTTCCATGACTACTCTACGACTGTCACCCTCCATACAATGTGCCATTTATACAATGTTCCATGAATAATCTACGACTGTCACCCTCCATACAATGTGCCATTTATGCAATGTTCCATGAATACTCTACGACTGTCACCCTCCACACAATGTGCCATTTATACAATGTTCCATGACCACTCTACGAATGTCACACTCCACACAATGTGCCATTTATATAATGTTCCATGAATAATCTACGACTGTCACCCTCCACACAATGTGCCATTTATACAATGTTACACGAATAATATACGACTGTCACCCTCCACACAATGTGCCATTCATACAATGTTACACGAATAATCTACGATTGTCACCCTCCACACAATGTGCCATTCATAAAATGTTACACGAATAATCTACGACTGTCACCCTCCATACAATGTGCCATTTATACAATGTTACACGAATAATCTAGGACTGTCACCCTCCACACAATGTGCCATTCATACAATGTTCCATGAATACTCTACGACTGTCACCCTCCATGCAATGTGCCATTTATACAATGTTCCATGAATACTCTACGACTGTCACCCTCCACACAATGTGCCATTTATACAATGTTCCATGAATACTCTACGACTGTCGCCCTCCATGCAATGTGCCATTTATACAATGTTCCATGACCACTCTACGACTGTCACCCTCCACACAATGTGCCATTTATACAATGTTCGTTCACTCTACGACTGTCACCCTCCATACAATGTGTCATTTATACAATGTTCCATGACCACTCTACGACTGTCACCCTCCATACAATGTGCCATTTATACAATGTTCCATGACTACTCTACGACTGTCACCCTCCATACAATGTGCCATTTATACAATGTTCCATGAATAATCTACGACTGTCACCCTCCATACAATGTGCCATTTATGCAATGTTCCATGAATACTCTACGACTGTCACCCTCCACACAATGTGCCATTTATACAATGTTCCATGACCACTCTACGACTGTCACCCTCCATACAATGTGCCATTTATACAATGTTCCATGATACTCTACGACTGTCACCCTCCATACAATGTGATTTATAAATGTTCATGAATCTACGACTGTCACCTCCACACAATGTGCCATTTATACAATGTTCCATGACCACTCTACGATGTCGCCCTCCACACAATGTGTCATTTATACAATGTTCCATGAATAATCTACGACTGTCACCCTCCACAATGTGCCATTTATACAATGTTCACGAATAATCTACGACTGTCACCCTCCACACAATGTGTCATTTATACAATGTTACACGAATAATCTACGACTGTCACCCTCCACACAATGTGCCATTTATACAATGTTACACGAATAATCTACGACTGTCACCCTCCATACAATGTGCCATTTATACAATGTTACATGACCACTCTACGACTGTCACCCTCCAACAATGTGCCATTATACAATTTCCATGAACTCTACGACTGTCGCCCTCCATCAATGTGCCATTTATTTGTGTTGTGTGCCCTCCATACAATGTGCCATTTATACAATGTTCATGACCACTCTACGACTGTCACCCTCCATACAATGTGCCATTATACAATGTTCATGACACTACGACTGTCGCCCTCATACAATGTGTCATTCATACAATGTTCCATGACCACTCTACGACTGTCACCCTCCATACAATGTGCCATTTATACAATGTTCCATGAATACTCTACGACTGTCACCCTCCATACAATGTGCCATTTATACAATGTTCCATGACCACTCTACGACTGTCACCCTCCATACAATGTGCCATTTATACAATGTTCCATGAATAATCTACGACTGTCACCCTCCACACAATGTGCCATTTATACAATGTTACATGAATACTCTACGACTGTCACCCTCCACACAATGTGCCATTTATACAATGTTACACGAATATCTACGACTGTCACCCTATACAATGTGCCATTTATACAATGTTCACGAATATCTACGACTGTCACCCTCCATACAATGTGCCATTTATACAATGTTACATGACCACTCTACGACTGTCACCCTCCATACAATGTGCCATTTATACAATGTTCCATGACCACTCTACGACTGTCACCCTCCATACAATGTGCCATTTATACAATGTTCCATGACCACTCTACGACTGTCGCCCTCCATACAATGTGCCATTTATACAATGTTCAGTTTTTCACAATGTGCCATTTATACAATGTTCATGAATCTACGACTGTCACCCTCCAACAATGTGCCATTTATACAATGTTCATGAATATCTACGACTGTCACCCTTCATACAATGTGCCATTTATAAATGTTCATGAATTACGACTGTCCCCTCATACAATGTGCATTTATACAATGTTCATGACCACTCTACGACTGTCACCCTCCATACAATGTGCCATTTATACAATGTTCCATGACCACTCTACGACTGTCACCCTCCATACAATGTGCCATTTATACAATGTTCCATGAATACTCTACGACTGTCACCCTCCATACAATGTGCCATTTATACAATGTTCCATGACCACTCTACGACTGTCACCCTCCATACAATGTGCCATTTATACAATGTTCCACGAATAATCTACGACTGTCACCCTCCATACAATGTGCCATTTATACAATGTTACACGAATAATCTAGGACTGTCACCCTCCACACAATGTGCCATTCATACAATGTTACACGAATAATCTACGACTGTCACCCTCCATACAATGTGCCATTTATACAATGTTACACGAATAATCTAGGACTGTCACCCTCCACACAATGTGCCATTATAAATGTCACGAATATCTACGACTGTCACCCTCCATACAATGTGCCATTTATACAATGTTCCATGAATACTCTACGACTGTCACCCTCCATACAATGTGCCATTTATACAATGTTCCATGAATACTCTACGACTGTCGCCCTCCACACAATGTGCCATTTATACAATGTTCCATGACCACTCTACGACTGTCACCCTTCATACAATGTGTCATATATGCAATGCTACAAGAACACTACTTCTGTCGCCCTCCATACAATGTGCCATTTATACAATGTTCCATGACCACACTACGACTGTCACCCTCCATACAAGGTGTCATTTATACAATGTTACATGACCACTCTACGACTGTCGCCCTCCATACAATGTGCCATTTATACAATGTTCCATGACCACTCTACGACTGTCACCCTCCATACAATGTGCCATTTATACAATGTTCCATGAATAATCTACGACTGTCACCCTCCATACAATGTGCCATTTATACAATGTTCCATGAATACTCTACGACTGTCACCCTCCATACAATATGCCATTTATACAATGTTCCATGACCACTCTACGACTGTCACCTTCCATACAATGTGTCATTTATACAATGTTCCATGACCACTCTACGACTGTCACCCTCCATACAATGTGTCATTTATACAATGTTCCATGAATAATCTACGACTGTCACCATCCACACAATGTGCCATTTATACAATGTTCCATGACCACTCTACGACTGTCGCCCTCCACACAATGTGTCATTTATACAATGGTCCATGACCACTCTACGACTGTCCCCCTCCATACAATGTGCCATTTATACAATGTTCCATGAATAATCTACGACTGTCACCCTCCACACAATGTGCCATTTATACAATGTTGCACGAATAATCTAAAACTGTCACCCTCCATACAATGTGCCATTTATACAATGTTACATGACCACTCTACGACTGTCACCCTCCACACAATGTGCCATTAATACAATCTTCCATGACCACTCTACGACTGTCGCCCTCCATACAATGTGCCATTATACAATGTTACATGACAACTCTACGACTGTCACCCTTCATACAATGTGTCATATATGCAATGCTACAATAACACTACGACTGTCGCCCTCCATACAATGTGCCATTTATACAATGTTACATGACCACTCTACGACTGTCACCCTCCATACAATGTGCCATTAATACAATGTTCCATGACCACTCAACGTCTGTCACCCTCCATACAATGTGCCATTCATACAATGTTCCATGACCACTCTAGGACTGTCACCCTCCATACAATGTGCCATTTATGCAATGTTCCATGAATACTCTACGACTGTCACCCTCCATACAATGTGTCATTTATACAATGTTCCATGACCACTCTACGACTGTCACCCTCCATGCAATGTGTCATTTATACAATGTTCCATGAATAATCTACGACTGTCACCCTCCACACAATGTGCCATTTATACAATGTTCCATGACCACTCTACGACTGTCGCCCTCCACACAATGTGTCATTTATACAATGTTCCATGAATAATCTACGACTGTCACCCTCCACACAATGTGCCATTTATACAATGTTGCACGAATAATCTACGACTGTCACCCTCCATACAATGTTCCATTTATACAATGTTACATGACCACTCTACGACTGTCACCCTCCACACAATGTGCCATTAATACAATCTTCCATGACCAATCTACGACTGTCGCCCTCCATACAATGTGCCATTATACAATGTTACATGACCAATCTACGACTGTCACCCTCCATACAATGTGCCATTAATACAATGTTCCATGAACACTTTACGACTGTCGCCCTTCATACAATGTGTCATTTATACAATGTTCCATGACCACTCTACTACTGTCACCCTCCATACAATGTGCCATTTATACAATGTTCCATGACCACTCTACGACTGTCACCCTCCATACAATGTGCCATTTATACAATGTTCCATGACCACTCTACGACTGTCACCCTCCACACAATGTGCTATTTATACAATGTTACACGAATAATCTACCACTGTCACCCTCCACACAATGTGCCATTTATACAATGTTACACCAATAATCTACCACTGTCACCCTCCACACAATGTGCCATTTATACAATGTTACACGAATAATCTACGACTGTCACCCTTCATACAATGTGCCATTTATACAATGTTACACGAATAATCTACGACTGTCACCCTCCATACAATGTGCCATTTATACAATGTTACATGACCACTCTACGACTGTCACCCTCCATACAATGTGCCATTTATACAATGTTCCATGACCACTCTACGACTGTCACCCTCCATACAATGTGCCATTCATACAATGTTCCATGACCACTATACGACTGTCACCCTCCATACAATGTGCCATTTATACAATGTTACACGAATAATCTACCACTGTCACCCTCCACACAATGTGCCATTTATACAATGTTACACCAATAATCTACCACTGTCACCCTCCACACAATGTGCCATTTATACAATGTTCCATGAATAATCTACGACTGTCACCCTCCACACAATGTGCCATTTATACAATGTTGCACGAATAATCTACAACTGTCACCCACCATACAATGTGCCATTTATACAATGTTACATGACCACTCTACGACTGTCACCCTCCATACAATGTGCCATTTATACAATGTTCCATGACCACTCTACGACTGTCACCCTCCACACAATGTGCCATGTATACAATGTTCCATGACCACTCTACGACTGTCACCCTCCATACAATGTGCCATTTATACAATGTTCCATGACCACTCTACGACTGTCACCCTCCATACAATGTGCCATTTATACAATGTTCCATGACCACTCTACTACTGTCACCCTCCACACAATGTGCCATTTATACAATGTTACACGAATAATCTACGACTGTCACCCTCCATACAATGTGCCATTTATACAATGTTACACGAATAATCTAGGACTGTCGCCCTCCATACAATGTGCCATTAATACAATGTTACACGAATAATCTAGGACTGTCATCCTCCATACAATGTGCCATTTATACAATGTTACATGAATACTCTTCGACTGTCACCCTCCACACAATGTACCATTAATACAATGTTACATGAATACTCTACGACTGTCATCCTCCATACAATGTGCCATTAATACAATGTTCCATGACCACTCTACGACTGTCACCCTCCATGCAATGTGCCATTTATACAATGTTCCATGACCACTCTACGACTGTCACCCTCCATACAATGTGCCATTTATCCAATGGTCCCTGAACACTCTACGACTGTCGCCCTTCATACAATTTGCCATTTATACAATGTTCCATGACCACTCTACGACTGTCACCCTTCATACAATGTGTCATATATGCAATGCTACAAGAACACTACGACTGTCGCCCTCCATACATTGTGCCATTTATACAATGTTACATGAATGCTCTACGACTGTCACCCTCCATACAATGTGTCATTTATACAATGTTCCATGACCACTCTACGACTGTCACCCTCCATACAATGTGTCATTTATACAATGTTCCATTACCACTCTACGACTGTCACCCTTCATACAATGTGTCATATATGCAATGCTACAAGAACACTACGACTGTCGCCCTCCATACAATGTGCCATTTATACAATGTTCCATGAACACTTTACGTCTGTCACCCTCCATACAATGTGCCATTTATACAATGTTCCATGAATAATCTACGACTGTCACCCTCCATACAATGTGCCATTTATGCAATGTTCCATGAATACTCTACGACTGTCGCCCTCCATGCAATGTGCCATTTATGCAATGTTCCATGAATACTCTACGACTGTCGCCCTCCATGCAATGTACACATTATAGGCAGAAACAATGTACACCCTTCGTGTGGAAACAATGTATACCGTATGTGCGAAAACGATGTACACCCTACGTATGGAAACAATGTACACCATATGTGCAGAAACAATGTACACCATACGTGTGGAAAAAATGACACCGTATGTGCAGAAACAATGTACACCATACGTGCAGAAACAATGTACACCATATGTGTGGAAACAATGTACACCGTATGTGCAGAAACAATGTACACCGTATGTGTGGAAACAATGTACACCGTATGTGCAGAAACAATGTACACCATACGTGCAGAAACAATGTACACCATACGTATGGAAACAATGTACACCCTACGTATGGAAACAATGTACACCCTACGTGCAGAAACAATGTACACCATACGTGCAGAAACAATGTACACCATATGTATGGAAACAATGTACACCCTACGTGCAGAAACAATGTACACCATACGTGCAGAAACAATGTACACCATACGTATGGAAACAATGTACACCGTATGTGTGGAAACAATGTACACCGTACGTGTGGAAACAATGTACACCGTATGTGCAGAAACAATGTACACCATACATATGGAAACAATGTACACCATACGTATGGAAACAATGTACACCCTACGTGCAGAAACAATGTACACCATACGTATGGAAACAATGTACACCATACGTATGGAAACAATGTACACCGTACGTGTGGAAACAATGTACACCGTACTTGTGGAAACAATGTACACCGTATGTGCAGAAATAATGTACACCGTACGTGCAGAAACAATGTACACCCTACGTGCAGAAACAATGTACACCGTATGTGCAGAAACAATGTACACCATACGTATGGAAACAATGTACACCCTACGTGCAGAAACAATGTACACCCTACGTGCAGAACACTGTACACCCTACGTGCAGAAACATGTACACCCTCCGTGCAGAAACAATGTACCCCCTACTGCAGAAACCATGTACCCCTACGTGCAGAAACAATGTACACCATACGTGCAGAAACACATGTACACCCTACGTGCAGAAACAATGTACACCATACGTGCAGAAACAATGTACACCCTACGTGCAGAAACAATGTACACCATACGTGCAGAAACAATGTACACCCTACGTATGGAAACAATGTACACCGTATGTGCAGAAACAATGTACACCCTACGTATGGAAACAATGTACACCGTATGTGCAGAAACAATGTACACCCTACGTGCAGAAACAATGTACACCGTATGTGCAGAAACAATATACACCATACGTGCGGAAACAATGTACACCGTACGTACAGAAACAATGTACAATACCGGAAGTTGTGTGCATTTTACAAGTTTTGTTGTGAAAAGGGAATACTGTGTCATATATAGAAATATAGTTAAATCCGATTCTAGGCACTTGCAAAATTAATTATTAATTTCTTCGAAATATAAACGTACCAACTCCAATAGATCTTCCGCCATATCCACCTCGACCAAATCTTCTACCGCCAAACCCTTCTCCTTCACGCTCTCCTCCAATCTCTCCATAACCCCCTTCGCGTTCTCCAAACCCCCCTTCGCGTTCTCCAAACCCCCCTTCGCGTTCTCCAAAACCCCCATCGCGTTCTCCAAACCCCCCTTCGCGCTCTCCTCCAAACAGTCCTCTGCCATAACCACCAAAGCCCCTCCCACCATATCCCCGACGTCTACCAAATCCCCCTCCCCCAAATCCTAACGAACCAAATCCTCTATTAAACAATCCTCCACTCCCCTGCGTATGTCTGTTACCTGAGCTATGCTCATTGTAAACTATTGGTATAGGTGAGCCAATCTGCGCCCTGCGTATGTCTGTTACCTGAACTATGCTCATTGTAAACTATTGGTATAGGTGAGCCAATCGGCGCCCTGCGTATGTCTGTTACCTGAACTATGCTCATTGTAAACTATTGGTATAGGTGAGCCAATCGGCGCCCTGCGTATGTCTGTTACCTGAGCTATGCTCATTGTAAACTATTGGTATAGGTGAGCCAATCGGCGCCCTGCGTATGTCTGTTACCTGAGCTATGCTCATTGTAAGCTATTGGTATAGGTGAGCCAATCTGCGCCCTGCGTATGTCTGTTACCTGAGCTATGTTCATTGTAAGCTATTGGTATAGGTGAGCCAATCGGCGCCCTGCGTATGTCTGTTACCTGAACTATGCTCATTGTAAACTATTGGTATTGGTGAGCCAATCGGCGCCCTGCGTATGTCTGTTACCTGAGCTATGCTCATTGTAAACTATTGGTATAGGTGAGCCAATCGGCGCCCTGCGTATGTCTGTTACCTGAACTATGCTCATTGTAAACTATTGGTATAGGTGAGCCAATCGGCGCCCTGCGTATGTCTGTTACCTGAGCTATGCTCATTGTAAACTATTGGTATAGGTGAGCCAATCGGCGCCCTGCGTATGTCTGTTACCTGAGCTATGCTCATTGTAAACTATTGGTATAGGTGAGCCAATCGGCGCCCTGCGTATGTCTGTTACCTGAGCTATGCTCATTGTAAGCTATTGGTATAGGTGAGCCAATCGGCGCCCTGCGTATGTCTGTTACCTGAGCTATGCTCATTGTAAACTATTGGTATAGGTGAGCCAATCGGCGCCCTGCGTATGTCTGTTACCTGAACTATGCTCATTGTAAACTATTGGTATAGGTGAGCCAATCGGCGCCCTGCGTATGTCTGTTACCTGAACTATGCTCATTGTAAACTATTGGTATAGGTGAGCCAATCGGCGCCCTGCGTATGTCTGTTACCTGAGCTATGCTCATTGTAAGCTATTGGTATAGGTGAGCCAATCGCCCTGCGTATGTCTGTTACCTGACTATGCTCATTGTAATATTGTATAGGTGGCCAATCGGCGCCCTGCGTATGTCTGTTACCTGAACTATGCTCATTGTAAACTATTGGTATAGGTGAGCCAATCGGCGCCCTGCGTATGTCTGTTACCTGAACTATGCTCATTGTAAACTATTGGCATAGGTGAGCCAATCGGCGCCCTGCGTATGTCTGTTACCTGAACTATGCTCTGTGTAAACTATTGGAATAGGTGAGCCAATCGGCGCCCTGCGTATGTCTGTTACCTGAGCTATGCTCATTGTAAACTATTGGTATAGGTCAGCCAATCTGTGTCCGGCGTATGTCTGTTACCTGAACTATGCTCATTGTAAACTATTGGTATAGGTGATCTAATCGGCGCCCTGCGTATGTCTGTTACCTGAACTATACTCATTGTAACTATTGGTATAGGTGAGCCAATCTGTGTCCGGCGTATGTCTGTTACCTGAGCTATGCTCATTATAAGATATTGATATAGGTGAGCCAATCGGCGCCCTGCGTATGTCTGTTACCTGAGCTATGCTCATTGTAAGATATTGGTATAGGTGAACCAATCGGCGCCATGCGTATTTCTTTTACCTGAGCTATGTTCATTGTAAGCTATTGGTATAGGTGAGCCAATCTCGCCCTGCGTATGTCTGTTACCTGAGCTATGCTCATTGTAAGATATTGGTATAGGTGAGCCAATCGGCATCCTGCGTATGTCTGTTACCTGAGCTATGTTCATTGTAAGCTATTGGTATAGGTGAGCCAATCGGCGCCCTGCGTATGTCTGTTACCTGAGCTATGCTCATTGTAAACTATTGGTATTGGTGAGCCAATCGGCGCCCTGCGTAGGTCAGTTACCTGAACTATGCTCATTGTAAACTATTGGTATAGGTGAGCCAATCGGCGCCCTGCGTATGCCTGTTACCTGAACGATGCTCATTGTAAACAATTGGCATAGGTGAGCCGATCGGCGCCCTGCGTATGTCTATAACCTGAACTATGCTCTGTGTCAACTATTGGAATAGGTGAGCCAATCGTCGCCCTGCGTATGTCTGTTACCTGAGCTATGCTCATTGTAAACTATTGGTATAGGTGAGCCAATCGGCGCCCTGTGTATGTCTGTTACCTGAGCTATGCTCATTGTAAACTATTGGTATAGGTGAGCCAATCTGTGTCCTGCGTATGTCTGTTACCTGAACTAGGCTCATTGTAAACTATTGGTATAGGTGAGCCAATCGGCGCCCTGCGTATGTCTGTTACCTGAACTATACTCATTGTAACTATTGGTATAGGTGAGCCAATCTGTCTCCGGCGTATGTCTGTTACCTGAGCTAGGCTCATTATAAGATATTGGTATAGGTGAGCCAATCGGCGCCCTGCGTATGTCTGTTACCTGAGCTATGCTCATTGTAAGATATTGGTATAGGTGAGCCAATCGGCGCCCTGCGTATTTCTTTTACCTGTGCTATGTTCATTGTAAGCTATTGGTATAGGTGAGCCAATCGGCGCCCTGCGTATGTCTGTTACCTGAGCTATGCTCATTGTAAGATATTGGTATAGGTGAGCCAATCGGCGCCCTGCGTATTTCTTTTACCTGTGCTATGTTCATTGTAAGCTATTGGTATAGGTGAGCCAATCGGCGCCCTGCGTAAGTCTGTTACCTGAGCTATGCTCATTGTAAGATATTGGTATAGGTGAGCCAATCGGCATCCTGCGTTTGTCTGTTACCTGTGCTATGTTCATTGTAAGCTATTGGTATAGGTGAGCCAATCGGCGCCCTGCGTAAGTCTGTTACCTGAGCTATGCTCATTGTAAGATATTGGTATAGGTGAGCCAATCGGCGCCCTGCGTATGTCTGTTACCTGAACTATGCTCTGTGTCAACTATTGGAATAGGTGAGCCAATCGGCGCCCTGCGTAATTCTGTTACCTGAACTATACTCATTGTAACTATTGGTATAGGTGAGCCAATCTGTGTCCGGAGTATGTCTGTTACCTGAGCTATTCTCATTATAAGATATTGGTATAGGTGAGCCAATCGGCGCCCTGGGTATGTCTGTTACCTGAGCTATGCTCATTGTAAGATATTGGTATAGGTGAGCCAATCGGCGCCCTGCGTATTTCTTTTACCTGAGCTATGTTCATTGTAAGCTATTGGTATAGGTGAGCCAATCGGCGCCCTGCGTATGTCTGTTACCTGAGCTATGTTCATTGTAAGCTATTCGTATAGGTGAGCCAATCGGCGCCCTGCGTATGTCTGTTACCTGAGCTATGCTCATTGTAATCTATTGGTATTGGTGAGCCAATCGGCGCCCTGCGTATGTCTGTTACCTGAACTATGCTCTGTGTAAACTATTGGAATACGTGAGCCAATCGGCGCCCTGCGTATATCTGTTACCTGAGCGATGCTCATTGTAAACTATTGGTGTAGGTGAGCCAATCTTTGTCCGGCGTATGTCTGTTACCTAAACTATGCTCATTGTAACTATTGGTATAGGTGAGCCAATCGGCGCCCTGCGTATGTCTGTTACCTGAACGATGCTCATTGTAAACAATTGGTATAGGTGAGCCAATCGGCGCCCTGCGTATGTCTGTAACCTGAGCTATGCTCATTGTAAACTATTGGTATAGGTGAGCTAATCGGCGCCCTGCGTATGTCTGCTACCTGAACTATGCTCTGTGTAAACTATTGGAATAGGTGAGCCAATCGGCGCCCTGCGTATGTCTGTTACCTGAGCTATGCTCATTGTAAACTATTGGTATAGGTGAGCCAATCGGCGCCCTGCGTATGTCTGTTACCTGAGCTATGCTCATTGTAAACTATTGGTATAGGTGAGCCAATCGGCGCCCTGCGTATGTCTGTTATCTGAACTATGCTCATTGTAAACTATTAGTATTGGTGAGCCAATCGGCGCCCTGCGTATGTCTGTTACCTGAACTATGCTCATTGTAAACTATTGGTATAGGTGAGCCAAGCGGCGACCTGCGTATGTCTGTTACCTGAACTATGCTCATTGTAAACAATTGGTATAGGTGAGCCAATCGGTGCCCTGCGTATGTATGTTACCTGAGCTATGCTCATTGTAAACTATTGGTATAGGTGAGCCAATCGGCGCCCTGCGTATGTCTGTTACCTGAGCTATGATCATTGTAAGCTATTGGTATAGGTGAGCCAATCAGCGCCCTTCGTATGTCTGTTACCTTAACTATGATCATTGTAAACTATTAGTATAGGTGAGCCATTCGGCGCCCTGCGTATGTCTGTTACCGGTGTTATGCTCATTGTAAACTATTGGTATAAGTGAGCCAATCGGCCCCCTGCGTATGTCTGTTACCTGAACTAAGCTCATTATAAACTATTGGAATAGGTGAGCCAATCGGCGCCCTGCGTATGTCTGTTACCTGAGCTATGCTCATTGTAAATTATTGGTATAGGTGAGCCAATCGGCGCCCTGCGTATGTCTGCTACCTGAGCTATGCTCCTTGTAAACTATTGGTATAGGTGAGCCAATCTGTGTCCGGCGTATGTCTGTTACCTGAACTATGCTCATTATAAACTATTGGTATAGGTGAGCCAATCTGTGTCCGGCGTATGTCTGTTACCTGACCTATGCTCATTGTAAACTATTGGTATAGGTGAGCCAATCGGCGCCCTGCGTATGTCTGTTACCTGGGCTATGCTCATTGTAAAATATTGGTATAAGTGAGCCAATCGGCGCCCTGCGTATGTTTGTTACCTGAGCTATGCACATTGTAAACTATTGGTATAGGTGAGCCAATCGGCGCCCTGCGTATGTCTGTTACCTGAACTATGCTCATTGTAAACTATTGGTATATGTGAGCCAATCGGCGCCCTGCGTATGTCTGTTACCTGAGTTATGCTCATTGTAAACTATTGGTATAGGTGAGCCATTCCGAGCCCTGCGTATGTCTGTTACCTGAGTTATGTTCATTGTAAACTATTGGTATAGGTGAGCCAATCGGCGCCCTGCGTATGTCTGTTACCTGAACTATACTCATTGTAACTATTGTCATAGGTGAGCCAATCTGTGTCCGGCGTATGTCTGTTACCTGAGCTATGCTCATTGTAAGATATTGGTATAGGTGAGCAAATCGGCGCCCTGCGTATGTCTGTTACCTTAGCTATGTTCATTGTAAGCTATTGGTATAGGTGAGCCAATCGGCGCCCTGCGTATGTCTGTTACCGTAACTATGATCATTGTAAACTATTGGTATTGGTGAACCAATCGGCGCCCTGCGTATGTATGTTACCCTAACTGTGATCATTGTAACCTATTGGTATAGGTGAGCCAATCGGCGCCCTGCGTATGTCTGTTACCTGAATTATGCTCATTCTAAACTATTGGTATTGGTGAGCCAATCGGCGCCCTGCGTATGTATGTTACCTGGCCTATGCTCATTGTAAACTATTGGTATTGATGAGCCAATCGGCGCCCTGCGTATGTCTGTTACCTGAACTATGCTCATTTTAAACTATTGGTTTAGGTGAGCCAATCGACGCCCTGCTTATGTCTGTTACCGGAGTTATGCTCATTGTAAACTATTGGTTTAGGTGAGCCAATCGACGCCCTGCTTATGTCTGTTACCGGAGTTATGCTCATTGTAAACTATTGGTATATGTGAGCCAAACGGCGCCCTGCGTATGTATGTTACCTTAACTATGATAATTGTAAACTATTGGTATAGGTGAGCCAATCGGCGCCCTGCGTATGTCTGTTACCTGAACTATGCTCATTCTAAACTATTGGTATTGGTGAGCCAATCCGCGCCCTGCGTATGTATGTTACCTGAACTATGCTCATTCTAAACTATTGGTATAGGTGAGCCAATCCGCGCCCTGCGTATGTATGTTACCTGAACTATGCTCATTGTAAACTATTGGTGTAGGTGAGCCAATCGGCGCCCTGCGTATGTCTGTTACCGGAGTTATGCTCATTGTAAACTATTGGTATAGGTGAGCCAATCGGCGCCCTGCGTATGTCTGTTACCTGAACTATGCTCATTGTAAATTAGTGGAATAGGTGAGCCAATCGGCACCCTGCTTATGTATGTTACCTGAATTATGCTCATTGTAAACAATTGGTACCTACGATAAATAAATTCAAAACACACAACACATACACCACCGTTGATGAGTTGTGAGCGATTACATCGATATACGTATATTTACTGCCTGGTTGAAAATGTACGTATGTGAGGAAGACAGTAATCTAACCCTAAGAATATGTAAATTAAGTTAATTAACCATTAACCTGCCAAATAAATTGGACGGAATGTACAACGCCGCATCTGATCACGATCTGTGTTACTTGCTATTCAGACAGGTGTTTAGCTCCACTGTCCCAATAGCACACAAGATAGAGCCTGATCAGACGGCACGTTCTGTACCGTCTGATATGGCTCTATGCTGATTGCAGGTTAAGGGTTAAATAATCGATTACGCGAGTGTCCCCGGGCTATTACTGGGGCGGTTGAGGTTGAGGGTCATTCAGGTTGAGAATCAAATTTCTTTCATGGGAATTGGACAGGTTAGCGCGAGCACCGTACTATCTCACATACATCCCAGGTCACGGGGGCATTGTAATACCGCAATCAGGTCAATACTATAATAATAATAATAATAATAGACTTTATTTAACTAGAGAACTCATTTGAACAATTAAGTCAATCTACCACGGGGCCCTCAACAAATTAAAACATGAAATAGCATAATGAAACATGTAAACAATGACCAGTAAAATTTTCATCGGAAATAAGATATAAGCTGCAAGAACTAATACTTATATTCATGTATAATTGTATATTATCAGTTTATTAGGTTATTGATCTGTTCTTTGCACCACCTGATATATAAAGCTTTGAAGTGTGGAATATGTGTTCAGAACATCTTAGCAAGTGTGCAATAAGGCTGTAAATACGTGTATATAATTCTAGTGTAATTGTCCTAAGCATAACACTAATCTGTCACAATGGGCGAAATGCAGTAACATGCCTCCAATGGGTACAAGCACCAATGACCAAACTTGTTTCGGCAGCGACCATCGCAGCACTGGTAGGTTCCGGGGATACACGACTCCCCTGTCATGAGACACTGGAATAGAACAGAGAATATATTTAGAAATAAGGGGCTGCCTAAATGGTAATCTATCTATATACTGTACAATTATTTACGATAATGAATGCCTGAATGCCTCCCATGAAGCCGCAATCCGACGTTGTAGAAACTGAACCGGAACTACAGATTCCAAATCATTCATTCCCTCAGCCATTTTTCTTTCGAATGAACTTCATTTGGATATTAGGAATTCCCCTTCATTGAATATATTTCAATGTAAACTAAAAGAGTTGTTCAAACCACCACTCGTACCTATTTATTTTTACCAAGGTGAACGCGTGTATTCTGTTATGCATGCACGATTAAGAAATGTATGTAGTAATCTGAATAACGATCTATATTTAAACCACCTGAAGGGTGACCCAGTGTGTCAACCACCCAGTGTGTCAACCACCCAGTGTGTCAACCACCCTGTCAACCACCCAGTGTGTCAACCACCCAGTGTGTCAACCACCCAGTGTGTCAATGTGGTTTTAAATATGAAGACGCGGAACATTACCTTTTTAAGTGCCCACGATTTCACATGCAAAGAATCGATTTATTTAGAGCTACGAGGCAATTTCATCCGCTAAACACACGAATGTTATTATTTGGAGATGACAGAATGTTACCTGAAGAAAATGAACTGATTTTTTCATCGGTTCATAAATATATAAAACAAACTCGAAGATTTTAATTAGATCATAAACGACAAAGAAAAATAATGTTACTGACAATACCCATGTAGATCTTAACCAAATACCTTGTGCCCTATAGTAAATGTTCATTGTGACAGCGTGACACGAAACAAGACATCACTTTGGTATAAACACATGTATCTCACATGGTTAATCTCTACTACTCATCTTCCTTCTCTTTACTAAGTTACCAGTTTTGCTTTATTTTTTGTTAATTCTTTTCGATAGTCCACCATATTTGTTTGCTTCTTTGCAGAATGCCTGATTGCCAATTATTCATTTATTCTTCTTGGGGAGGGCAGTTTACTAATGTTGCTAGAACTTGTTGCCCAACCCATTTTGCATTTGATCACATATAATGAATGTTAAGTCTATATGTACTATATATGTAAAATAGCAAATAAAATATGATTAAACAGATTCCGAAGATTCATAGCCTTCCGGCATTTGGTATGCTTCGGCACTTATGGATGACTTCCGACCATGCAGTTCCGGTACCCCGATTACTATATATTAGGAGTCAGCCACCACGAACACAGTAGTATTGTGACCACGTTCAAACACAGTACCATTGTAACCACGTTCAAACACAGTAACATTATGACCACGTTCGAACACAGTAACAGTGTGACCATGTTCAAACACAGTAACATTGTGACCACGTTCAAACACAGTAGCATTGTGACCATGTTCAAACACAGTAGTATTGTGACCATGTTCAAACACAGTACCATTGTGACCACTTTCAAACACAGTAGCATTGTGACCACGTTCAAACACAGTAACATTGCGACCACGTTCGTTCAAACACAGTAGTATTGTGCCCTTGTTCAAATACAGTAACATTGTACCCACGTTCAAAACACAGTAACATTGTGACCACGTTCAAACACAGTAACATTGTGACCACGTTCGAACAGAGTAACACTGTGACCACGTTCGTTCAAGCACAGTAACATTGTGACCACGTTCAAACACAGTAACAGTGTGACCACGTTCAAGCACAGTAACATTGTGACCACGTTCAAACACAGTAACAGTGTGACCACGTTCAATCACAGTAACATTGTGAGCACGTTCAAACACAGTAACATTGTGACCACGTTCAATCACAGTAACATTGTGACCACGTTCAAGCATAGTAACATTGTGACCACGTTCAAACACAGTAACATTGTGATCACGTTCAAACACAGTAACAGTGTGACCACGTTCAAACATAGTATCATGGTGACCACGTTCAAACACAGTAAAATTGTGGCCACGTTCGAACACAGTAACACTGCGACCACGTTCAAACACAGTAACAGTGTGACCACGTTCAAGCACAGTAACATTGTGACCACGTTCAAACACAGTAACATTGTGACCACGTTCGTTCAAACACAGTAGTATTATGACCACGTTCAAACACAGTAACATTGTGACCACGTTCGTTCAAACACAATAACATTGTGACAACGTTCAAACAGAGTAACATGGTGACCACGTTCAAACACAGTAACAGTGTGACCACGTTCAAACACAGTAACATTGTGACCACGTTCAAACACAGTAACATTGTGACCACGTTCGTTCAAGCACAGTAACATTGTGACCATGTTCAAACACAGTAACATTGTGACCACGTTCAAACACAGTAACATTGTGACCACGTTCAACCACAGTACAATTGTGACCACGTTCAAACACAGTAGCATTGTGACGATGTTCAAACACAGTAACATTGTGACCACGTTCAAACACAGTAACATTGTGACCACGTTCGTTCAAACACAGTAACATTGCGACCACGTTCGTTCAAACACAGTAACATTGTGACCACGTTCAAACACAGTAACATTGCGACCACGTTCGTTCAAACACAGTAACATTGTGATCACGTTCGTTCAAACACAGTAACATTGTGAACACGTTCAAACACAGTAACATTGTGAACATGTTCAAACACAGTAACATTGTGACCACGTTCGTTCAAACACAGTAACAGTGAGACCACGTTCAAGCACAGTAACATTGTGACCACGTTCAAACACAGTAACAATGTGATCACGTTCAAACACAGTAACAGTGTGACCACGTTCAAACATAGTAACATGGTGACCACGTTCAAACACAGTAACATTGTGGCCACGTTCGAACACAGTAACACTGCGACCACGTTCAAACACAGTAACATTGTGACCACGTTCGTTCAAACACAGTAACATTGTGAACACGTTCAAACACAGTAACATTGTGAACATGTTCAAACACAGTAACATTGTGACCACGTTCGATCACAGTAACATTGTGACGACGTTTGTTCAAACACAGTAACATTGTGACCACGTTCGTTCAAACACAGTAACAGTGAGACCACGTTCAAGCACAGTAACATTGTGACCACGTTCAAACACAGTAACATTGTGATCACGTTCAAACACAGTAACAGTGTGACCACGTTCAAACATAGTAACATGGTGACCACGTTCAAACACAGTAACATTGTGGCCACGTTCGAACACAGTAACACTGCGACCACGTTCAAACACAGTAACAGTGTGACCACGTTCAAGCACAGTAACATTGTGACCACGTTCAAACACAGTAACATTGTGACCACGTTCTTTCAAACACAGTACCATTGTAACCACGTTCAAACACAGTAAGATTGTGACCACGTTCGTTCAAACACAATAGTATTGTGACCACGTTCAAACACAGTAACATTGTGACCACGTGCATTCAAACACAATAACATTGTGACCACGTTCAAACATAGTAACATGGTGACCACGTTCAAACACAGTAACAGTGTGACCACGTTCAAACACAGTAACATTGTGACCACGTTCAAACACAGTAACATTGTGACCACGTTCGTTCAAGCACAGTAACATTGTGACCATGTTCAAACACAGTAACATTGTGACCACGTTCAAACACAGTAACATTGTGACCACGTTCAACCACAGTACAATTGTGACCATGTTCAAACACAGTAGCATTGTGACCACGTTCAAACACAGTAACATTGTGACCACGTTCAAACACAGTAACATTGTGACCACGTTCGTTCAAACACAGTAACATTGCGACCACGTTCGTTCAAACACAGTAACATTGTGACCACGTTCAAACACAGTAACATTGTAACGATGTTCGTTCAAACACAGTAACATTGCGACCACGTTCGTTCAAAAACAGTAACAGTGTGACCACGTTCGTTCAAACACAGTAACATTGTGACCACTTTCAAACACAGTAACATTGTGAACATGTTCAAACACAGTAACATTGTGACCACGTTCGTTCAAACACAGTAACAGTGAGACCACGTTCAAGCACAGTAACATTGTGACCACGTTCAAACACAGTAACAATGTGAGCACGTTCAAACACAGTAACAGTGTGACCACGTTCAAACATAGTAACATGGTGACCACGTTCAAACACAGTAACATTGTGGCCACGTTCGAACACAGTAACACTGCGACCACGTTCAAACACAGTAACATTGTGACCACGTTCGTTCAAACACAGTAACATTGTGAACACGTTCAAACACAGTAACATTGTGAACATGTTCAAACACAGTAACATTGTGACCACGTTCGATCACAGTAACATTGTGACGACGTTTGTTCAAACACAGTAACATTGTGACCACGTTCGTTCAAACACAGTAACAGTGAGACCACGTTCAAGCACAGTAACATTGTGACCACGTTCAAACACAGTAACATTGTGACCACGTTCAAACAAGTAACATGTGACCACGTTCAAACAAGTAACATGTGACCACGTTCAAACACAGTAACATGTGACCACGTTCAAACACATATGTGACCACGTTCAAACACAGTAACATTGTGACCACGTTTCAAACACAGTAACATTGTGACCACGTTCAAACACATAACATTGTGACCACGTTCAAACACAGTACAGTGTGACCACGTTCAAACACAGTAACATTGTGACCACGTTCAAACACAGTAACATTGTGACCACGTTCGTTCAAGCACAGTAACATTGTGACCATGTTCAAACACAGTAACATTGTGACCACGTTCAAACACAGTAACATTGTGACCACGTTCAACCACAGTACAATTGTGACCATGTTCAAACACAGTAGCATTGTGACCACGTTCAAACACAGTAACATTGTGACCACGTTCAAACACAGTAACATTGTGACCACGTTCGTTCAAACACAGTAACATTGCGACCACGTTCGTTCAAACACAGTAACATTGTGACCACGTTCAAACACAGTAACATTGTGACGATGTTCGTTCAAACACAGTAACATTGCGACCACGTTCGTTCAAAAACAGTAACAGTGTGACCACGTTCGTTCAAACACAGTAACATTGTGACCACGTTCAAACACAGTAACATTGTGAACATGTTCAAACACAGTAACATTGTGACCACGTTCGAACACAGTAACATTGTGACGACGTTTGTTCAAACACAGTAACAGTGTGACCACGTTCGTTCAAACACAGTAAAAGTGAGACCACGTTCAAGCACAGTAACATTGTGACCACGTTCAAACACAGTAACATTGTGACCAGTAACATTGTGACCACGTTCAATCACAGTGACATTGTGACCACGTTAAAACACAGTAACATTGTGAACACGTTCAAGCACAGTAACATTGTGACCTCGTTCAAACACAGTAACATTGTGACCACGTTCGTTCAAGCACAGTCGTACTCTGACCACGTTCAATCACAGTGACATTGTGACCACGTTAAAACACAGTAACATTGTGATCACGTTCAAACACAGTAACATTGTGACGATGTTCGTTCAAACACAGTAACATTGAGACCACGTTCGTTCAAACACAGTAACATTGTGACCACGTTCGTTTAAACACAGTAACATTGTGACCACGTTCAAACACAGTAACATTGTGACCACGTTCAATCACAGTGACATTGTGACCACGTTAAAACACAGTAACATTGTGATCACGTTCAAACACAGTAACATTGTGACCACGTTCAAACACAGTAACATTGTGACGATGTTCGTTCAAACACAGTAACATTGCGACCACGTTCGTTCAAACACAGTAACATTGTGACCACGTTCGTTTAAACACAGTAACATTGTGAACACGTTCAAACACAGTAACAGTGTGAACACGTTCAAACACAATAACATTGTGACCACGTTCGAACACAGTAACATTGTGACGACGTTCGTTCAAACACAGTAACATTGTGACCACGTTCGTTCAAACACAGTAACATTGTGACCACGTTCGTTCAAACACAGTAACATTGTGACCACGTTCAAACATAGTAAAATTGTGACCACGTTCGAACATAGTAACACTGCGACCACGTTCAAACACAGTAACAGTGTGACCACGTTCAAACATAGTAACATGGTGACCACGTTCAAACACAGTAACATTGTGGCCACGTTCGAACACAGTAATACTGCGACCACGTTCAAACATAGTAACAGTGTGACCACGTTCAAACACAGTAACAGTGTGACCACGTTCGTTCAAGCACAGTAACATTGTGACCACGTTCAAACACAGTAACATTGTGACCACGTTCGTTCAAACACAGTACCATTGTGACCACGTTCAAACACAGTAACAGTGTGCCCACGTTCAAACACAATAACATTGTGACCACGTTCAAACACAGTAACATTGTGACCACGTTCAAACACAGTAACATTGTGACGATGTTCGTTCAAACACAGTAACATTGCGACCACGTTCGTTCAAACACAGTAACATTGTGACCACGTTCGTTCAAACACAGTAACATTGTGAACACGTTCAAACACAGTAACATTGTGAACATGTTCAAACACAGTAACATTGTGACCACGTTCGTTCAAACACAGTAACATTGTGACGACGTTTGTTCAAACACAGTAACATTGTGACCACGTTCGTTCAAACACAGTAACAGTGAGACCACGTTCAAGCACAGTAACATTGTGACCACGTTCAAACACAGTAACAATGTGACCACGTTCAAGCACAGTAACAATGTGACCACGTTCAAACACAGTAACATTGTGACCACGTTCAAGCACAGTAACATTGTGACCACGTTCGTTCAAACACAGTAACATTGTGACGACGTTCGTTCAAACACAGTAACATTGTGACCACGTTCAAACACAGTAACATTGTGACCACGTTCAAACACAGTAACATTGTGACCACGCTCGTTCAAGCACAGTAGCATTGTGACCACGTTCAAACATAGTAACATTGTGACCACGTTCAAGCACAGTGACATTGTGAGCACGTTCAAACACAGTAACATTGTGACTACGTTCAAACACAGTAACATTGTGACCACGTTCGTTCAAACACAGTAACAGTGAGACCACGTTCAAGCACAGTAACAATGTGACCACGTTCAAACACAGTAACATTGTGACCACGTTCGTTCAAACACAGTAACAATGTGACGACGTTCGTTCACACACAGTAACATTGTGAGCACGTTCAAACACAGTAACATTGTGACCACGTTCAAACACAGTAACATTGTGACCACGCTCGTTCAAGCACAGTAGCATTGTGACCACTTTCAAACATAGTAACATTGTGACCACGTTCAAGCACAGTGACATTGTCAGCACATTCAAACACAATAACATTGTGACCACGTTCAAACACAGTAACATTGTGACCACGTTAAAACACAGTAACATTGTGACCACGTTCAAACACAGTAACATTGTGACCGCGTTCAAACACAGTAACATTGTGACCACGCTCGTTCAAGCACAGTAGCATTGTGACCACGTTCAAACATAGTAACATTGTGACCACGTTCAAGCACAGTGACATTGTGACCTCGTTCAAACACAGTAACATTGTGACCACGCTCGTTCAAGCACAGTAGCATTGTGACCACGTTCAAACATAGTAACATTGTGACCACTTTCAAGCACAGTGACATTGTGACCACGTTCAAACACAGTAACATTGTGATCACGTTCAAACACAGTAACATTGTGACCTCGTTCAAACACAGTAACAATGTGACCACGTTCAAACACAGTAACAGTGTGACCACGTTCGTTCAAGCACAGTAACATTGTGATAACGTTTAAACACAGTAACATTGTGATCACGTTCAAACACAGTAACATTGTGATAACGTTTAAACACAGTAACATTGTGACCTCGTTCAAACACAGTAACAGTGTGACCACGTTCAAACACAGTAACAGTGTGACCACGTTCGTTCAAACACAGTAACATTGTGACCACGTTCAAACACAGTAACATTGTGACCACGTTCAAACACAGTAACATTGTGACCACGTTCGTTCAAGCACAGTAACATTGTGACCATGTTCAAACACAGTAACATTGTGGCCACGTTCAAACACAGTAACATTGTGACCACGTTCAACCACAGTACAATTGTGACCACGTTCAAACACAGTAACATTGTGACCACGTCGTTCAAACACAGTAACATTGTGACCACGTTCAAACATAGTAACATTGTGACCACGTTCAAGCACAGTGACATTGTAGCACGTTCAAACACAATAACATTGTGACCACGTTCAAACACAGTAACATTGTGACCATGTTCAAACACAGTAACATTGTGACCACGTTCAAACACAGTAACATTGTGACCACGTTCAACCACAGTACAATTGTGACCATGTTCAAACACAGTAGCATTGTGACCACGTTCAAACACAGTAACATTGTGACCACGTTCAAACACAGTAACATTGTGACCACGTTCGTTCAAGCACAGTAACATTGTGACCATGTTCAAACACAGTAACATTGTGACCACGTTCAAACACAGTAACATTGTGACCACGTTCAACCACAGTACAATTGTGACCATGTTCAAACACAGTAACATTGTGACCACGTTCAAACACAGTAACATTGTGACCACGTTCAAACACAGTAACATTGTGACCACGTTCGTTCAAACACAGTAACATTGCGACCACGTTCGTTCAAACACAGTAACATTGTGACCACGTTCAAACAGAGTAACATTGTGACGATGTTCGTTCAAACACAGTAACATTGCGACCACGTTCGTTCAAACACAGTAACAGTGTGACCACGTTCGTTCAAACACAGTAAAATTGTGAACACGTTCAAACACAGTAACATTGTGAACATGTTCAAACACAGTAACATTGTGACCACGTTCGAACACAGTAACAGTGTGACCACGTTCGTTCAAACACAGTAAAAGTGAGACCACGTTCAAGCACAGTAACATTGTGACCACGTTCAAACACAGTAACATTGTGACCAGTAACATTGTGACCACGTTCAATCACATTGACATTGTGACCACGTTAAAACACAGTAACATTGTGAACACGTTCAAGCACAGTAACATTGTGACCTCGTTCAAACACAGTAACATTGTGACCACGTTCGTTCAAGCACAGTCGTACTCTGACCACGTTCAATCACAGTGACATTGTGACCACGTTAAAACACAGTAACATTGTGATCACGTTCAAACACAGTAACATTGTGACGATGTTCGTTCAAACACAGTAACATTGAGACCACGTTCGTTCAAACACAGTAACATTGTGACCACGTTCGTTTAAACACAGTAACATTGTGACCACGTTCAAACACAGTAACATTGTGACCACGTTCAATCACAGTGACATTGTGACCACGTTAAAACACAGTAACATTGTGATCACGTTCAAACACAGTAACATTGTGACCACGTTCAAACACAGTAACATTGTGACGATGTTCGTTCAAACACAGTAACATTGCGACCACGTTCGTTCAAACACAGTAACATTGTGACCACGTTCGTTTAAACACAGTAACATTGTGAACACGTTCAAACACAGTAACATTGTGACCACGTTCAAACACAGTAACATTGTGACCACGTTCGAACATAGTAACACTGCGACCACGTTCAAACACAGTAACAGTGTGACCACGTTCAAACATAGTAACATGGTGACCACGTTCAAACACAGTAACATTGTGGCCACGTTCGAACACAGTAATACTGCGACCACGTTCAAACATAGTAACAGTGTGACCACGTTCAAACACAGTAACAGTGTGACCACGTTCGTTAAGCACAGTAACATTGTGACCACGTTCAAACACAGTAACATTGTGACCACGTTCGTTCAAACACAGTAACATTGTGACCACGTTCAAACACAGTAACAGTGTGCCCACGTTCAAACACAATAACATTGTGACCACGTTCAAACACAGTAACATTGTGACCACGTTCAAACACAGTAACATTGTGACGATGTTCGTTCAAACACAGTAACATTGCGACCACGTTCGTTCAAACACAGTAACATTGTGACCACGTTCGTTCAAACACAGTAACATTGTGAACACGTTCAAACACAGTAACATTGTGAACATGTTCAAACACAGTAACATTGTGACCACGTTCGTTCAAACACAGTAACATTGTGACGACGTTTGTTCAAACACAGTAACATTGTGACCACGTTCGTTCAAACACAGTAACAGTGAGACCACGTTCAAGCACAGTAACATTGTGACCACGTTCAAACACAGTAACATGTGACCACGTTCAAGCACAGTAACATGTGACACGTTCAACACAGTAACATTGTGACAGTTCACCGTAATGACAGTTCAACAAGTACATGTTTGTGACCACGCTCGTTCAAGCACAGTAGCATTGTGACCACGTTCAAACATAGTAACATTGTGACCACGTTCAAGCACAGTGACATTGTGAGCACGTTCAAACACAGTAACATTGTGACTACGTTCAAACACAGTAACATTGTGACCACGTTCGTTCAAACACAGTAACAGTGAGACCACGTTCAAGCACAGTAACAATGTGACCACGTTCAAACACAGTAACATTGTGACCACGTTCGTTCAAACACAGTAACAATGTGACGACGTTCGTTCACACACAGTAACATTGTGAGCACGTTCAAACACAGTAACATTGTGACCACGTTCAAACACAGTAACATTGTGACCACGCTCGTTCAAGCACAGTAGCATTGTGACCACTTTCAAACATAGTAACATTGTGACCACGTTCAAGCACAGTGACATTGTCAGCACATTCAAACACAATAACATTGTGACCACGTTCAAACACAGTAACATTGTGACCACGTTAAAACACAGTAACATTGTGACCACGTTCAAACACAGTAACATTGTGACCGCGTTCAAACACAGTAACATTGTGACCACGCTCGTTCAAGCACAGTAGCATTGTGACCACGTTCAAACATAGTAACATTGTGACCACGTTCAAGCACAGTGACATTGTGACCTCGTTCAAACACAGTAACATTGTGACCACGCTCGTTCAAGCACAGTAGCATTGTGACCACGTTCAAACATAGTAACATTGTGACCACTTTCAAGCACAGTGACATTGTGACCACGTTCAAACACAGTAACATTGTGATCACGTTCAAACACAGTAACATTGTGACCTCGTTCAAACACAGTAACAATGTGACCACGTTCAAACACAGTAACAGTGTGACCACGTTCGTTCAAGCACAGTAACATTGTGATAACGTTTAAACACAGTAACATTGTGATCACGTTCAAACACAGTAACATTGTGACCACGTTTAAACACAGTAACATTGTGACCACGTTCAAACACAGTAACAGTGTGACCACGTTCAAACACAGTAACATTGTGACCACGTTCGTTCAAACACAGTAACATTGTGACCACGTTCAAACACAGTAACATTGTGACCACGTTCAAACACAGTAACATTGTGACCACGTTCATTCAAACACAGTAACATTGTGACCACGTTCAAACACAGTAACATTGTGACCACGTTCAAACACAGTAACATTGTGACCACGTTCAAACACAGTAACATTGTGACCACGTTCAAACACAGTAACATTGTGACCACGTTCAAACACAGTAACATTGTGACCACGTTCAAACACAGTAACATTGTGACCACGTTCAAACACAGTAACATTGTGACCACGTTCAAACACAGTAACATTGTGACCACGTTCAAACACAGTAACATTGTGACCACGTTCAAACACAGTAACATTGTGACCACGTTCAAACACAGTAACATTGTGACCACGTTCAAACACAGTAACATTGTGACCACGTTCAAACACAGTAACATTGTGACCACGTTCAAACACAGTAACATTGTGACCACGTTCAAACACAGTAACATTGTGACCACGTTCAAACACAGTAACATTGTGACCACGTTCAAACACAGTAACATTGTGACCACGTTCAAACACAGTAACATTGTGACCACGTTCAAACACAGTAACATTGTGACCACGTTCGTTCAAACACAGTAACATTGTGACCACGTTCGTTCAAACACAGTAACATTGTGACCACGTTCAAACACAGTAACATTGTGACCACGTTCGTTCAAACACAGTAACATTGTGACCACGTTCGTTCAAACACAGTAACATTGTGACCACGTTCAAACACAGTAACATTGTGACCACGTTCGTTCAAACACAGTAACATTGTGACCACGTTCGTTCAAACACAGTAACATTGTGACCACGTTCAAACACAGTAACATTGTGACCACGTTCAAACACAGTAACATTGTGACCACGTTCGTTCAAACACAGTAACATTGTGACCACGTTCGTTCAAACACAGTAACATTGTGACCACGTTCGTAAACACAGTAACATTGTGACCACGTTCAACAAGTACATGTGACACGTTCAGTAATGGTTGTGGTTCGTCATGTCGTTCAAACACAGTAACATTGTGACCACGTTCAAACACAGTAACATTGTGACCACGTTCAAACACAGTAACATTGTGACCACGTTCGTTCAAACACAGTAACATTGTGACCACGTTCAAACACAGTAACATTGTGAACACGTTCAAACACAGTAACATTGTGACCACGTTCGAACACAGTAACATTGTGACGACGTTCGTTCAAACACAGTAACATTGTGACCACGTTCGTTCAAACACAGTAACATTGTGACCACGTTCATACACAGTAACATTGTGACCACGTTAAAACACAGTAACATTGTGATCACGTTCAATCACAGTGACATTGTGACCACGTTAAAACATGGTAACATTGTGACCACGTTCAAACATAGTAACATTGTGACCATGTTCAAGCACAGTAACAATGTGACCACGTTCAAACACAGTAACATTGTGACAACGTTCAAGCACAGTGACATTGTGACCGCGTTCAAACTCAGTAACTTTGTGATCACGTTAAAACACAGTAACATTGTGAACACGTTAAAACACAGTATCATTGTGAACACGTTCAAACACAGTAACATTGTGATCACGTTAAAACACAGTAACATTGTGACCACGTTCAAGCACAGTGACATTGTGACCGCGTTCAAACACAGTAACATTGTGATCACGTTACAACACAGTAACATTGTGAACACGTTAAAACACAGTAACATTGTGAACACGTTCAAACACAGTAACATTGTGACTACGTTCAAACACAGTAACATTGTGACCACGTTAAAACACAGTAACATTGTGAACACGTTCAAACACAGTAACATTGTGAACACGTTCAAACACAGTAACATTGTGACCTCGTTCAAACACAGTAACAGTGTGACCACGTTCAAACATAGTAACATTGTGACGATGTTCAAACATAGTAACATTGTGAGCACGTTCAAACACAGTAACATTGTGACCACGTTCAAACATAGTAACATTGTGACTATGTTCGAACATAGTAACATTGTGACTACGTACAAACATAGTAACATGGTGACCACGTTAAAACACAGTAACTTTGTGCCCACGTTCAAACACAGTAACATTGTGACCACGTTCAAACACAGTAACATTGTGACCACGTTCAATCACAGTAACATTGTGACCACGTTCAAACACAGTACTATTTTGACCACGTTCAAACATAGTAACATTGTGACCACGTTCAATCACAGTAACATTGTGACCACGTTCAAACACAGTAACATTATGACCACGTTCGATCACAGTATCATTGTGACCACGTTCAAACACAGTAACATTTTTTGTTCCACAATGCTTCACTAGACTACGGGAAATGCCTGTTCCAAGCTGTTTCACTAGACTGCGGGAAATGCTTGTTCCACAATGCTTCATTAGACTACGGGAAATGCCTGTTCCACAATGCTTCACTAGACTGCGGGAAATGCCTGTTCCACAATGTTTCACTAGACTAAGGGAAATGCCTGTTCCATAATGCTTCACTAGACTACGGGAAAATGCCTGTTCCACAATGCTTCACTAGACTACGGGAAATGCCTGTTCCACAATGCTTCACTATACTGCGGGAAATGCCTGTTCCACAATGCTTCATTAGACTACGGGAAATACCTGTTCCACAATGCTTCACTAGACTACAGGAAATGCCTGTTCCATAATGCTTCACTAGATTACGGGAAATGCCTCTTCCATAATGCTTCACTAGACTACAGGGAAATGCCTGCTCCACAATGCTTCCCTAGACTACAGGGAAATGCCTGCTCCACAATGCTTCACTAGACTACGGGAAATGCCTTTTCCACAATGCTTCACTAGACTACAGGAAATGCCTGTTCCACAATGCTTCACTAGACTACGGGAAATGCCTGTTCCACAATGCTTCACTAGACTACATGAAATGCCCGTTCCACAATGCTTCACTAGACTACGGGAAATGCCTGTTCCACAATGCTTCACTAGACTACGGGAAATGCCTGTTCCACAATGCTTCACTAGACTACAGGAAATGCCTGTTCCACAATGCTTCACTAGACTACGGGAAATGCCTGTTCCACAATGCTTCACTAGACTACGGGAAGTGCCTGTTCCACAATACTTCACTAGACTGCGGGAAATGCCTGTTCCACAATGCTTCACTAGACTACGGGAAATGCCTGTTCCACAATGCTTCACTAGACTACGGGAAATGCGTGTTCCACAATTCTTCATTAGACTACGGGAAATGCCTGTTTCACAATGCTTCACTAGACTACGGGAAATGCCTGTTCCACAATGCTTCACTAGACTACGGGAAATGCCTGTTCCACAATGCTTCACTAGACTGCGGGAAATGCCTGTTCCACAATGCTTCACTAGTCTACGGAGAAATGCCTGTTCCACAATGCTTCACTGGACTGCGGGGAAATGCCTGTTCCACAATGCTTCACTGGACTGCGGGACAATGCCTGTTCCACAATGCTTCACTAGACTACGGGAAATGCCTGTTCCACAATGCTTCACTAGACTGCGGGAAATGCCTGTTCCACAATGCTTCACTAGACTACGGGAAATGCCTGTTCCATAATGCTTCACTAGACTAAAGGAAATGCCTGTTCCACAATGCTTCACTAGACTACGGGAAATGCCTGTTCCACAATGCTTCAGTATACTGCGGGAAATGCCTGTTCCACAATGCTTCATTAGACTACGGGAAATACCTGTTCCACAATGCTTCACTAGACTACAGGAAATGCCTGTTCCATAATGCTTCACTAGACTACAGGAAATGCCTGTTCCATAATGCTTCACTAGACTACGTGAAATGCCTTTTCCATAATGCTTCACTAGACTACAGGGAAATGCCTGCTCAACAATGCTTCCCTAGACTACAGGGAAATGCCTGCTCTACAATGCTTCACTAGACTACGGGAAATGCCTTTTCCACAATGCTTCACTAGACTACAGGAAATGCCTGTTCCACAATGCTTCACTAGACTACGGGAAATGCCTGTTCCACAATGCTTCACTAGACTACGGGAAATGCCTGTTCCACAATGCTTCACTAGACTACGGAAATGCCTGTTCCACAATGCTTCACTAGACTACGGGAATCTGTTCCACATGCTTCACTAGACTGGAAATGCCTGTTCCACAATGCTTCACTAGACTGCGGGAAATGCCTGTTCCACAATGCTTCACTAGACTGCGGGAAATGCCTGTTCCACAATGCTTCACTAGACTGTGGGAAATGCCTGTTCCACAATGCTTCACTAGACTACGGGAAATACCTGTTCCACAATGCTTCACTAGACTACGGGAAATGTCTGTTCCATAATGCTTCACTAGGCTACGGGAAATGCCTGCTCCACAATGCTTCACTAGACTACGGGAAATGCCTCTTCCACAATGCTTCACTAGACTGCGGGAAATACCTCTTCCACAATGCTTCACTAGACATGGGGGAAATGCCTCTTCCACAATGCTTCACTAGACTACGGGAAATGCCTGGTCAACAATGCATCACTAGACTACGTGAAATGCCTGTTCCACAATGCTTCATTAGAAATGGTGGAAATGCCTGTTCCACAATGCTTCAATAGACATGGGGGAAATGCCTGTTCCACAATGCTTCACTAGACATGGTGGAAATGCCTGTTCCACAATGCTTCACTAGACTACGTGAAATGCCTGTTCGACGCTGCTTCACTAGACTGCGGGAAATGCCTGTTCCACAATGTTTCAATAGACTACGGGAAATGCCTCTTCCATACTGCTTCACTAGACAACGGGAAATGCCTGTTCCACAATGCTTCACTAGACTACGGGAAATGCCTGTTCCACACTGCTTCACTAGACTACGGGAAATGCCTGTTCCACAATGCTTCACTAGACATGGGGGAAATGCCTGTTCCACAATGCTTCACTAGACATGGGAGGTGCCTCTTCCACAATGCTTCACTAGACTACGGGAAATGCCTGTTCCATGCTTCACTAGACTAGGAAATGCCTTTCAAATGCTTCACTAGATACGGAAATGCCTTTCCATAATGCTTCACTAGACTACAGGGAAATGCCGTCACAATGCTTCCCTAGACTAGGGAAATGCCTGTCTACAATGCTTCACTAGACTACGGGAAATGCCTTTTCCACAATGCTTCACTAGACTACAGGAAATGCCTGTTCCACAATGCTTCACTAGACTACGGGAAATGCCTGTTCCACAATGCTTCACTAGACTACATGAAATGCCCGTTCCACAATGCTTCACTAGACTACGGGAAATGCCTGTTCCACAATGCTTCACTAGACTACGGAAAATGCCTGTTCCACAATGCTTCACTAGACTACGGGAAATGCCTGTTCCACAATGCTTCACTAGACTACGGGAAATGCCTGTTCCACAATGCTTCACTAGACTACGGGAAATGCCTGTTCCACAATGCTTCACTAGACTAAGGGAAATGCCTGTTCCACAATGCTTCACTAGACTACGGGAAATGCCTGCTCCACAATGCTTCACTAGACTATAGGAAATGCCCGTTCCACAATGCTTCATGTGGGGTGTTTTGTTTGTGGGTGTGTTTGTTTGTGGGTGCGTTCCACAATGCTTCACTAGACTGCGTGGAAATACCTGTTCCACAATGTTTCACTAGACTACGGGAAATGCCTGTTCCACAATGCTTCACTAGACTACGGGAAATGCCTGTTCCACAATGCTTCACTAGACTACGGGAAATGCCTGTTCCACAATGCTTCACTAGACTACGGGAAATGCCTGTTCCACAATGCTTCACTAGACTACGGGAAATGCCTGTTCCACAATGCTTCACTAGACTACGGGAAATGCCTGTTCCACAATGCTTCACTAGACTGGGGGAAATGCCTGTTCCACAATGCTTCACTAGACTACGGGAAATGCCTGTTCCACATTGCTTCACTAGACTACGGGAAATACCTGTTCCACAATGCTTCACTAGACTACGGGAAATGCCTGTTCCACAATGCTTCACTAGACTACGGGAAATGCGTTCCACAATGCTTCACTAGACTACGGGAAATGCCTCTTCCACAATGCTTCACTAGACTACGGGAAATGCCTCTTCCACAATGCTTCACTAGACTGCGGGAAATGCCTGTTCCACAATGATTCACTAGATTGCGGGAAATGCACGCACGCACGCACGCACGCACGCACGCACGCACGCACGCACGCACGCACGCACGCACGCACGCACGCACGCACGCACGCACGCACGCACGCACGCACGCACGCACGCACGCACGCACGCACGCACGCACGCACGCACGCACGCACGCACGCACGCACGCACGCACGCACGCACGCACGCACGCACGCACGCACGCACGCACGCACGCACGCACGCACGCACGCACGCACGCACGCACGCACGCACGCACGCACGCACGCACGCACGCACGCACGCACGCACGCACGCACGCACGCACGCACGCACGCACGCACGCACGCACGCACGCACGCACGCACGCACGCACGCACGCACGCACGCACGCACGCACGCACGCACGCACGCACGCACGCACGCACGCACGCACGCACGCACGCACGCACGCACGCACGCACGCACGCACGCACGCACGCACGCACGCACGCACGCACGCACGCACGCACGCACGCACGCACGCACGCACGCACGCACGCACGCACGCACGCACGCACGCACGCACGCACGCACGCACGCACGCACGCACGCACGCACGCACGCACGCACGCACGCACGCACGCACGCACGCACGCACGCACGCACGCACGCACGCACGCACGCACGCACGCACGCACGCACGCACGCACGCACGCACGCACGCACGCACGCACGCACGCACGCCGCACGCACGCACGCACGCACGCACGCACGCACGCACGCACGCACGCACGCACGCCGCACGCACGCACGCACGCACGCACGCACGCACGCACGCACGCACGCACGCACGCACGCACGCACGCACGCACGCACGCACGCACGCACGCACGCACGCACGCACGCACGCACGCACGCACGCACGCACGCACGCACGCACGCACGCACGCACGCACGCACGCACGCACGCACGCACGCACGCACGCACGCACGCACGCACGCACGCACGCACGCACGCACGCACGCACGCACGCACGCACGCACGCGCACGCACGCACGCACGCACGCACGCACGCACGCACGCACGCACGCACGCACGCACGCACGCACGCACGCACGCACGCACGCACGCACACACACACACACCACACACACACACACACACACACACACACACACACACACACACACACACACACACACACAACACAACACACACCACACACAACACACACACACACACACACACACACACACACACACACACACACCACACACACCACACACACAACACACACACCACACACACACACACACACACACACCACACACACACACACACACACACACACACACCACACACACACACACACACACACACACCACACACACACACACACACACACACACCACACACACACACAACACACACACACACACACACACACCACACACACACACACCACCACACACACACACACACACACACACACACACACACCCTTATATACATAGGTCATTCATATCAATATTTGTATTAATTTCTCATTGGATATTTGTATTAATATTTTAGTAATTTGTCATTTAGCATTCACAACAATATCATATTAAGTTCAGGAGAATCAAGCTTAGCTTTTCAAGATGGTTACCCGTACAGTGCTGTCTGTACAATTTGACAAGTACTGTTAGTGCTGTCTGCACAATTTGTCCAGTACTGTTAGTGCTGTGTGCACAATTTGCCCAGTATTGTTAGTGCTGTCTGTACAATTTGCCCAGTACTGTTAGTGCTGTGTGGACAATTTGTCCAGTACTGTTAGTGCTGTGTGGACAATTTGCCCAGTACTGTTAGTGCTGTGTGGACAATTTGCCCAGTACTGTTAGTGCTGTGTGGACAATTTGTCCAGTACTGTTAGTGCTGTCTGTACAATTTGCCCAGTATTGTTAGTGCTGTCTGTACAATTTGTCCAGTACTGTTAGTGCTGTCTGTACAATTTGCCCAGTACTGTTAGTGCTGTCTGTACAATTTGTCCAGTACTGTTAGTGCTGTCTGAACAATTTGTCCAGTACTGTTAGTGCCGTGTGCACAATTGTTCCAGTACTGTTAGTGGTGTCTGTACAATTTGTCCAGTACTGTTAGTGCTGTCTGTACAATTTGTCCAGTACTGTTAGTGCTGTCTGTACACTTTGTCCAGTACTGTTAGTGCTGTCTGTACAATTTGTTCAGTACTGTTAGTGCTGTCTGCACAGTTTGTCCAGTACTGTTAGTGCTGTGTGCACAATTTGTCCAGTACTGTTAGTGCTGTGTGCACAATTTGTCCAGTACTGTTAGTGCTGTCTGTACAATTTGCCCAGTACTGTTAGTGCTGTCTGTACAATTTGTCCAGTACTGTTAGTGCTGTCTGTACAATTTGTCCAGTACTGTTAGTGCTGTGTGCACAATTTGACCAGTACTGTTAATGCTTTGTGTACAATTTGTCCAGTACTGTTAGTGCTGTGTGTACAATTTGTCCAGTACTGTTAGTGCTGTGTGTACAGTTTGTCCAGTAGTGTTAGTGCTGTGTGTACAGTTTGTCCAGTAGTGTTAGTGCTGTGTGTACAGTTTGTCCAGTAGTGTTAGTGGTGTGTGTACAGTTGGTCCAGTACTGTTAGTGCTCTCTGCACAATTTGTCCAGTACTGTTAATGCTGTCTGCACAGTTTGTCCAGTACTGTTACTGCTGTCTGCATAGTTTGTCCAGTACTGTTAGTGCTGTGTGCACAATTTGTCCAGTACTGTTAGTGCTGTCTGCATAGTTTGTCCAGTACTGTTAGTGCTGTCTGCACAGTTTGCCCAGTACTGTTAGTGCTGTCTGCACAGTTTGTCCAGTACTGTTAGTGCTGTGTGCACAATTTGCCCAGTACTGTTAGTGCTGTCTGCACAATTTGTCCAGTACTGTTAATGCTGTCTGCACAGTTTGTCCAGTACTGTTACTGCTGTCTGCATAGTTTGTCCAGTACTGTTAGTGCTGTCTGCACAATTTGTCCAGTACTGTTAGTGCTGTCTGCACAGTTTGTCCAGTACTGTTAGTGCTGTCTGCATAGTTTGTCCAGTACTGTTAGTGCTGTCTGCACAGTTTGCCCAGTACTGTTAGTGCTGTCTGCACAGTTTGTCCAGTACTGTTAGTGCTGTGTGCACAATTTGCCCAGTACTGTTAGTGCTGTGTGCACAATTTGTCCAGTACTGTTAGTGCTGTCTGTACAATTTGTCCAGTACTGTTAGTGCTGTCTGCACAATTTGTCCAGTACTGTTAGTGCTGTGTGCACAATTTGTCCAGTACTGTTAGTGCTGTCTGCATAGTTTGTCCAGTACTGTTAGTGCTGTCTGCACAATTTGACCAGTATTGTTAGTGCTGTGTGCACAATTTGTCCAGTACTGTTAGTGCTGTCTGTACAATTTGTCCAGTACTGTTAGTGCTGTCTGCACAATTTGTCCAGTACTGTTAGTGCTGTCTGCATAGTTTGTCCAGTACTGTTAGTGCTGTCTGCACAATTTGTCCAGTACTGTTAGTGCTGTGTGCACAATTTGTCCAGTATTGTTAGTGCTGTCTGTACAATTTGTCCAGTACTGTTAGTGCTGTTTGCACAATTTGTCCAGTACTGTTAGTGCTGTATGTACAATTTGCCCAGTACTGTTAGTGCTGTGTGGACAATTTGCCCAGTACTGTTAGTGCTGTGTGGACAATTTGTCCAGTACTGTTAGTGCTGTCTGTACAATTTGCCCAG
>CM026400.1:46378220-46404065 GCA_014843695.1 Archivesica marissinica
AACGTTATATAGGAAGGTCTCATAACGTTATACAACAGCCCGGTGTTTGGTGTAATATTATATACTTGTATGTGGTCAAATCATCTCATACTGTATCGGAACGTCTCGATGTTTAATGTCATAGATAGCTTTGACAACGCGTCTCACATCGTAAGCAGAACGTCTCGATGTTTAATGTCATAGATAGCTTTGGCAACACGTCTCACATCGTAATCAGAACGTCTCCATGATTAATGTCATAGATAGCTTTGACAACGCGTCTCACAGTGTAAACAGAACCTCATTCAATAGTACAACAGAACATTTCGATCATTGCGGCAACATGATACTATGGTCAAATCATTTCATAGTATAACAGAACGTCGACTGTTTGGGCAATATGATGTCCTGTTCAAAGCATTACATAGTACAACAGAACGTCTCGATCTTTGCGGCAATATGGTACATTGGTCAAATCATTTCATAGTATAACAGAACGTCTCGATTGTTTGGGCAACACGGTGCCTTGTTCAAAGCATTACATAGTACAACAGAACGTCTCGATCTTTGCGGAAATATGGTACATTGGTCAAATCATTTCATAGTATAACAGAACGTCTCGATTGATTGGGCAACATGATGTTGTCGTGGTCACACACAGTTGGCAGTGCATCCTAATGTCTGGATGTTTAATGTCACATGTACCCCACCTTTCTAAAAGATCAATATATGCTTTAGTTTATACAAATCAATTTTTGCTCGATTGCCAAACACGTTTTTACAATTTATATTAATCACTCTCGAGACCTCATTCCTGATGGAATCCATCGCCACGACGGAGAGAGAAGATGCGTGCGGAATTCAAATGCCTGGCTGCCTAAGGGCACGCTCGTAACGGCTCCAGCGGGTTTCGAACCCCGGTTCTTTCCCACCTGAATCGAACGGTTAACCAATGCGCTATCACGACATATTCATGCTTTAGAAGTATTTAGCTTAAATGCATCCTTCTGTCTTAAATGATTGTTCAGTCTATATTGCATATACTCCACATGTCACACAATCCACATGTACAAAGCGCGATCTATATGGAGGTCTCATAACGTTATACAACAGCCCGGTGTTTGCTGTAATATTATATACTTGTATGTGGTCAAATCATCTCATACTCTATATGAACGTGTCGGTGTTTAATGTCATAGAATGCTTTGGCAACGCGTCTCACATCGTAAACAGAACGTCTCCATGTTTAATGTCATTTATAGCTATGGCAACGCGTCTCACATCGTAAGCAGAACGTCTCCATGTTTAATGTCATAGATAGCTTTGGCAACGCGTCTCACATCGTAAGCGGAACGTCTCCATGTTTAATGTCATAGACAGCTTTGGCAACGCGTCTCACATCGTAAGCGGAACGTCTCCATGTTTAATGTCATAGATAGCTTTGGCAACGCGTCTCACATCGTAAACAGAACGTCTCCATGTTTAATGTCATAGATAGTTTTGGCAACGCGTCTCACATCGTAAACAGAACGTCTCCATGTTTAATGTCATAGATAGCTTTGGCAACACGTCTCACATCGTAAGCGGAACGTCTCCATGTTTAATGTCATATATAGCTTTGGCAACGCGTCTCACATCGTAAGCGGAACGTCTCGATGTTTATTGTCATAGATAGCGTTGGCAACGCGTCTCATATCGTAAGCAGAACGTCTCGATGTTTAATGTCATAGATAGCTTTGGCAACGCGTCTCACATCGTAAGCAGAACGTCTCGATGTTTAATGTCATAGATAGCTTTGGCAACACGTCTCACATCGTAAGCAGAACGTTTCGGTGTTTAATGTCATAGATAGCTTTGGCAACGCGTCTCACAGTGTAAACAGAACTTCTCGATGTGTAAATTCATAGATAGCATTTCGACACCAGCTATATGTTAGTATATACTGTGTATTCATCGTATTTAATGCAATGCATAGTATATTCGTGCCGCACTCTACATTATGTTAATGATTGATAGCCTCACCTACAATTGATTAATATCGACACCAGCTATGTGCTAGTATATACTGTGTATTCATCGTATTTAATGCAATGTATAGTATCTTCTTGTGGTATTTTACATTGTGTTAATGATAGCCACAACTACAATTGATTAATATCGACACCAGCTATGCGCTAGTATATACTGTGTATTCATCGTATTTAATGCAAGGTATAGTATCTTCGTGCCGCATATTACATTGTGTTAATGATAGCCACAACTACAATTGACTAATATCAACACAAGCTATGTGCTAGTATGTATTGTATATATCGTCTTGAATGTAATGCATATTATCTTCGTGCCGCACTCTACATTATGTTAATGATTGATTGCCTTAACTACAATTGATTAATATAGACACAAGCACTGTGTTAGTATGCATTATATATTGCATTGTCCTGAAGTATCGCCTCTATATTTATGTCATACATTATATTTGTCATGACTAACTCAGGATGCTTACGACATATTCATAATCGGAAATCATCAATTCCTAAATACGTCGTTATTGAATCATGCACTACACTTCTTGCTATATATTACTGTTAGATAATTAATATTTGGCCACACCTATTAGCAATGATTATCTTTATTCTTTGCTTGATTATTCTTCCTTCTTTTACTTTCACAAAACTATATGTAGACACTGGTGGACAGGCAGACGAGATCACTATTAATGTATTAATGTCCATGACGACGGCTTCCTTGAACTGTTTGTATTTGTCAATCGGAGTTACATGATTAATACTAGTAGTCGCTTACCCGTCGTCATGGCTAGGTATAACCCTAGGGACTTATTTACTCTACCGATTCACGTTCATGTTTACGCTACCTATTTCATTAAATATACTACATGTATTTCTAGTTCCATACCAGCTTTTATTAATGCAAATAATAATGATACATTCATTATAGATAATACTGATAAAGCGAATTGCCTGAACAAATTTGTTTCCGTACAAACAAATATTGAAAATGATAACAAAGAACCACCACTTGTTAACACAAATGCAACAAATACGCTAAGTTCCATCAATATCACAGTGTAAACAGAACGTCTCGATGTTTAATGTCATAGATAGCTTTGGCAACGCGTCTCACAGTGTAAACAGAACGTCTCCATGTTTAATGTCATAGATAGCTTTGGCAACGCGTCTCACATCGTAAGCAGAACGTCTCGATGTTTAATGTCATAGATAGCTTTGGCAATGCGTCTCACAGTGTAAACAGAACGTCTCGATCATTGCGACAACATGACCAATGTATACCATAGTACAACAGAACATCTCGATCATTGCGACAACATGATCAATGCATACCATAGTACAACAGAACATCTCGATCATTGCGACAACATGATCAATGCATACCATAGTACAACAGAACGTCTCGATCTTTGCGGAAACATGATCAATGTATACCATAGTACAACAGAACAGCTCGATCTTTGCGGAAACATGATCAATGTATACCATAGTACAACAGAACATCTCGATCTTTGCGACAACATGATCAATGCATACCATAGTACAACAGAACGTCTCGATCTTTGCGGAAACATGATCAATGTATACCATAGTACAACAGAACATATCGATCTTTGCGGAAACATGATCAATATATACCATAGTACAACAGAACATCTCGATCTTTGCGACAACATGATCATTGCATACCATAGTACAACAGAACATCTCGATCATTGCGACAACATGACCAATGCATACCATAGTACAACAGAACGTCTCGATTGTTTGGGCAACATGATGATGCCATGGTCAAATCATTTCATAGTATAACAGAACGTCTCGATTGTTTGGGCAACACGATGTCCTGTTCAAAGCATTACATAGTACAACAGAACGTCTCGATAGTTTGGGCAACACGGTGCCTTGTTCAAAGCATTACATAGTACAACAGAACGTCTCGATCTTTGCGGCAATATGGTACATTGGTCAAATCATGTCATAGTATAACAGAACGTCTCGATCTTTGCGGCAATATGGTACATTGGTCAAATCATTTCATATATAACAGAACGTCTCGATTGATTGGGCAACACGATGTCCTATTGAAATCATTACATAGTACAACAGAACGTCTCGATCTTTGCGGAAACATGATCAATGTATACCATAGTAAAACAGAACATCTCGATCTTTGCGGAAACATGATCAATGTATACCATAGTACAACAGAACATCTCGATCTTTGCGACAACATGATCAATGCATACCATAGTACAACAGAACGTCTCGATCTTTGCGGAAACATGATCAATGTATACCATAGTACAACAGAACATCTCGATCTTTGCGGAAACATGATCAATGTATACCATAGTACAACAGAACATCTCGATCTTTGCGACAACATGATCATTGCATACCATAGTACAACAGAACATCTCGATCATTGCGACAACATGACCAATGCATACCATAGTACAACAGAACGTCTCGATTGTTTGGGCAAAATGATGATGCCATGGTCAAATCATTTCATAGTATAACAGAACGTCTCGATTGTTTGGGCAACACGATGTCCTGTTCAAAGCATTACATAGTACAACAGAACGTCTCGATAGTTTGGGCAACACGGTGCCTTGTTCAAAGCATTACATAGTACAACAGAACGTCTCGATCTTTGCGGCAATATGGTACATTGGTCAAATCATGTCATAGTATAACAGAACGTCTCGATCTTTGCGGCAATATGGTACATTGGTCAAATCATTTCATATATAACAGAACGTCTCGATTGATTGGGCAACACGATGTCCTATTCAAATCATTACATAGTACAACAGAACGTCTCGATCTTTGCGGCAATATGGTACATTGGTCAAATCATTTCATAGTATAACAGAACGTCTCGATTGATTGGGCAACATGATGTTGTCATGGTCACACACAGTTGGCAGTGAATCCTAATGTCTGGATGTTTAATGTCACATGTACCCCACCTTTTTAAAAGATCAATATATGCTTTAGTTTATACACATCTATTTTAGCTCGATTGCGAAACAAGTTTTACAACTTATATTAATCACTCTCGAGACCTCATTCCTGATGGAATCCATCGCCACGAGGGAGAGAGAAGATGAATGTGGAATTTAAATGCCTGGCTGCCTAAGGGCAAACTCGTAACGGCACCAGCGGGTTTCGAACCCCGGGCCTTTCGCACGTGAATCGAACGTTTAACCGATGCTTAACTTAATTGCATCATTCTGTCTTAAAGCGACATTACATCGCAACAAACTATTTAAAATGCATTTGTTCACATATAAATGCATCGCTACTACAAATTCTTCTGAATACATAACATTGAATCACTAAACAGTGTTTTGTGGTATACAAACTTTCAAAAGTGAAAGTAGGATTTCACATGATGGTCATCCACGCTCCTGAATTGATGTGTGTTTGTCATTGGAGTCAATACTAAATACTAATACTTTCGTTTACAGATAATTTAACTAAGTCTACAAAAAATATGCTTAGTCTACAAATAAATATGCATAGTCACAAATGTGAGATATCACGGTAAATATGTACCATATCTCGTGTTATTCGGGATAAGCGCGTTGAATGTCGACCCTATTTAAATGATTGTGTTAAGTCAACAAACCGCGTATACGACGCTTGTTTATTTGTTGAAATACTCAGTTTTTGAGGCAAAGTTATGGGGGGAAAATATACCAAGTAATAGCAAATTTACATGCTGTAGACATTTGCGTTTTCACCTATGTAGTGTCGTATTAAATGATTGTTCAACGTCGATATTGCACATACTCCTCATGTCACACAATGTCAAGTCTAACTAAAGTATTTCTGATATTTTTGCCGAAGCTTTATATATATATATAATATATTCTGTTGTAGTGCTGTTCTAAGCGGACGATTGGCATTAAGGGTTTATATGAGGCACAGTTTTGCTATATATTCAGCATTTATGGATATCCATAATTACATTTTGGGATATCCATAATTCAATTATTAGATATCCATAATTCGATATATGGATATCCATAATTTCAAGCTATTTATGGATTTCCAAACAAGAGCGATTACGATAAGTTGCTAAAGCTTGTTTCGCAATCGTTGCAAAATAATAAGTTTAATCTTTTTTTTTGTTCTACGCGACTTTTGATGAAACAAAATATCATATTAGTTTAAACATTATTTATTTTAGTATTTGTACATGTAATTTAGAAATGAACATTTTAAATAAAATTTAACGGCAGTAGACTGAAAGGGATTAGAACGAAAGAAAACGTATATAGTTCTACTCCCTATCAAATGATTGATATACAATAGGCAGGAGAATAATATATATATATATACTGAGTCAAAAAAGAAACGATACCTGGTGTTTATGTTTCTATGTTATATAGGAAGGTCTCATAACGTTATACAACAGCCCGGTGTTTGGTGTAATATTATATACTTGTATGTGGTCAAATCATCTCATACTGTATCGGAACGTCTCGATGTTTAATGTCATAGATAGCTTTGACAACGCGTCTCACATCGTAAGCAGAACGTCTCGATGTTTAATGTCATAGATAGCTTTGGCAACACGTCTCACATCGTAATCAGAACGTCTCCATGATTAATGTCATAGATAGCTTTGACAACGCGTCTCACAGTGTAAACAGAACCTCATTCAATAGTACAACAGAACATTTCGATCATTGCGGCAACATGATACTATGGTCAAATCATTTCATAGTATAACAGAACGTCGACTGTTTGGGCAATATGATGTCCTGTTCAAAGCATTACATAGTACAACAGAACGTCTCGATCTTTGCGGCAATATGGTACATTGGTCAAATCATTTCATAGTATAACAGAACGTCTCGATTGTTTGGGCAACACGGTGCCTTGTTCAAAGCATTACATAGTACAACAGAACGTCTCGATCTTTGCGGAAATATGGTACATTGGTCAAATCATTTCATAGTATAACAGAACGTCTCGATTGATTGGGCAACATGATGTTGTCGTGGTCACACATAGTTGGCAGTGCATCCTAATGTCTGGATGTTTAATGTCACATGTACCCCACCTTTCTAAAAGATCAATATATGCTTTAGTTTATACAAATCAATTTTTGCTCGATTGCCAAACACGTTTTTACAATTTATATTAATCACACTCGAGACCTCATTCCTGATGGAATCCATCGCCACGACGGAGAGAGAAGATGCGTGCGGAATTCAAATGCCTGGCTGCCTAAGGGCACGCTCGTAACGGCTCCAGCGGGTTTCGAACCCCGGTTCTTTCCCACCTGAATCGAACGGTTAACCAATGCGCTATCACGACATATTCATGCTTTAGAAGTATTTAGCTTAAATGCATCCTTCTGTCTTAAATGATTGTTCAGTCTATATTGCATATACTCCACATGTCACACAATCCACATGTACAAATCGCGATCTATATGGAGGTCTCATAACGTATACAACAGCCCGGTATTTGCTGTACTGTGTCGGTGTCACGATCTATATACTGATGTGGTCAAATATCTCATCTCTATATGAACGTGTCGGTGTTTAATGTCATAGAATGCTTTGGCAACGCGTCTTACATCGTAAACAGAACGTCTCCATGTTTAATGTCATTTATAGCTATGGCAACGCGTCTCACATCGTAAGCAGAACGTCTCCATGTTTAATGTCATAGATAGCTTTGGCAACGCGTCTCACATCGTAAGCGGAACGTCTCCATGTTTAATGTCATAGACAGCTTGGCAACGCGTCTCACATCGTAAGCGGAACGTCTCCATGTTTAATGTCATAGATAGCTTTGGCAACGCGTCTCACATCGTAAACAGAACGTCTCCATGTTTAATGTCATAGATAGCTTTGGCAACGCGTCTCACATCGTAAACAGAACGTCTCCATGTTTAATGTCATAGATAGCTTTGGCAACACGTCTCACATCGTAAGCGGAACGTCTCCATGTTTAATGTCATATATAGCTTTGGCAACGCGTCTCACATCGTAAGCGGAACGTCTCGATGTTTATTGTCATAGATAGCGTTGGCAACGCGTCTCATATCGTAAGCAGAACGTCTCGATGTTTAATGTCATAGATAGCTTTGGCAACGCGTCTCACATCGTAAGCAGAACGTCTCGATGTTTAATGTCATATATAGCTTTGGCAACACGTCTCACATCGTAAGCAGAACGTTTCGGTGTTTAATGTCATAGATAGCTTTGGCAACGCGTCTCACAGTGTAAACAGAACTTCTCGATGTGTAAATTCATAGATAGCATTTCGACACCAGCTATATGTTAGTATATACTGTGTATTCATCGTATTTAATGCAATGCATAGTATATTCGTGCCGCACTCTACATTATGTTAATGATTGATAGCCTCACCTACAATTGATTAATATCGACACCAGCTATGTGCTAGTATATACTGTGTATTCATCGTATTTAATGCAATGTATAGTATCTTCTTGTGGTATTTTACATTGTGTTAATGATAGCCACAACTACAATTGATTAATATCGACACCAGCTATGCGCTAGTATATACTGTGTATTCATCGTATTTAATGCAAGGTATAGTATCTTCGTGCCGCATATTACATTGTGTTAATGATAGCCACAACTACAATTGACTAATATCAACACAAGCTATGTGCTAGTATGTATTGTATATATCGTCTTGAATGTAATGCATATTATCTTCGTGCCGCACTCTACATTATGTTAATGATTGATTGCCTTAACTACAATTGATTAATATAGACACAAGCACTGTGTTAGTATGCATTATATATTGCATTGTCCTGAAGTATCGCCTCTATATTTATGTCATACATTATATTTGTCATGACTAACTCAGGATGCTTACGACATATTCATAATCGGAAATCATCAATTCCTAAATACGTCGTTATTGAATCATGCACTACACTTCTTGCTATATATTACTGTTAGATAATTAATATTTGGCCACACCTATTAGCAATGATTATCTTTATTCTTTGCTTGATTATTCTTCCTTCTTTTACTTTCACAAAACTATATGTAGACACTGGTGGACAGGCAGACGAGATCACTATTAATGTATTAATGTCCATGACGACGGCTTCCTTGAACTGTTTGTATTTGTCAATCGGAGTTACATGATTAATACTAGTAGTCGCTTACCCGTCGTCATGGCTAGGTATAACCCTAGGGACTTATTTACTCTACCGATTCACGTTCATGTTTACGCTACCTATTTCATTAAATATACTACATGTATTTCTAGTTCCATACCAGCTTTTATTAATGCAAATAATAATGATACATTCATTATAGATAATACTGATAAAGCGAATTGCCTGAACAAATTTGTTTCCGTACAAACAAATATTGAAAATGATAACAAAGAACCACCACTTGTTAACACAAATGCAACAAATACGCTAAGTTCCATCAATATCACAGTGTAAACAGAACGTCTCGATGTTTAATGTCATAGATAGCTTTGGCAACGCGTCTCACAGTGTAAACAGAACGTCTCCATGTTTAATGTCATAGATAGCTTTGGCAACGCGTCTCACATCGTAAGCAGAACGTCTCGATGTTTAATGTCATAGATAGCTTTGGCAATGCGTCTCACAGTGTAAACAGAACGTCTCGATCATTGCGACAACATGACCAATGTATACCATAGTACAACAGAACATCTCGATCATTGCGACAACATGATCAATGCATACCATAGTACAACAGAACATCTCGATCATTGCGACAACATGATCAATGCATACCATAGTACAACAGAACGTCTCGATCTTTGCGGAAACATGATCAATGTATACCATAGTACAACAGAACAGCTCGATCTTTGCGGAAACATGATCAATGTATACCATAGTACAACAGAACATCTCGATCTTTGCGACAACATGATCAATGCATACCATAGTACAACAGAACGTCTCGATCTTTGCGGAAACATGATCAATGTATACCATAGTACAACAGAACATATCGATCTTTGCGGAAACATGATCAATATATACCATAGTACAACAGAACATCTCGATCTTTGCGACAACAAGATCATTGCATACCATAGTACAACAGAACATCTCGATCATTGCGACAACATGACCAATGCATACCATAGTACAACAGAACGTCTCGATTGTTTGGGCAACATGATGATGCCATGGTCAAATCATTTCATAGTATAACAGAACGTCTCGATTGTTTGGGCAACACGATGTCCTGTTCAAAGCATTACATAGTACAACAGAACGTCTCGATAGTTTGGGCAACACGGTGCCTTGTTCAAAGCATTACATAGTACAACAGAACGTCTCGATCTTTGCGGCAATATGGTACATTGGTCAAATCATGTCATAGTATAACAGAACGTCTCGATCTTTGCGGCAATATGGTACATTGGTCAAATCATTTCATATATAACAGAACGTCTCGATTGATTGGGCAACACGATGTCCTATTCAAATCATTACATAGTACAACAGAACGTCTCGATCTTTGCGGAAACATGATCAATGTATACCATAGTAAAACAGAACATCTCGATCTTTGCGGAAACATGATCAATGTATACCATAGTACAACAGAACATCTCGATCTTTGCGACAACATGATCAATGCATACCATAGTACAACAGAACGTCTCGATCTTTGCGGAAACATGATCAATGTATACCATAGTACAACAGAACATCTCGATCTTTGCGGAAACATGATCAATGTATACCATAGTACAACAGAACATCTCGATCTTTGCGACAACATGATCATTGCATACCATAGTACAACAGAACATCTCGATCATTGCGACAACATGACCAATGCATACCATAGTACAACAGAACGTCTCGATTGTTTGGGCAAAATGATGATGCCATGGTCAAATCATTTCATAGTATAACAGAACGTCTCGATTGTTTGGGGCAACACGATGTCCTGTTCAAAGCATTACATAGTACAACAGAACGTCTCGATAGTTTGGGCAACACGGTGCCTTGTTCAAAGCATTACATAGTACAACAGAACGTCTCGATCTTTGCGGCAATATGGTACATTGGTCAAATCATGTCATAGTATAACAGAACGTCTCGATCTTTGCGGCAATATGGTACATTGGTCAAATCATTTCATATATAACAGAACGTCTCGATTGATTGGGCAACACGATGTCCTATTCAAATCATTACATAGTACAACAGAACGTCTCGATCTTTGCGGCAATATGGTACATTGGTCAAATCATTTCATAGTATAACAGAACGTCTCGATTGATTGGGCAACATGATGTTGTCATGGTCACACACAGTTGGCAGTGAATCCTAATGTCTGGATGTTTAATGTCACATGTACCCCACCTTTTTAAAAGATCAATATATGCTTTAGTTTATACACATCTATTTTAGCTCGATTGCGAAACAAGTTTTACAACTTATATTAATCACTCTCGAGACCTCATTCCTGATGGAATCCATCGCCACGAGGGAGAGAGAAGATGAATGTGGAATTTAAATGCCTGGCTGCCTAAGGGCAAACTCGTAACGGCACCAGCGGGTTTCGAACCCCGGGCCTTTCGCACGTGAATCGAACGTTTAACCGATGCTTAACTTAATTGCATCATTCTGTCTTAAAGCGACATTACATCGCAACAAACTATTTAAAATGCATTTGTTCACATATAAATGCATCGCTACTACAAATTCTTCTGAATACATAACATTGAATCACTAAACAGTGTTTTGTGGTATACAAACTTTCAAAAGTGAAAGTAGGATTTCACATGATGGTCATCCACGCTCCTGAATTGATGTGTGTTTGTCATTGGAGTCAATACTAAATACTAATACTTTCGTTTACAGATAATTTAACTAAGTCTACAAAAAATATGCTTAGTCTACAAATAAATATGCATAGTCACAAATGTGAGATATCACGGTAAATATGTACCATATCTCGTGTTATTCGGGATAAGCGCGTTGAATGTCGACCCTATTTAAATGATTGTGTTAAGTCAACAAACCGCGTATACGACGCTTGTTTATTTGTTGAAATACTCAGTTTTTGAGGCAAAGTTATGGGGGGAAAATATACCAAGTAATAGCAAATTTACATGCTGTAGACATTTGCGTTTTCACCTATGTAGTGTCGTATTAAATGATTGTTCAACGTCGATATTGCACATACTCCTCATGTCACACAATGTCAAGTCTAACTAAAGTATTTCTGATATTTTTGCCGAAGCTTTATATATATATATAATATATTCTGTTGTAGTGCTGTTCTAAGCGGACGATTGGCATTAAGGGTTTATATGAGGCACAGTTTTGCTATATATTCAGCATTTATGGATATCCATAATTACATTTTGGGATATCCATAATTCAATTATTAGATATCCATAATTCGATATATGGATATCCATAATTTCAAGCTATTTATGGATTTCCAAACAAGAGCGATTACGATAAGTTGCTAAAGCTTGTTTCGCAATCGTTGCAAAATAATAAGTTTAATCTTTTTTTTTGTTCTACGCGACTTTTGATGAAACAAAATATCATATTAGTTTAAACATTATTTATTTTAGTATTTGTACATGTAATTTAGAAATGAACATTTTAAATAAAATTTAACGGCAGTAGACTGAAAGGGATTAGAACGAAAGAAAACGTATATAGTTCTACTCCCTATCAAATGATTGATATACAATAGGCAGGAGAATAATATATATATATATACTGAGTCAAAAAAGAAACGATACCTGGTGTTTATGTTTCTAATTTCAACATTTATTAAGAAAATTCTTTGAAAATTGAAGATGATAGTCCAACATGTTTGAAAGAGGAGCACATAAAGCCTCCGAAACTGTCTGCTGCGTGATGACGTAATTCGTCGGACAGGGGTCTAGTGGAGTTTTCACACACGTCAATACCGCGTATGGGCAACATTTGCGTCTCTCACTGCAATGCACCACCGTCACATCGAACGGAAGAGTGTCTGAATCTCTTGCTGGTCAATATGTGTCCACTCCTGACGCAAAACATCCCTCAGTTGGTTTAACGTTATCGGCTGACGTCGTCTGACGCGACGGTCAAACGTATCCCACAAATGTTCTATGGGTGACAAGTCTGGTGACAAAGCAGGCCACGGCAGGGTTTCAATATTGTTCTGCTCCAATAATGTGGTGGAAATCCGAGCAGTATGACACCTGGCGTTGTCCTGTTGGAACAGTGTGACGTTTCTGTTGGCGTTAAAGAACGGCGCAACAACTAGCGCAAGGATCTCATCACAGTACCGCTGGGCGTTTAGGTTCCCGTCCACCACTAACAGTTTAGTGCGACTGCCGAAGGTGATACCGCCCCACGCCATAACGCTTCCGCCCCCGAACAGATCGACCTGACGTACACATGCGTCGGCGTAACGTTCACCGCGTCTGCGATATACCCGCTCTCTGCCATCCGCTCGACGCAAACAGAACCCCGATTCATCGCTAAACATCACCGAATTCCACTGTAACCGAGTCCAGCGAGAACGTTCCGTCGTCCATTCCCGCCTTACGTCACGGTGACGTCGTGTCAGGATGGGTCCAACGTATGGCAGATAGGCACGAATGCCACGTTCACCGAGCCGGTTCCTGACTGTTTGTGCACTGATGCGATTGTTGGTCATCCCAGGAGTAACGGCAGCTGTATGCGTAGCAGGTAGGAACCGGTCACGTAAATGTGACGGTCCTGTTCACGCGTCGTCACACGTGGTCGACCAGATCTTGGACGGTCGTCCACCGATCCATGTGTTCGATAATGTCGAAGTAGACGTGTTATCGTGATCCGCGTAAACCCGAGTCGATTTGCGACGTCACGCTGACGTAAACCGCCGTCAATCATGCCAATGACACGCATTCTCTGATTGCGGTTTAGGCTAGGCATTTTGTTAGAGGTAACAATGGGTATGTAAGGTGTTTTTCCTCGATGATAAGATGATAATGCAATACCAGTACAATAAACCGGTTTTCCGATTTGTACATGTGCAGGAAGTTGTCTTTGTTGAGGAGCACGTGCAAATCGGAAATTCGGCGTTCCAGGATTATCGGGTGTTTATTTACCTGTGTTTATGGTTGACTGACGTTGCAATAAGATACCCAGTACTGATATGTAATAATATATTAAACCTTTCTATGGTTTTATCCGTTTTACGTCATATTTAGTTTGGTATCGTTTCTTTTTTGACTCAGTATATAACAAATGAAAATACGTGAAATATATTCTAGGTATATGCTAAAGAGTTTCCGAACTTATTGTATTAGTGAGTGAGCAGGGGCGGGTACAGGATTTTGCGTTAGGGGAGGTGCAACATATTTGAAGGCTAGCATCTAGGGGGTCCGGGAGCATGCTCCCCCTGAAAAATTTTAAAACAATGGATCCACCAGGTGCATTCTGGGCGTTCTGGTGTATTCTATTAATCAGGGGCGGTTTGGAACTCCTGAGAAAAATGCTGGACCCGCGCATGAAATTTCACCAGACCAACAAGACATGCGTGACAAGTGTTAGAATGTTTTTTGCATATTACATTTTTAATGCAAAATACGGCACATTAGTTACCTATGCTCCGGCGATTTTAAAGCCGCTAGTGGTGAGCGAGTATTTGGTTTAACGGCGCATCAGCACAGTTCAGGCTATATCGCGCCGGGTTAAGTATATTGTAAACAATAGTGTATTAGTGAGTCAATAGTTTTGGATGTAAAAAAGAAAATATCATACGAGTGTTTTGTCTTTATTTGTGTGTAGCTAAATTTACTCAGAAGTTAATGATTAATTTGTAATGGACATCATAGAAACAACAGGTCTTTAATTTCTTCAGTGAGAACGACACAAATTGGCTATGTCCAATATGTGTTCAACTGAAAGACTTTTGATTCGAAGGGAATATTTATAAGCTCCGAATAAAATGGGTTATAACAATTAATTTTGATTGTGAAATGTTGAATTTAATCTAAGAATAGTGTGGACATGCGAGATAAACTGTATGACATGCCCACTCTGGACTGGTAATCCAGGGATCGCAGGTTCGATCCCCCGTCTGACCCTAATGAAATTAAGTCTTTCAGATGGGACGTTAAACCGACGTCTCGTGTCGGTGCTTTACACCGTGCACGTAAAAGAACCAGATGAGACTCTGGAATGGGTCTCTGTCTGTATCATTGCACTATCCTCCAAAATCTAAAATGACTAATCTCTTCAGGAGGCGTCACTCATATGGGCAACCGGTAGCGACGATAAATAAACGTAAAACACACATACTATTTTTACAGACGGATCTGTAGTCCAGTGGTAACACGCTAGACTGGCAATCCAGGGATCGCAGGTTCGATCCCCCGTCTGACCCTAATAAAATTAACAGTCTTTCAGATGGGACGTTAAACCGAGGTCTCGTGTCGATGCGTTACACCGTGCACGTAAAAGAACCAGATGAGACTCTGGAATGGGTCTCCGTCTGTATCATTGCACTATCCTCCAACATCTAAAATAACTAATCTCGTCAGAAGGCGGCGCTCATATGGGCAACGGGTAGCGACGATAAATAAACGCAAAACACACACACATGTATGTAACGTAATTGCTACAGGTTTCGTACATTCGTGTTGCTCAATACATGTATATGTACTTGTCCTCTTCTCCCTGCACCATGACGATGGATTCCGTGAGTAATTAGGTAATGAGAGTGATTAATTTAAAGTTGAACTAATTTGGTTCTCATCCGTACCAAATAAATTTATATAGTCTTATTTTCAGATGCATCTTAAACTAATCCTGTCCGTCGTATTTATCGCGTTTTGTCTCGGTATGATGGCGTCACCTGAAGACACTACTGAGGAGGTAAGTGCGTTTATAACGACTTTTGTCTCGGTATGATGGCGTCACCTGAAGACACTACTGAGGAGGTAAGTGCGTTTATAACGACTTTTGTCTCGGTATGATGGCGTCAGCTGAAGACACTACTGAGGAAGTAAGTGCGTTTATACCTACTTTTGTCTCAGTATGATGCCGTCAGCTGACGACAATATTGAGGAGGTAAGTGCGTTTATAACGACTTTTGTCTCAGTATGATGGCGCCAGCTGTAAGCAACACAAGTACACAAGTACATACCCTAACTGGACGTTGGGGTGCAGTTCCATCCGGTAAGCAACACAAGTACATACCCTAACTGGACGTTGGGGGCAGTTTCGTCCGGTAAGCAACACAAGTATATACCCTAACAGGACGTTGGGGTGCAGTTTCGTCCGGTTATTTGGGGAGGAGGGGGTGCATAAAATAATTTATTTTCGGACGAACCAAGTGAGGTTAAACTATTTGAATTTCTTTTCGTTACGGAGACCGGCCAATTTATCCTATCTTTTGATAAAAGAGAAATGTTAGTGGGGAAACATTCTTCCGAATATTCGTCACCAGATGTTTATCAGAAGATAAGATAAATTTTATATTGAGTCGGCAAGATATCAACAGTACAACACAAGCTCCGAGTGAGCTTTTGAACCGACATACCATTTATGAACATAAGCTGTCATGTACAAGCATCGTCATGACGTCACGAACTGTTTATTTAGCTTAACGCAGTGTATTAGGCATACTGTTTTTACAGACGGATCTGTAGTCCAGTGATAACATAACACGCTGGACTGGTAATCCAAGAATTGCAGGTTCGATCCCCCGACTGACCCTAATAAAATTAACAGTCTTTCAGATGGGACTTTAAACCGATATATGTCTTCTGTTTCAGGATGTACCTAGATATGTCATGGAGAGACCACCGTGTTTGTACAGGCCGCAGACGACGCATACATTTACTCTTCGCGGTGATGTGCAAATTCTGCAAATGTCTTCTCGACGACAAAGTCCATCTAGATTTCCCTATTATCATCTTCTTTATGCTGTTTTGCGACATTGTTGTCCCCTGTTGTGTAAGTATCAAACGTATGGTAGCTGGTTTAGAGCATTTCATCTATTAGTGTTGCCCGAGTGGAAGTCGTGATAGCGCAGTGATAGAGCGTTCGCTCCAGAGGAGTATGCACCGAGTTCGCGACCAGCTGTAGCCGTTATGATTGTGCCTTTAGGCAAGACATTTAAGTTCCACATTCCTTTTCTCTCACCCTCGTGGCGATGTATTTATTATATCAGGAACGAGGTCTCGATAGTGATTAATATAAGTGGTAATAACCTGTTTTGCAATCCAGTGTGTTTTACGTTTATTTATTGTCGCTACCAGATGCCAGAAGCTCAGTGGTCGAGTGATTAAGGTCGCTTTCTTGTATACCACTGTAACCTATCATCACTGAGCCCCGCTCAGACCGTGTCTATTTATATGAAAAAGTTGGCAGTTTCTTACGGATGTTTGTGTACATAGTATTGGTTAACCACTGGAGCCTGCCCAGGAAAGGTGTTGTTAGGTAATCTGCCCGTCGCTCAAATGGGAAACCGGTAGCGAAGTTAAATAAACATAATAATAAAAAAATCGATATTTGTCGATTTTTTTAGAGTGGTTTCGTGTGGCTCTGTGAACGAACGTCAGGGGAGGTAAGTAGAGCCACATATTGGGGCTATATTTAGATGCCGATCAATGTAGGCACATACTAGCCTCTGACATACGTCACTGGTGTCTGCCCAGGGTCTGAGCGTTTAATATTAAAACTGAAATTAAAAAAAAAGCGAAATAATGGACAGAAGGAGAAAACATGAAATAGCGAAAAAGTCATTTCAAGTCTACATCATCAAATCAGTAGTGCATGGGGGGGATCAAACCTGCTAATCCTGGATTGCCTGTCAGACGTGTTAACCCACAGGACTACTGCCTGTCAGACGTGTTAACCACAGGACTACTGCCTGTCAGACGTGTTAACCACAGGACTACTGCCTGTCAGACGTGTTAACCACAGGACTACTGCCTGTCAGATGTGTTAACCACAGGACTACTGCCTGTCAGACGTGTTAACCACAGGACTACTGCCTGTCAGACGTGTTAACCACAGGACTACTGCCTGTCAGACGTGTTAACCACAGGACTACTGCCTGTCAGACGTGTTAACCACAGGACTACATAGTGTGTTTTGCTTTTATTTATCGTCGCTACCGATTGCCCATATTAGCGACACATCCTGAAGAGATTAGTCATTTTTGAGTGTGTAGATTTAGATTGTGTAGATTAGTTTAGGATAGTGCAATGATACAGACAGAGACCGATTTCCAGAGTCTCTTCTGGTTCGTTCTGGCACGGTGTAAAGCACCGACACGAGATCTCGGTTTAACGTCCCATCTGAAACTGTTAATTTTATTAGGGTCAGACAGGGGATCGAACCTGCGATCTCTGGATTACCAGTCCAGCGTATTACCACTGGACTACAGCATTTGTTGTTATCATGAAACGTTTTTATGGTGAGCGACCATTAGACATTACGGTGCTCATCTGTTCGTAAACCTGCTTATTGGGAGGGTTAATAGTTCCAGGGCGATGTCGTACTGAATACGTTTCATTTTTAGCCTGCAAATGGTTGAAGACTTGGGAGTGAATTGTGAACATTCGTGGCCATTTCCTAAGATATGCAAACTCCAAAATGTGATCGATAAAGATGCTCAATGTGTAAGTAGATATACGGTATATCAAGGAGGCATGGCTATGTTTAAGTAGATATACGGTATATCAATGAGGCATGGCTATGTATAAGTATATATACGGTATATCAATGAGGCATGGCTATGTATAAGTAGATATACGGTATATCAAGGAGGCATGGCACTGTATAAGTAGATATACATAGCCATGCCTCGTTGATATAGCGTATAAGTAGATATACGGTATATCAAGGAGGCATGGCACTGTATAAGTAGATATACGCTATATCAACGAGGCATGGCTATGTATAAGTAGATATAAGGTATATCTAGGAGGCATGGCTATGTATAAGTAGATATATGGTATATCAAGGAGGCATGGCTATGTATAAGTATATATACGGTATATCAAGGAGACATGTCTATGTATAAGTAGATATATGGTATATCAAGGAGGCATGGCTATGTATAAGTATACATACGGTACATCAAGGAGGCATGGCTATGTATAAGTAGATATACGGTATATCAAGGAGGTGTGGCTATGTATAAGTAGATATACGGTATACCAAGGAGACATGGTTATGTATAAGTAGATATACGGTATATCAAGGAGACATGGCTATTTATAAGTAGATATATGGTATATCAAGGAGGCATGTATAAGTATATATACGGTATATCAAGGAGGCATGGATATGTATAAGTAGATATATGGTATATCAAGGAGGCATGGTAATGTATAAGTAGATATATGGTATATCAAGGAGACATGGTTATGTATAAGTAGATATATGGTATATCAAGGAGGCATGGTTATGTATAAGTAGATATACGGTATATCAAGGAGGCATGGCTATGTATAGGTAGATATATGGTATATCAATGAGGCATGGTAATGTATAAGTATATATATGGTATGTCAAGGAGGCATGGTAATGTATAAGTAGATATATGGTATATCAAGGAGGCATGGTTATGTATAAGTAGATATATGGTATATCAAGGAGGCATGGTTATGTATAAGTAGATATATGGTATATCAAGGAGGCATGGTTATGTATAAGTAGATATACGGTATATCAAGGAGGCATGGTTATGTATAAGTAGATATACGGTATATCAAGGAGGCATGGTTATGTATAAGTAGATATACGGTATATCAAGGAGGCATGGTATGTATAAGTAGATATAGGTATATCAAGGAGGCATGTAGGTTTGTGCTATGTATAAGTAGATATACGGTATATCAAGGAGGCATGGCTATGTATAAGTAGATATATGGTATATCAAGGAGGCATGGTTATGTATAAGTAGATATATGGTATATCAAGGAGGCATGGTTATGTATAAGTAGATATACGGTATATCAAGGAGGCATGGTAATGTATAAGTAGATATATGGTATATCAAGGAGGCATGGTTATGTATAAGTAGATATACGGTATATCAAGGAGGCATGGTTATGTATAAGTAGATATACGGTATATCAAGGAGGCATGGCTATGTATAAGTAGATATACGGTATATCAAGGAGGCATGGCTATGTATAAGTAGATATACGGTATATCAAGGAGGCATGGCTATGTATAAGTATATATACGGTATATCAAGGAATTTTCGTCCACTATCCGCTGTCACACTAACCGAGATGCTGTATTTATTTTGCTATACCGAACAATCGGCTGTTCTGACTTTATGTTGCATGAAACAACTTTTCAACAAAACATTCTTCGAGACTACGTGAAAACAAGACGGCGGCATAACAAATAAAATCACATTGAAATTGAACGGTAAAGTCCGATTAGCGTGATTTGGTTCCGAATGAGGCTATTCAGGTGAGACATTGACAAATGTCGCCTGCTCGGATATGGCACATTGTGTAGGTGTTGTCACGTGAGGTATAACAAACATGCATAGTTTGTCTCCAATTTATATTTACTGCACACATAGAGTCGCCATTAGTGTTCCGCTAATAAAATAATTGGCATTCTTTTATTTATACATAATATTTATTTTTATGTATACATGTATCAAGTTGATCCGAGTGACTTCTAGAGAATACATATGTTCCGAGTGACTTCTAGAGAACAATCAAGTTCTTCTATAACCATGGGCGACCACTCTTCCAATCGATGGAAGTCATGGATAACTTCCGACGCAGTCCGAAGCTAATAGCCACCATTAGGCTGTGGTGGGGATCATTAACTACAGTCAAACCTGTCTTAAGCAGCCAGCCAAGGGAATCACAGAAAGTGGCTGCTTAGTACAGGTGGCTGCTTAATAGTAGTCAAATGTATCATAAAACAGCATATTGGGAATCTTGAAACTGGCTGCTTAATACAGGTTGGCTGCTTAATGGAGGTGACCATTAACACAGGTTTGACTGTATACATATTATTTGACTGAGGCAGTATTTTAACCAAACTTAAAATGAAAAGAGCTGGGGGTACATATATTGCAGTATGTTGTTTTAAATTGTTATTATTGTTACTCACGAGAAATGTCTGATTTCAGGGGCCTAACAATGTGTATTCAGTCGATAAGAAGTTTTTCGCGACTACCCATGATGCATCCACCACTGTGTGTGATTCTGCAACCAATCATGGATGAGACATGTTAAAATATATGTATATACAATATATTATTGTTGTTGTTTATGAACGGGTTATTTCTTGCGTGTTCTTATATGTTATCGTGGCGTCTGTGGTCCAGTGGTAGAGCTTCGGATTTGGAGTCGAACAGTCCCGGGTTCGATACTCGGTCAGGCCACATATGTAGTGTTATTGAGCATGGCACACATTGCTTAGTACTGGTCAACCGCTTATATTGACTAAGCCTGTCTAGGAAAACATGTCTACGTCACTGCAAGGGGTTTAACATTAATGGAACATAGCCTACATACATGTTCCTATCGCTGGTTACGATCCAAAACATCGTCGTTAGTGGTGTATCGTGAGAATAGTAAATTCATGAGAATTGAAAATCCGCTCGTTGCCACGTATGAGGCTCACACTACAGGTATAAGAATGGAATCCACATTCCAATTTACTATGCAGCAGAGTTTTGGAGAGAACAAAGGGCCCGACTCTGCTAGGGGGAGGGGGGGAGGTGTTTTCCGGAGGCATGCCCAATCGGACAATTTAGAAATTCAAATGCTCTGAAACACCATTTTCTTCAGTAAAGACAAACACACATAATGATAGTTTGGCTCAGTATTCCCACGTTATTTGTCCTACTAATAATATATTTTAACACAGCTGTCAGTTTTTGAGAGGGGTTTCGAGGTATTACCCCCCAAGGAATTTGTGGCAACAACAACGTCTTAGAAGGAATTTCCGATCATCTAATCAAGTCTTTGCGATTAACATGTTTGACAACGGTGGTTTGAAGGGGGAACTCTTATCAAAAAAGTCCACCATGTGGAAGTCATGATAGCACAGTGGATGCGCGTTCGCTTCAGGTGCAAAAGGTCCGGAGTTCGAGCCCCGCTGGAGCCGTTATGACTGTGCCCTTAGGCAAAGCATTTAAATACCACGTTGCCTCTTCTCTCTCCCTCGTGGCGATGGATTCCATCAGAAATGAGGTCTCGAGTGATAAATATAAGTTGAAAGAACTTGTTTCGCAATCGAGCTAAAATAAATTTGTATAAACTAAAGTCCACCCCCAGTATGAATGCTTGAGAAAAAACACCTTTAGTGTATTTCAAATGTTACTGTTCGTTATACAGAGCCTTCGTTAAACCCTCAGACCCTGGGCAGACATCAGTGATGCGCAGGCTGGTACGTGCCTACATTGATCGCACATCTAAAATATAGCCCAACTATGTGGCTCTAGTTACCTCCCCTGACGTTCGTCCACAGAGCCACACGAAACCACTCTAGAAATAATTTTTTTAAATTATTTAGGTTTATTTAACTTCGCTACCGGTTGCCCATTTGAGCGACGGGCAGTTTACCTAACACCTTTCTGGGCAGGCTCCAGCGGCTAACCAATACTATGTACACCAACATCCGTAAGAATCTGCCAATTGTTTCATATAAATGAGACACGGTCTGAACGGGGCTCGTACCCGTGACCATCGGTTTTATTCAAGTCAGCGACAGTGACAACTCGGCCACGAGAGGAGCTCATTGAACGATTTGTTATCCTTTTATACATCAGAGCATCATCTGATGTACATGTCAACAAAGCTTGAAGACGTAATGTTTGCACACGGTACTCGCCAGATAGACCAAATCCCTCCTTCAATGCCGGAGAGTATTATTGCAACGTGTGAAGTGAGTTGCCTATCAAGCAGGTCATGTATGGAGGCAAACATTGTTAGTCCTCCATCAGATGGGGGTTAAATGTAATGAGGGAAACATCAGATGGGGGTTAAATGTAATGAGGGAAACATCAGATGGGGGTTAAATGTAATGAGGAAACATCAGATGGGGGTTAAATGTAATGAGGAAACATCAGATGGGGGTTAAATGTAATGAGGAAACATCAGATGGGGGTTAAATGTAATGAGGAAACATCAGATGGGGGTTAAATGTAATGAGGAAACATCAGATGGGGGTTAAATGTGATGAGGGGAACATCAGATGAGGTTAAATGTGATGAAGGAACATCAGATGGGGGTTAAATGTGATGAGGGAAACATCAGATGGGGGTTAAATGTGATGAGGGAACATCAGATGGGGGTTAAATGTGATGAGGGGACATCAGATGGGGGTTAAATGTGATGAAGGAACATCAGATGGGGTTAAATGTATGAGGGGAACATCAGATGGGGGTTAAATGTGATGAGGAAACATCAGATGGGGGTTAAATGTGATGAGGGGACATCAGATGGGGGTTAAATGTAATGAGGGAAACATCAGATGGGGGTTAAATGTAATGAAGGAACATCAGATGGGGGTTAAATGTGATGAGGGAAACATCAGATGGGGGTTAAATGTGATGAGGGGACATCAGATGGGGGTTAAATGTAATGAGGAAACATCAGATGGGGGTAAATGTAATGAGGAAACATCAGATGGGGGTTAAATGTAATGAGGAAACATCAGATGGGGGTTAAATGTAATGAGGAAACATCAGATGGGGGTTAAATGTAATGAGGAAACATCAGATGGGGGTTAAATGTAATGAGGAAACATCAGATGGGGGTTAAATGTGATGAGGGGAACATCAGATGAGGTTAAATGTGATGAAGGAACATCAGATGGGGGTTAAATGTGATGAGGGGAACATCAGATGGGGGTTAAATGTGATGAGGAAACATCAGATGGGGGTTAAATGTGATGAGGAAAACATCAGATGGGGGTTAAATGTGATGAGGGGACATCAGATGGGGGTTAAATGTGATGAGGGGAACCGAGTTCCACTTTGGTCGCTACTTCCTTGCTGGGATCTTGTCCGCTGTACTGAAAAGCATTATGTACTGGTCAAATTTACCATGTACCCATATGTGCTTTACAGAGCACAATGCGAAGTAGACTAACCCATTCAACACCAAGTAACTGACATGGACTAGTCCATGCTATTTTTAGATTAGATGACAGTTTAGCCACTTGACTTCAATGGTGTACAGATAGTTAAGCCACAAGTGTCCATTGGATGACAGTTTAGTCACCTGGCTTCAATGGTGTGCAGATAGTTAAGCCACAAGTGTGCATTAGATGACAGTTTAGTCACCTGACTTCAATGGTGTGCAGTCAGAATGTCACAGCTGAGAGGTCACTTCCAACCAGTTACAATGGAAGATGACCTCATGGGTATGTTTCATTACCTTTCTGTTGCAGATCTCAAGTTATTCGTGCTATTTTATTTTTGTAGTTCCTTTATCAATGAATATTCATATGAGATTGTCACTCTTACGTCCGTTTATATGCCTGCCAATTTGGAAAGTCTTCGTTTGTTTGTTTGGGTTTTACACATTTTCAAAAAAGTTCAAATAACAACACCTTTCCTGGGCAGGCTCAAACGGTTAACAAGTACTTGGTGTACCTCTGTAAGAAACAGCCAACATATTCATATAAATGAGACACGGTCTGAGCGAGGCTCGAACCTGTGACCATCAGTGATGATAGGCTACAGTAGTATACAAGTCAACGACCGTAACCACTCGACCACAGAGGCGGACTGGAAGATCTTTGATAATCGAAAATCAAATGATTTACTAATATATCCATCTATTCCTACTTTTTGCGACTGTAGCTTCGATTAATCATATTTAATTCCTCGATTCAATTTACATATACATGTATAGTACAAGACATGACAATTTCAAGAAAAGCAAACAGGTCGGTCCATAAGTTCTAGCAACATTAGTTACGGAACTTCCCGATTTGTATGTAACTCTATTACAGAGTGGCTGTCCGATTAGCGCAGTGGTTAGCACACTCGCTATCCCCAATGCAACCCGGGTTCGATTCTCAGACCGGGAAGTATGTGAGATGGTACACGGTGCTCACCAGATCGAACAAGTGGGTTTTCTACGGGTACTCCGGTTTCCTCCCACACGAATGACCACATATACGCTTTCACCCACGCCAACGAAAGTGATTAATATAAGTTGTTAAAACTTGCTTCGCAATCGTTGTAAAATAAATAAAGTTTCAGATTCAAATTCACATATTTTTACGGTCACAGGTAAATTATCATTGCTGGCTTGCATTTGCAGTATTATCACAGAAATAAATATTGTATAGACACACAGCTGTTTCAAGCACCTTCTTGTCCAAGAGTTATAACCGCTATTCAAAGTTACTCCCCGTCACAACAGATCCATTTTAATACCGGCTCTTCTAATTACCTCCTCTGGCATACAGAACACAGGGTTTACAGGCTTAATGGCGTCCTCCCCTAGTAATGACAGTCCGGTAATACCAAATAATGTATGGAAGGGATCAACCTGCAAAATACAAGGGAGGTCAGTATGGCAAACACACACACACATTATATGTCGTGTCTAGCAAGGGAGGTCAGTATGGCAAACACACACACACACACACATTATATGTCGTGTCTAGCAAGGGAGGTCAGTATGGCAAACACACACACACACACACATTATATGTCGTATCTAGCAAGGGAGGTCAGTATGGCAAACAAACAAACAAACAAACAAACAAACACACAAACAAACAAACAAACAAACACACAAACAAACAAACAAACAAACAAACACCACAAACCACACACACACATTATATGTC
>CM026400.1:46405065-46434797 GCA_014843695.1 Archivesica marissinica
CCCTTGCAGTTCAGCCTGAGGCCGTGAGGTGCGCAGTATCCGTGTGTGCCACGGGGAGGCACTGCAGAGGGCTTGTCTACAGAGAGGCTATGTACCGGCAGGGAATACTTACGCACTATGCTTCCGTTTCACCTAGAACTAGGCTATCCAGCGGTGGAGGCTGAAAGCGGAGGGTGACAAGCACACGACACACAGCGGACCACACTTCGCATCAATAAACCAATTTACACACTATAAGCATATAACGGCATACAAGCATATAACGGCATATAAGCATATAACAGCATATAAGCATATAACGGCATATAACGGCATATAAGCATATAACGGCATATAAGTATATAACGGCATATAAGCATATAACGGCATATAAGCATATAACGGCATATAAGCATATAACGGCATATAAGCATAAAACGGCATATAAGCATATAACGGCATATAAGCATATAAGCATATAACGGCATATAAGCATATAACGGCATATAAGCATATAACGGCATATAACGGCATATAAGCATATAACGGCATATAACGGCATTTAAGCAGGCGTAGTTACTTACACTATTATATTATCGTTTGGCTCGTGGTTATGGTCGTTTACTTCAAATCACGTGCACGTTCACCGCTGTAGGTTCGAACCCCACTCGGGGTGTTGTCGAATTCTTGCATGTGAGTAAGTTATCCGACTGGCTTGCGGATGGTTGGTGGTTCTACATGGGCACTTGTCTGTCAATGAAATACTACTCAGAGGGGCACACGGGTCGTCTTCCTCCAGCAATAATAGCTAAACAGTCGCCATATGACCTAAGCTGTTGGTGTGGTGTCTTTAAACCACAGAAACAAACAAACATTATATAAACATTTCATTCCTGAGTTGGCACTATGAAAAATATGACCCCTCGAAGCATGAATAGTAAACTCTGCTGACGCATCGGTTAATAATTATGTTCTTGTGGTGATAATTTTCATATTGCCCACTCAGGAATGCAATATTTATTGTATTATACAGAACCCTTGTGCAAGTATCTGAAAAGAAAACTGGTTACAGCAAACAATCAAGATTCCAGATGAATTGTCTATATAATCTGTCAGTATCTAGAAGTTTCTATTTATGCATTTCAAAATGCGTCTACTTATTAAGAGACGCGCTTTGTTCTTATCCCAATGAGCGTTTTATTGGTACAGACTGGAAGCCAAAGAAAACCAATACAACCGAAAATATTGTCCAGTTAATATTATCTCGGAGGCGAATAGTAAATACTATTAACTGTTGGTATATGATAATTTTACATCAGAGTTGGCTTTCTTCTGCTGGGAAGAACAGTATTTCTCCCTTCCATGGGAAGAAACGTGGGAGGAAGGGACACCTTTCTTCGCATAATGCTTTAATTGGAAGAAACTAGAAAAAAGCTGGGAATAAAGGTGTGTTACTTACTGCATCATTGTCAGCAATTATACCTCACAGTATAACATTTACAGAAGCTAAGAGAAAAATATTTACATTAAAATCAGCACAATAGTCTCACATTTATTAATCATTACATTTTAACTAAACGCGTGGTTTTTCCATTTCTTCCCACGTATTTCTTCCGTATCGGAAATAACTGGGTAAAAACATTATGTTATTTGGTTTGTTGCCATGGTTACCAGGCATGCTTCTGGAAATGGAGCGTTTCTTCTGTATCTTGTATTATCCTCCAAAAATATAAAATGACTTTAATATACTTCTGGAAACGTCGTCCCGATTAACAAGGTTGCGACGATAATTAAACGTAAAAATCAACAAAAAACAAAAGATAAAACAAAAAGAAATAAATCCGCTAATGATTCTATATAAATGGGAAATTCGTAAATCCACTCTGTCAATAAATTGAATAATATTAAATGAAGTGTTGAAATGTCTATCATTGTTTTTCGTCTGCGTTCCCGTCCTTGTATGCAAAGGCCGTAGGTAACAATGCATAGGCAACCAACGCGTCCTCTCTCATAATGTGGCTGTAGTTCAGTTGAGTACTTGACATCACGATGCAAGTGTGAGGCCATGTTAGTCTGAATGAATCCATTCCCTACCCCTCATAGTAGCCTTATCATGCACCCCGTGTTCTGAAACAGACTGCCACATAGTCTTCTGTTTAGCGTTTATTTATCGTCACTCCCATGGTATTTGGGGGTAACACCAGAAGTATTTAGCAATTTTATTTTATAGAGTTTAATACAAGATACAGAATAGTTCTCAATTGCAGAGGTATCCCTTGTTCATATACAGTCTGTCTCGTATTGCACTGACACATTGGATCCGAAATACTTAATAATAGCACTATGGTGGGACTGGGGCTCGAACTCATACCCATAGATATGCCCTTAAACGTGTTGACCAATGGACCACTGATCAGCCGCCAAATTGTTTATTTGCCAGCAACTCTAGACTATTTCATGTACCAATGCCTTCTTATGATTACGTCCCCTTGATTGACAGTACGCACATGTTTATATTTCATATAAATACGACATTCAATCATTTGTTCTCTCGTCCACATGGGCTCCAGCGTACAATGGTCGCAATCATTTGTTCTCTCGTCCACATGGGCTCCAGCGTACAATGGTCGTAATCATTTGTTCTCTCGTCCACATCGGTCGAGTGGTTAAAGTCGCTGACTTGTATACCACTGTAGCCATCACGGGTTTGAGCCTCGGTCAGACCGTGTCTCTTTATATGAAAAAAATTGCAGTTTGTTACGGAGGTGGTTCAACAAGTACTATTTAACCGCTGGAGCCTGCCCAGGAATGATGTTGTAGGTATTATAACCGCCATTGATATAGCCACAAATGGTGCTGACGAAGGCATAAAATCAGAACAAACAAACGATAGCATACATGTTGTATAATGTACCTATTCATAATAGTCATTGAAAGGGTAAGCTGTATCACGCATACAAAGAGGTTACATGCGTTATTACCTATAACAACATCCATGCTCAACCGAAGAGATTCTAAGCAACAGTAAGGGACAAAATATTGAAATTACAAATCGTCGATTTTGTTCGTTATTACTCTATTTTGAAAACCACAGTAAAGTACATAATTATTTATCTATACAAATGTATCAAATGTTTTCGAAAATGAACTAAGCATAACTATCTCGCTCACATGAGATACTTGGTTAAAGCTACCTGTAGTTAATGAACTAAGCATATATATCTCGCTCACATGAGATACTTGGTTAAAGCTACCTGTAGTTAATGAACTAAGCATATATATCTCGCTCACATGAGATACTTGGTTAAAGCTACCTGAAGTTAATGAACTAAGCATATATATCTCGCTCACATGAGATACTTGGTTAAAGCTACCTGTAGTTAATGAACTAAGCATATATATCTCGCTCACATGAGATACTTGGTTAAAGCTACCTGAAGTTAATGAACTAAGCATATATATCTCGCTCACATGAGATACTTGGTTAAAGCTACCTGTAGTTAATGAACTAAGCATATATATCTCGCTCACATGAGATACTTGGTTAAAGCTACCTGAAGTTAATGAACTAAGCATATATATCTCGCTCACATGAGATACTTGGTTAAAGCTACCTGAAGTTAATGAACTAAGCATAGATTTCTCGCTCACATGAGATACTTGGTTAAAGCTACCTGTAGTTAATGAACTAAGCATAGACATCTCGCTCACATGAGATACTTGGTTAAAGCTACCTGAAGTTAATGAACTAAGCATATATATCTCGCTCACATGAGATACTTGGTTAAAGCTACCTGAAGTTAATAATTATGCGAGTACATGTATGGGAAAGCATAAGCGGTTCGTCAGGGGTCACTTGGTACCTTGATGAACAACAGATCCTAATTCACTGAGTGAACATTCGTGAAATTACCCATTCTCTTCTATGTTCTCTAGAAAGTATATCACTTCATTGTATTAGAAGAGGCTCCAGTTAATTTACAGGCACCTTAACGAGTAAAAAACACACAGGGCACACGGGTCAGATCCAAAATACGGGAGATCATTCACAGAAACACGCTAAGATGTTGGGTGGGTCATTTTGAATTGGTACTGAACAGAGATGACAATCGAGGCAGACAGCTGTCATTCACTCTTGACATTGATACGCTGAACAGAGATGACCCATCCATCGAGTCAGAACTCCTTAATATTGAAGACACCAGGCATGCAGTTAAGTCGTTGGAGACAAGGAACATATGGAGAAGAACAAGAAGAATCAATAGTAAAGGCAGAGGAAGGAATAATCCCAACAATACTGATAGTAACACTGCGGAACATTTCAAACTCTGAATCAACTCTAAGACATGTGGGGAAAGGGTTTCATCGCCCAACGGACATAGCAAGATGAACTTACGGACTAAACCAATGAGGGACCTCGCTGGCTTTTCTATGATCTACCTGGGCAGATTCATCCATAAATGTATAGTGGTCCTTTCAGTTGAATATTGCGTCATGATAAATGTATAGTGGAACTTTCAGTTGGATGTTGCGTCATGATAAATGTATAGTGGTCCTTTCAGTTGGATGTTGCGTCATGATACATATGATTTTTTGTTTTACCCATTGGATATACTGTAGGATATCTGTCTAGATATAGTAACATAATAATTATAAGATAAGAACGTGGAAGAAATTGTTGGCTTGTAGTTCCAAGGAAACAACGATAAAAACAGAGGAAACAATTTAAAAGGACCTACATACTTTTGAAGAGTATTCAGCGGCACTAACTGACTGATGTCCCTCATTGAAGAGGACTAATGCTGTCAGGAACAAGATTAGATGGCATATACTATATATAACAAAGAGGTCAATGTGCACATAGGAAATATGTGGCCTGATGCAGACCAGGTATGTGGGTTATACAATATACGTCAAAGCTTCCGATTGGTGGAGTTGAAGACATGTCTGAGAATTTACCAATCAAATCATGTGAACTGTAGTCTGAGATTTGAGCAAGATTCTATAACACCCAGACATATGTTCGTGTTATGTCTGCTCAATGAGCGCATAAATATATAGAGCACCACAGTTATATGCATACTTCTTTGATATGATTAAAGCTTTCGATAGCGTCCGTAGGACAACAACGTAATAGATCTTATGATCTCATTACGGACGCAGACAAGAGCATCGCAACCATTCAGCTGATTTGCAGGAACGTCAACGCCAAACTCATATAACACTATAGTACAGGAACTTCAACGCCAACCTCATATAACACTATAATACAGGAACTTCAACGCAAACTCATATAACACTATAGTACATGAACGAGGAACACAAACTCATATAACACTATAGTACATGAACAAGGAACACATACTATTGTAACACTATAGTACATGAATGAGGAACACACACTCATATAACACTATAGTACATGAACAATGAACACAAACTCATATAACACTATAGTACATGAACAATGAACACAAACTCATATAACACTATAGTACATGAACGAGGAACACATACTCATATAACACTATAGTACATGAACGAGGAACACAAACTCATATAACACTATAGTACATGAACGAGGAACACAAACTCATATAACACTATAGTACATGAACGAGGAACACAAACTCATATAACACTATAGTACATGAACAAGGAACACATACTCATATAACACTATAGTACATGAACAATGAACATAAACTCATATAACACTATAGTACATGAACAAGGAACACACACTCATATAACACTATAGTACATGGACGAGGAACACACACTCATATAACACTATAGTACATGAACAATGAACACAAACTCATATAACACTATAGTACATGAACGAGGAACATATACTCATATAACACTATAGTACATGAACAAGGAACACACACTCATATAACACTATAGTACATGGACGATGAACACACACTCATATAACACTATAGTACATGAACAATGAACACAAACTCATATAACACTATAGTACATGAACGAGGAACACAAACACATATAACACTATAGTACATGAACGAGGAACACAAACTCATATAACACTATAGTACATGAACAAGGAACACATACTCATATAACACTATAGTACATGAACGAGGAACACAAACTCATATAACACTATTGTACATGAACGAGGAACACAAACTCATATAACAATATAGTACATGAACGAGGAACACAAACTCATATAACACTATAGTACATGAACGAGGAACACATACTCCATATAACAATATAGTACATGAACGAGGAACACATACTCAAATAACACTATAGTACATGAACGAGGAACACAAACTCATATAACACTATAGTACATGAACGAGGAACACATACTCCATATAACTGTAACAAAATGAAAGTGACCATGTTAACTAATGTGTAGTTGGGCCTCTTTATCAATGGATTTCAGAGCATTTTGCCGTACCATTGAAACATTTATTCAGTGATTTTATCATAAATTGGGACGAATGTATCTATACCAGATAAAGGACAGTGGTGTATTATTATATATCACTTATAAGGGAAATTCCCGTTTATTTGATATAAATCCGACTAGTATTAGCAGATTTGGGTTTATTCTTTTCAAATCACTGTTCCCTTTATTAGTGAAATTAACCTCCAGGGCCTGATAAGAACGCGCAGTCAATATGGTATGTTTCATATCGGCTGATAAAATGCATGGAAAAAGCGTGCGTATACTCAGGTGAAGGCTCTATATAAATTCGGTCCCGTACAGCGCACTGACATTGCTTTCGAAACATCACACTTGAATTTTGTGGAATTGTACATGCGACAGATTTGGGTATGTAAAAATATATTATATTGTTCGTAGTTGTCATTAGGTTATTTTATCTGAACGTCGTCTAAAGCAACTGTCCGAGACGTTACCAGAAACATGTTGTAGTAAATCGTTATTAAATGTGATTCTAGTGGTTTACGACGATGGATATCTACTGTTCATTTAAGGTGTATCCGATGATGAACCATAGCCACACCAGGGTGTTTCTGTGGTAACGCACGGACTGAGGGTACAAATCTCCCTTCATTTGATCTCCCTTACAGTGATCTCCCTTAAAGTTGTTGGATGATAGGGGATACTTTTACACAATACATATGGGGTTATTGTATACTTGAGATACTAGTGGGCAATTGACTATATTGTCGTTGGGCTATAAGATAGCTGTGTAACAGACCTTAACATATAGTTACCGGATATGTGAGATCCCGTGGTACATTAGTAGTATTCCTACAGTTGAAGTAGATGAGTGTATTCCTACAGTGAAGTAGATGAAGTGTATTCCTACAGTGAAGTAGATGAGTGTATTCCTACAGTGAAGTAGATGACAGTGTATTCCTACAATTGAAGTAGATGAGTGTATTCCTACAGTGAAGTAGATGAGTGTATTCCTACAGTTGAAGTAGATGAGTGTATTCCTACAGTTGAAGTAGATGAGTGTATTCCTACAGTTGAAGTAGATGAGTGTATTCCTACAGTTGAAGTAGATGAGTGTATTCCTACAGTTGAAGTAGATGAGTGTATTCCTACAGTGAAGTAGATGAAGTGTATTCCTACAGTGAAGTAGATGAAGTGTATTCCTACAGTGAAGTAGATGATAGTGTATTCCTACAGTTGAAGTAGATGACAGTGTATTCCTACAGTTGAAGTAGATGATAGTGTATTCCTACAGTTGAAGTAGATGATAGTGTATTCCTACAGTTGAAGTAGATGATAGTGTATTCCTACAGTTGAAGTAGATGATAGTGTATTCCTACAGTTGAAGTAGATGATAGTGTATTCCTACAGTGTTGAAGTAGATGATAGTGTATTCCTACAGTGAAGTAGATGATTGTGTATTCCTACAGTGAAGTAGATGAGAGTGTATTCCTACAGTGAAGTAGATGACTGTGTATTCCTACAGTGTTGAAGTAGATGAGAGTGATAGACACTTGAAGTAGTTGAGCATAGAGAGTGAGCTTTTAGAGATCATGCAACAGTAATAGATATATGCAGTGATAGACACTTGAAGTAGTATATTTGAAGTGCATTAATAGTTACTGGAGTGTAATTGATCATGGCCAGTTCATTAAAGGAGTTAGCCGAGATGGGTGAACAGTTAGGATATGAAGGTGAGAGCTTGCGTAAGTTTATTAAGGATGAACAAGCTAGAGAAATAGAAGAAAGAGTCCAAGAGAGAGAAGCTGAGAAGCTTAAGAAAGAGTTAGAGTTAGAGTCTCAGAAGATAGAAGCTCATAAGTTAGAGAAGGAGAAAGAGTTAGAGTTTCAGGGGATAGAACAAGCTAGAGAAAGAGAAGAAAGAGTTCAAGAGAGAGAAGCTGAGAAGCTTAAGAACGAATTAGAGCGGAGTCGCCATCAGCAACAGTTAGAACTGCTTGAACTCCAACATAGACAAGGTCTAGAGTTGGCAGCAAATGATAGGACTAGAGGGCATGGAGCAGAAGGCGGAGAGAGTAGATTTATTAAAGGACCTAAACTACCATATTTTGATCAGGATAAGGATAACATGGATAGTTACTTGTCTAGATTTGAGCGGTATGCTGAGGCACATAAATGGCATAGAGATCAGTGGTCTTTACATCTTAGTGCATTGCTTAAGGGTAAAGCGTTAGATGTGTACTGTAGATTACCTAATGATGATGCTAGTAATTACGACGCCTTAAAAGCTGCATTGCTTAAGAGGTTTGAATTAACGGAGGATGGATTTAGAAAGAGGTTTAAGCAGAGTAAGCCAGAGGTAGGAGAAACCTTTGTTCAGTTTATGAGAAGGTCGAAGAATTATTTAGATCGATGGTTTCAGTTGGGGAAGGTAGATCAGACGTATGAGGCAGTATTAGATTATCTTTTAAGGGACCAGTTGTTGACTATTTGTAGCCAAGATTTGTATGTATTCTTGAGAGAGAAGAAGATTGAGAATGTTGAGGAAATGTCTGTACAAGCAGATTTGTTTGCAGAAGCTAGAGGAAGCTGTGTGCGTGTAGTTCGAGATAGTAGAGATAGAGATAGGACCAGTTTTAGTGAACAGAAGTATCGGACTAAGTATAGTGGTAGTCAAAGTAGCAACCAAACTTATTGGAAATGTTCATACTGCAGTGGAAATCATAAGTCAGTAGATTGTAGACGGAAGGACAGTAAGGGTCACCGAGTAGCAGCTATTGAGGATGATAGAAATATGGCAGAGACCGACATGTTGTCAGCCGGGGCGACAACCACATTCTATCAGAATGATAGAGGTAGTAGTTCCTTTAGAGGATATAGAGGTAATAATAACGGAGGTTATAATAGAGGTAGTTATTCATTTAGAGGTAATCGTGGTAACCATGATGGAAGTAGTCAGAGAAGCCGTAGTATCCAGAGAAATAGTAGAGGACAGTATAGAGGACGTGGTAGGAGTGAGTCCAAAAGGTCAGATAGTTCTTGTTGTGTGCAAGATGAACCTAGCTTAGGATCATGTATGGAGTTAGCTAAATGTCCTACAGCATTAGGTAGTGTTAATGACCAGGCCGTTACGGCAATGAGAGATACGGGAGCAACATGTGTTGTAGTTAAAAAAGACTTAGTGTTACCTAAGCAATACACAGGTAGACAGAGATGTTGCAAATATATTGATGGGACAAAACGGTGTTTTCAGGTAGCGATCATAAAGGTGGATTGTCCGTATTTGTCCGGCACAACGGAGGCATTGTGCATGGATACGCCACTGTATGAGTTAGTGATCGGTAACGTCAAAGGAGCTCAGAGTAGTGACATAGATGTATTAGCGGTAGAGACCAGGGGTCAACATAAGGCGGTAGCAAAGCCTTATAAGAAATTGATTGTACCAGATAAGGTTCTAGATATATCCAAGGGAGAGTTTCTAGTGTTACAGAGAGAGAGGATAAGACTTTAGAGGTTCTAAAAGGGAAAGCAGAGAGTAGAACCATTAGCAAACATAAAGGTGGTGGTAGAGTAGGATTTCTGTGGAAGAATAGATTACTCTACAGAGAATTTGAGCTTAAGGATGGTAAAAAGGTGTACCAACTAGTTGTACCAGTGAAATGTAGAGAGTCGGTACTTAAAGTGGGTCATGAAGCTTTAATGGCAGGGCATCTGGGTATTAGAAAGACTATCGATAGGGTGGTATCGGAGTTTTATTGGCCGGGAATCATCTCGCATGTATCGAGATATTGTCATTCATGTGACATCTGTCAACGAACCATACCCTTAGGGAAAGTAACGAAGGTGCCGTTAGGTCATATGCCATTAATTGAAACGCCATTTAAGAGGGTAGCAGTGGATATTGTAGGACCCATAGAACCTATGACAGACAAGAAAAATAGATATATTCTAGTGATGGTAGATTATGCCACTAGGTATCCTGAGGCAATCGCATTGCCTAGCATTGAGACAGAGAGAGTAGCAGAGGCTTTAGTGGACATGTTTAGTAGATTAGGGGTCCCTGAAGAAATGTTAACAGACTGTGGAGTGCAGTTTACATCAAGGTTGATGAATGAAGTTAGTAGGTTGTTGTCAATGAGACAAATAACCACTAGCCTATATCATCCTATATGTAACGGTCTCGTAGAGAAGTTTAATGGCACGATGAAGCGAATGTTAAGGAGCATGTGTAGCGAGAGACCGAAAGATTGGGACAAATATCTAAGCGCAGTGTTGTTCGCTTATAGAGAAGTTCCACAGGAGAGTATGGGGTTTTATCCCTTTGAAATGTTGTATGGAAGACGAATCAGAGGACCGATTAGCATTTTAAGAGAGTCATGGTCTGGTGAGGTTAGAGATGAAGAGATAAAGAGTACGTACCAGTATGTGGTGGACTTGAGAGAGAGATTGGAGGATACGTGTAAGGTAGCACAGGAGGAGTTGAGTAAGGCTAAGTTTCGACAAAGGAAGTATTACAATAGAAAAGCTAGAGTACGTAGATTCAAGGAAGGTAGCAAGGTGTTGGTGTTACTTCCTGTAGACCACAACAAACTTTTGTTGAGATGGAAAGGTCCATTTGTAGTTACGGAGGTAAAGAATGAGTTAGACTATGGTGTAGACATAGATGGGAAGGTCAAATCCTTCCATGCGAACATGTTAAAAGAATATTTGGACAGAGTAGAGGTACCCAGTAAGGAAATGGGAGCATTATAGGTAGTTGGTGTAACTAGTGTTATGGAGGAAGATGAGGTAGTGGAGAATATAGGTGACCTGAATCAGGAGTCCATATAAATTCAGTTGGAATGTCCATTAGGGTTAGGACAGGAGTCTGTCAAGGATGTTGACATTTGTAACTCTCTGTCAGCAACTCAGAGAGAAGAGGTACATGGGATGTTAAGAGAGTTCTCATCCACATTAAGTGACATGCCGGGTACAACTCATTTAATTGAGCATGACATTCAGTTAAACACTGGAGGGCCACTTAGGATTAAAGGATACCCAGTTCCTTATCATTCTAGGGAGGTTGTCAATGCGGAGGTACAGAAAATGTTGGATATGGGCGTTATTGAAGAATCTAACGCACCATTTTCCTCTCCTATAGTCATGATTAGGAAGAAGGACGGGAGCATGCGATTTTGCATTGACTTCCGGCAATTGAATAAGGTCACGGTGTTTGATACCGAACCAATGCCAAATATAGAGGAGATATTTTCCAAATTGGCCAAATATAAGTACTTCTCAAAAATCGATTTATCTAAGGGGTACTGGCAAGTTCCGCTTACCGAGAACGCCAATAATATGACGTCATTTCAAACGTCAGAGGGTTTATTCCGATTTAGAAAAATGCCGTTTGGGTTAGTCACTGCACCAGCTACATTTTGTAGACTAGTTCGCAAGGTATTGAAAGGATTAGATTGTGCCGACAGTTTTGTCGATGACATCCTGATCTTTTCAATAGATTGGGAAACGCATCTGATAGCGTTACGACAAGTCTTAGATAGACTAAGAGGTGCTAGATTGACGGCTAACCCTGCTAAATGTTCGATAGGGTATCAGAACATCGAGTGCTTGAGCCATGTGATTGGGGAGTCCCAGACTTTGAGGCCTGTGCAATCTAAGATTGAGGCAATTCAAAAAGCTGACCGGCCTACCACTAAGAAAGGGGTGAGGTCATTTTTAGGTGTGGTGGGATTTTATAGGAGATTTATCCCCAACTTTTCTGCGGTTGCGGCCCCTCTTAGTGATCTGACTAAGAAGGTGATGCCAAACCAGGTCATCTGGGAAGAAAGTCATGAAAGGGCTTTCAACACTTTGAAAGAGAGACTAGTGGGTCCGCCCATTTTAAAACTTCCCGAATTAGACGTTCCATTTATTCTGAGGACCGATGCGTCCGAATTAGGATTGGGGGCAATCTTGTTGCAAGACCAGGAAGGGCAAACTATGCCAATTGCTTACGCCAGTAGAAAGTTGCTGGCCAGGGAAAAGAATTATTCAGTTATTGAAAAGGAATGTTTGGCCGTTGTATGGGGTGTTGCAAAATTCCATAGGTATCTGTTTGGCAAGGAATTTATGCTGGAAACGGATCATCAGCCGTTGCTCTACATGAATAAGTCCAAACTAACCAACTCTAGGGTTATGAGATGGGCCTTACAACTTCAACCATATAGGTTTAGAATAAAGGCCATACAAGGAAAGGACAATGTAGGCGCAGACTATTTGAGTAGGGTAGGACATAAGTAGGCAGTATGTATATAGAAGTGCTATGGAAACGGTATAGTGTAGTATATTCGTATCTTGTAAACGGTACGGTAGAGATTTAATTCTCTAAGATAGGTGGTAAATAGCCTCGCTATGAGAGGAAGGTATTCTTTCATTGTGTAATGTTAAATAAAAGTAAACACTTTTACCCCGGGAAGGAACGTATGTAACAAAATGAAAGTGACCATTTTAACTAATGTGTAGTTGGGGCCTCTTTATCAATGGATTTCAGAGCATTTTGCCGTACCATTGAAACATTTATTCAGTGATTTTATCATAAATTGGGACGAATGTATCTATACCAGATAAAGGACAGTGGTGTATTATTATATATCACTTATAAGGGAAATTCCCGTTTATTTGATATAAATCCGACTAGTATTAGCCGATTTGGGTTTATTCTTTTCAAATCACTGTTCCCTTTATCAGTGAAATTAACCTCCAGGGCCTGATAAGAACGCGCATTCAATATGGTATGTTTCATATCGGCTGATAAAATGCATGGAAAAAGCGTGCGTATACTCAGGTGAAGGCTCTATATAAATTCGGTCCCGTACAGTGCACTGACATTGCTTTCGGAACATCACACTTGACTGTTGTGGAATTGTACATGCGACAGATTTGGGTATGTAAATATATATTATATTGTTCGTAGTTGTCATTAGGTTATTTTATCTGAACGTCGTCTAAAGCAACTGTCCGAGACGTTACCAGAAACATGTTGTAGTAAATCGTTATTAAATGTTGATCTAGTGATTTACGACGATGGATATCTACTGTTCATTACATACATAATAATTAACTAATAACTACTGTTGAATCCAGTGTTGAATATATGGCTGGGGCAGGGTGGTGATCAGCTGTTATTGAAAGGGGTGTCATGTACGCTCAAATTGCAGGAGCGGGGTAATAGGTTATCGAGTGGTTCTAAGTTTGTGTATATATATATATAGATATACCATATGAGGTCATGATGGGTACGGAGTCGTTGTATATTTAGACCGTGAAGGTCACCATGTGTATTGAGTCTATATAGACGTGTGCGTATCGATGTCTAAGCATTATGGTAACTATTGTCTTGTTGTTGTACCAACATGTTATAATATAAGGTGGTAAGGAGAGCCGAGTAGATTGACATAGCACAAGGGTTTTATATTTGTTATTGTTGTAGTCGCTTCATGCCTGAACCAGGAGCCGTGAGAGGTGTAGCTCAGGGGCGTAGATCCTGTTCGGAACGATCAAGATAACAAGCTGGGGCACGAGCCGACTGGGATAGTTTGCCGGCGTGAGCTGGTGACGTCCATATACTGGAGAGTGTCAGCGGTTAGCGGTAGCTGTACAGCATCGAGTCCGCCGTCAGTGGACAGGGTCCTTAGGACGCAGGGAGTTAGTGATATTGTGTATTGTAAATCTTTAAAGTGTGCATTATAGTACTGTGACGGCAATACTTGCCAAGCTTTTAATGTGTGCATTATAGCACTGTGATGGCCATACGTGCCAATGTTTAAATAGGTGTTTTATAGCCTAAAGTTAAAGCCGAGTTTGGAACGGCAGAGATTTAGATCTCGGAACTGTGACATAAATTAACGGCATTGCCAGCCGAAGACCGGGCTCTATACCGGAAGTGAAGCAATCATCTATGAAGAGCCAAATTACGGACAAACATACGTCTCTTACCATCCATTGTCTGTGTTGCAAGTGTTATTTGATGTATATTAAAAATTGTAAATCTACTTAGTCTTTATGCATACACTTGATCCTGGTATCCGTGACCCTGAGATAAGCTGGCCCTCGTGTCATTCTGTGACAGAGCACTCAATCCCTGGATTTATTGATTTAACAATATTGTTTATCTTAATACTAAACAATGTAACGGACAAAATACAACCCTGTGGTACACCCATCTGCTGTTCCCGAGCATCTGATAGGGTATTACAAACACGAACACGAAAAAGTCTTTCATTTAAAAATGCAGAAATAAATAATGGAAGGCGTCCTCTGAGGTCAAAGTCGTGAAGATCTTTTAAAATGCCATATTTCCAGGTTGTGTCATAAGCACTCTCAAGGTCGAAACATACTGAAGCAACATGTTGTTTATTGACAAAGCCCTCTCTTACAAATGTTTCGAAACGAACTAGATGATCCAGTGTGCTTCGCTGCTGACGAAAGCCACTCTGGACATTTAACAATTAAATGATTTGATTCGAGAAACCATACAAGCCGGTTGTTTACCAGTATTTCCATAGTTTTACATATACAACTTGTTAACGCTATGGGTCTATAGTTGTTTGGATCCTTTTTATCCTTATCTGGTATTGGGATGACTAAAGCCTCCCTCCAAGCTGTAGGAAACTCACCAGTTTGCCATATAGAATTAAACATGTCCAATAAGATAAAGAGGGAGGAGCTAGGGAGATGTTTTAAGAATTGATTCTGCTAAGGTGTTTGAAATTTCCAGAGGTGTGGTGATTTGTTTGTTGTTTGCAGTGAGGTGGTTAATAGGTGAAGTACCTTTGCCATTAATTTTTCTTATCATGTCCCAGGTTTTCCTAGTTGTTGTTCTGTTATTTAGTCTTGAGATGTATTGTTTCCAACATTTGCGTTTGCTGCTTTGTATTGTACGTCGTGCTTTTGCTCTATATATGCGAATGTTGTTTAAATTTTCTGTGGTGGGTCTCAAATTGAATTTTCTTATGGCCGATTTCCTATTTTGGATGGCTTTCTTACAATCATCATCATACCAGGGTTTGTATGGTCTCTTTGGATTAGGTAAAGTCTGAGGTATGGATTGTTCTGCTGCTTTTATTAGTAATGTAGTGAATAGCTGTGTTTGATCACGACAATCCTTGAATGTTTCATATGAAATTGTTTGTTCACAAAGTTGTTGGAATTTAGTCCAATTTGCTTTAGAAAGTTTCCATCTTCTGGGTTGACTATAAGCTGTTGGCTGATTTTCAGATATGAGGATGGGGAAGTGGTCGCTTCCGTGGAGATCATCATCGACTTTCCATGAGAAATCTGGAAGTATGACTGGGCTACATAGTGTAAGATCTATTGCAGAATAGGATCCTGTTCCTGGGTGTAAATATGTTTTGGAAGATGGATCGTTCATGTAAGAAAGAGAATTATCAGAGATGAAATTCTCTATCTGGAGACCTCTTTGATTTGTATTATTACAACCCCAGATGATGTTATGTGCATTGAAATCACCTATTAGAATATATGGAGTGGGTAATTGTATTATAAGATCATTCAGCCTATGTTCTTCAATTGGTTTACTTGGAGGAAGATATAGTGAACACAGTGTGATAGTGCTATGTAATGACAGTCTTACAGCAACAGCTTGTAAGTTTGTATTTAACAGTAATTCCTTATGTGGAACACTATTATTGACGATGATAGATACCCCACCCTGGGCTTTATCACCTTCACTGTATATTTTATTGAAAATGGTGTGATGTTTTATAGAAATTGTATCATTTTGTTTCAAAAATGTTTCTTGAAGGCATAACGCAGCAGGTTTATGTTCTTGCACTAAAAGAGAAAGCTCTGCAAAATTAGATTTTAAACCTCGACAATTCCACTGGATAATTCCATTGGCCATTATGGAGAGATTAATTATAAAAATACTATACCGATATTTACATAATTATTATTCATAGATAAAATATAAAGTTAAAAATATATTAAGTGGCATCTTGCTCCAGTCATCCTCGCACGACTGGAGGTTCCTGCCCATCGTGCCAGATCATAGACTCGGACTTGTCCGAGTCTGATGCCTCGCCCTCCAGATTGTCATCGTCCGTGTCCAAATCCGAGTATCTATTGCTTGTAGACACTGGACTGGACACTGTGTGTTTATCTGATTGTATAGGTTTAGTTTTCTGCTGTCTGGAAGTGACAGCAGATTGCTTTTTTGTTGGAGTTGATGTTTGTTGAGCTGTAGATTCTTTAGTAGGTTTTGGTTTTGATGAAGTTGATGTTGTTTTTGTTTGAATGTTTTATTCTTGTGTATTGTTGTTTCGAGTGTTTTTTGTTGTTGGATTCTTGTGTATGTTTGTTTTTGCTTGTTTTTGTTTGTCTGCTGTAGGTTTAGGTGTTTGTGGTGTATTTTGATTTGTAAGCTGGTGAAAGATTTGGCAAAGTTTGGTCAACAAGTTTTTGCAAGTTTTGCATTCAACAGAAGCTGTTTTAGCAACACTTGCATAGCTTGGCTGATTTTCGGATTTGTACCGAGATTCATAAATCTTTCTTGCATCCTGGAATGAAATGTTTTCCGAATATTTGATCTTAACAATTTCTTTTTCTTTTTTCCAGGAGTCACAGTCTTTAGAATTGGATATATGATCAGCGCCACAATTGGCGCATTTATTTGTGTTGGGGCAGTTGTTCTCTTGATGTTGTGGAGCAGTCTCAGCACACTTGGAGCATACAGACTCGTTACGACACCTATCCTCATGATGACCATACCTCTGGCATTTAAAGCATCTAAGAGGGTTAGGTACATATATGTCGACTGTGTTTGTGGTTTTTATTTCGTTTGTGGGGACTGACCTTCACAGAATGTCCAAAGAAGGTGTTCGTTGATAATAAATTCTGAGATTGAGCTTTTGAAGTAATTTCAACCAAAAGACTTCCATTTCGAAGACTTTTAACAGATTTAGGTGTACCTAGGATAGATTTCATTTGCTTTTCAATGACGAAAGGGGAACTTTTTGTGATAGGTTTTGAACTCAATGAGAATGAAGCGAGGGAAGTTCACTCTCTGTTGTTCAACAGAATCATCATCAGATTCACTTAGTGCACGCTTGGCTTTTTATTGGGTGGAACTCATAATAGTAATATATAGTTCATCGTCAATGCTCCCCACCCGTCTCAGAGCCCAACAAGGGGACATGATCTGGGGAAATCCATCACAGATCATGACAGGGATACATCAATGATATACTCAGAATGAAAGGACTAGACCGGACAAGTGTATTCCCACAGAAGGTCCTACCAAGTTTAGACTATCCTTGGGAGGTTACAAAAGTCAATCAAGCATCAAACTTTCACCCGATTAGCCCACGAGCCACCGCCTTCTAGGGCATCAAAAAGAAGACAATGAAAGAGTATAAATATTTAGAGAATCAATATTTGTTTTCAAGACAAATTTTGAAAATATGTGTTTAAGATTAACGATGTCCTAGGGCTCGGCATGACCAGCCGATTGATCAAGGACGGGCTTTCCTGACCTCCCGTTTAACCCAACTTAAGGCCGAAGTGGTGTGTTGTGGAAACAGGGTATTATTTGCCAACACTGATTCTACTCAACCACCAGGATCCTCTCATCAGGCGACACAGGTCTCCGCCCACGGCAAACAGGCAGGCACATTTGGGGGGGGGTTGTACCCCTCTGTAGTGCGACAGCTGGGATATTCTAACCCCTGCCCAGCTGGGGGGACCCCTCGCGGGGAGGTAGACATGTGTTATATGCACTGCTAGCGTTCACATACTTATTCTCGTACAACACGTGCTAATTGCGCTAATCAACAATTGTCACCTCTGTTATTTATCGTCTCTAGCGATTGGTTGTCCATACGGGCCACTGAAGAGATAAGTTAGGGTACATATAGCATACACGTACATTGTTCATAAGGACATCGAAGACTCGAGTTGTTGTTTGATTGAAGGCATCGATCGCTATTGCCACAATGTTATTTGAAAGCGTAAAATGTAATATACTGGACAATGTAGGGTTAGTATGCCATTTTAATTAATTAACAATGCCTATTTGCCATGATGTTTTAAAAATAAAATTAATAATAATGTTGATAGATAACTTCTGTCACACTTGTCCTATTGTATCATCTTCGCATAACTAAGTCTAATGTCGGATCACATTAGCATCGTGTTTGTGTCGTGATTCTCGCCTGTCGCTTCCTAAGAACCATCGCGGCGTGTTGTTTATTCATGCTTTACAATTCTTGTCCCTTTCTCTATACCCTTTTTTGTCTTTATCATTTTCCATGTGTTTGGTTTTCTTTCTTTTAATTGTTTTTTTTTCTCCACAACTTTTCAAGCACTGTACGCTTATGTATCACAAAATTAATTTAGATATCATGAATTAAGCTTTGTAAGCATTACATCTTCCCTATACATACGAAAAAGTATTATTGAACTTGTAAATAGGCATGCCATGTAATGTTTGTGTATATTATTTAGGAAGGAGAATAAGCTGTATAGCTTTCTGTCCAATTCCTTATTTCAATTTGTTGTAAATAACCATGTACATTATAGAACATATATATGCTCAAACCAACTAACATCCGCCGTTAGGAGCGGGGTTTGTTGTTTTGGCTGAGTCTGTCTATCAAAAGAATTTATTTTTATTTATATTTCTGGCTTTGCTCCTGCATCAGCACCATATCGGGCTATATCGCCGGTGGGCAGTTTACCTAACAACACCTTTCCTTGGCAGACTCCGGCGGTTAACCAGTACTTGGGTGCACCAACCTCCCTAAGAAACCGGCAACTTTTTCATATAAATGAGACACGGCCTGAGCGGGGCTCGAACTCGTGACCATCAGTGATGATAGGTTACAGTGATATACAAGTCAGTGACCTTAACCACTCGACCACGGGGGCGGACCTATCAAAAGAAGTCAACTTGTTGATGTATTTTAATGAAAATGAGTGGATACATAGAGAGTAGATCTATGGTGGTGTGATGTTCAGAATCTTGATGGTGGTGTTAGACAAAAGTCCAAATTTCTCTCCATCATGGCTCTCGAGAGCGATTGCACTAATGTTGATGCAACTTTTTCACCGAGAGGGTAACACAATTTACAATTACATATCACAATAACATTACCGTCACATTTCTGATAATATCCATATACATGACATTTTCAAAGTGCAAGAGAATTGGGCTACACGTTTTGAAAACATTAGCATCAGCCCTCTCCAAAATGTCAAATTTGCTATTTATTGAGATATCTCTATCTTTTCAACTTGATCAATTTGTTCCGATGTATGTTATACTAAGTTTTTCCAAAAAAAAATGTTTAGATTGAATAAGAAAATGACGGGATACGCTTAATAGAATACTAAATATGAACACGAAGAATTGGGAAACAAGAAGATTTAATAGCTGCCCTAATAAGCTACTTGGCTGCCCCCCCCCCGAAACATCAAACTATTATAGTAGTTATTATCCGTGCGATTGATAAGTTTTCTGTACTTCAAGGAATATACATTCGTTTTCTTCGTCCGCGAGACTTTCGTTACCAAACAGAAGTTAGTTTGTATCAAGAGGGTGAACAATTCTAGTAACTTGGAATAATAAAAGTAAAAGTGTTTGTTTATTATAGTGCCACCCCTATTTAAAGGGCCAGCCATTTCTGACTTATGAGACACCTCTTTCTTTTGAACATCAGTACATCCCGAATCCTTGTATGCCATAATATGTATCTTTGATGGTGGTAAATATTGCAATACATTGGAAATAGTGTTCGGAGGAGAAGTTTTCATTTAAATGGTTGCGAAAGAGATCAGCGTTCAAATTACTACACGATTTCTTATTCTAGCTTGGTAAACTGAGTAACTTCTTTCACCAGTAAAAATATATTTTGGAACAAGTGGTGGTTTGAAATGTCTTCTACGGTTTGAAGCTTGCTTGAGAGTGAAGGCGAGTTGCGAATATCGTTGTCAAATTCATTCCATAGTTTAACTGCATATGGAATGACTGATCTATGGTATATTTCTAAACGTCTCGTAAATGTGACATAATGTATGTTAGCAGTTAAGCATGCCCAGGAAAACATGTCTAGGTCCCCGGAAGGGGTTTGACATTAATGGAACATGCATACATACATATGTACACACTTTGTAATTACCCGATTTATTTATCACATTTGTTTTGTATATCAAGCTGTCGGAAATCTACCCAAGTCATATAATTTATCAAGAAATATATCAAGTCTGCATTACAGGTCAAATTGATCCGTATTAGTTAGTTTAAACTATATTATTTTACAACGATTGCGAAGCAAGTTCTAACAACTTATATTAATCACTCTCGTTGGCGCGGATGAAAGCGTAAATGTGGTCATTCGTGTGGGAGGAAACCGGAGTACCCGCAGAAAACCCACCTATCCGATCTGGCGACCACCATACCATCTCACATACTTCCCGGTCCGAGGATCGAACCCGGGTTACATTGGCGAGAAGCGCGATCTGTATTAGTTATTGTGCGACGTTTGTGTGGCAAATAATTATTTACATCATTTTATCGTTTTAGAGTGTGCTCGTCGTCTTCGATGGCAATGGCAGAGAGAACTGCCACGCGTTTACAGAAAAACAAAGTACGAGTTACTGTGTGGGGTCATCTAATGTTGGCAAAACCTCTCTAGTAGAATACTTACTTGAGGAGAGAGTTTGTGAAGAATTTAGAGAAGTGAATAAAACACACAAGAACTGGGAGATAATCGTAGAGTTAATTGATATAGACAAATACACATCACCTTACATGAGAAGGCTCGCTATTAAGATCGCGCATGCGTATATACTGATGTATTCTGTTGATGTCCCAGACTCGTTTGACACAATCAGCGCTATCAAGGATGAAATCATAGAAATCAAAGGTCAGGGAATGCCAATGATTATTGTTGGAAATAAAGCCGATCTGGTAGACAGAACAATACAACGTGTGACGCCTGCCAGTGTGGGCCATACCAGCCTTGGAATTCCGAATATTGAAGTTTCTGTTTATAAAAAGTACAATTTAAATGGCGTGTATAAGCACCTTTTCAAACATCCAACACTAAAGAAGCTGGTTGACGTAGTGTCCTTATTATACGATTCCTTGATGTCTGTAGACGACATAGCTGGACGAGTGCTGTCTATGTACGATGCACCACATCAGGGAATGTTTGAATTGGCGAAGAGGCCGAGAAGTGAAAGCCTGACACCAAGCAAACCTCGAGAAGAACCGCCGCCAAATTCGGTCTTTAGGAAATTGAAAAACTATTTCACAAATATATTTCCATGAGTACAAGCTGTATACACGTAGGGTTATCATTCTACAAGTAAGGGCACCAGAGAGCCAATCATTCTAATACGTATACAAACAATTCTACATGTACATACAACAGAGAGCCAATCATTCTAATACATATACAACCAATTCTACATGTACATACAACAGAGAGCCAATCATTCTAATACATATACAACCAATTCTACATGTACATACAACAAAGAGCCAATCATTCTAATACGTATACAAACAATTCTACATGTACATATCGAGTCTTATCTCACGAACAGAACAATGGAAGTCATGGTCGAACAGTCAGCATCCGAAACTGAGCCCTTGAGGTTCGGTGTTCCACAGGGTTCGTGTGCTGGACCGGTGATCTTTACCCTGTACATATCAGCCCTGAATCGCGTGGTGCAGAAATATCCAGCCGATCTGTATGGATATGCAGACGATCATAAGATTGCTTTCAAAATTCAAGCAGGCAATTCTCCAAACGAGGCAATTGTTCTACGACAACTTGACAGTTGCCTCAATGAAATAATATCATGGATGACAACTTTCAAACTGAAGATGAATAACTCTAAAACTGAAGTAATCATTTATGGAACCAGGCAACAATTATCAAAATTAAACATTTCTAGTGTCAACGTTGGCGGTTGTGACGTAAAATGCGCTGATCATGTCAGAGATATGGGTGTTCACATGTCCAATATACTCAACTTCGACCATCACATCCACAAAAAGTGTCACTAACTTTAACATCCCAAGACGACGAACAAAATTAGCCGATAGATCTATGGCCATCGTTGGACCCAAATTGTGGAACGATCTACCTAGTTATCTGAAAAACATTGAGTCGGAGGCCAGTTTCCGATCAAAACTGAAAACCCATCTGTTTAGGCAATTTTTGAACGATAAGTGTTGTGCTCTTTGTACAAAAATAACATCTGTGATGATATAAAACAGTTTAAATACAATATATATGTTCAATAAGATCAAATATCGACTTTATAAGTATTGGATTGACGAGTGAAGTGTTGTATGGGCATTCTCTTGGGTTCGAGCTCTGTCGCGTGGTGATGGGCGGATCACTGTACCGGCCCATTTACTCTACTGGCCACATCACGGTTTTCATTCTTACGGCGGTGTTTGGGTCTATGGTTCATATTGCCACTTTTATCGTTAATCCAATCACTCACTTATATACTGTAATGGTGTAGATATCATGATATAATATGTTCTTATCCAATTCCTAGAATCCTAGTTATATCTATATATGTATACATTTTTATTTATATTTCCATATATTATTGTCATGGGTAAATGTTTAAAATTGCATCTGTAATTGTGAAGCCCAATAGACTATTTAATTTTTGCGCTATATAAATGCTATGTATTTGTATTTGTATTAAGCTGCACGTATTCATCGTGGATATTTAAATGGCACATCGATACGAACGGTTTCATGGCATCAACAAATAAAATATTCCAAACAATTATGGAGTTTCTAATGGTCATATGAGGGCTGAAAGGTCACTTGAACCGCCAATTCCAAACGTTCACGGACTTTTCTAATATAACCCGCAATCACAATGTTGTACTGTAAAATAAACCTGTTTTACATTTGATTCATGCAGTGTCCATATCAAGGAGGATTTTGAAAAGTAAGTGATCCCGATATGGCCGTTGGTGTACGTGTCGCAGACCGCCGGCGAGCACTAAGGGTGTGGGGGGTCGGGATCGACAAAGAAAGAGGAAACTCTTTTATTAATGTCTACTGCGCTTTATTCCTCGCAATCCTCCAAGCATTCCGAGCCTGTTCCATCGTTTCTATCTCTGTCTCTATCTATCCCTCTCTATATATCCCTCTCTATCTCTATCTCTATCTCTATCTGCAACCAATATATACAAATATACAGTTCCATACATCACATAATTAACAATCACATAAGTTATACCATATCATCAGACATATATAATGACGACAATTGCATTGACGAATTTAAGAAATACAATATACGATGGTGTAGTTTTAAGTTAGACAATGAAAATCAAGTCTTTACATCTGATCGATATTTCTCAAAAACTAACAGGTTATCAGTCAATGTACATGAATAATATGTTATCGGGATGGTAGTCAAAAAGAGTAGCAATAGTTACCTGAAGGTATATATATATATTCCTACATAATATGGTTTATTTGTAGCACATAATTAATGGCGTCTTGTTTATGTTTTGTGAAAATGGCGGATGTCTCATATGCATGCACTGATTGGTTAGTAAAGAGCACGTGCTTAAATATTGTCATGTGTCAGGTCAAATGTACGTGTCACTTATTATAACTATTGGTCCAAGGGAAATAACTAAAACTATACTACACTGTACTACATATGCTACGTTACAAACTAACTGAAGGTGTTACAACGTTTTCAACTCACTGCTTCAAATAGGGGGCAAAAATGACAAGCCAATATATGTGTTCAAAGAGTTTGTATTTATTAACAACAATTGCACCCTATGACATACTAATAGTGCGGTATCCAAGCATAGTCGTTTTGTTAAACTTGACAACAAATGTATAGGTGTGTGGAGGAGAAACTCCTATCAAACGGTACATGTTCATCATATAGTAATGTATAACCACTCAAAATGAAGAGTATAATGTCTTCAACAAGATACAATCTCCAGAAATTGATCATATTAATATCAGAAATTAATAAATATTAATATATTTTAAGGGTCACAGTGGTCAGAATTCCACGGTACAATCTCCAGAAATTGATCATATTAATATATTATAATGGTTGCAATCGTCAGAATTCCACGGTATATTGCACCCCATTTAGCATCTAAAATTAAAATAAAGTATTGTAATTTAAAAGAAGTTTTTTTCAACCTTGATTCATAGAGACTAAATATACAATGTATATAATATCAAGGGAGACACTAATGAACACATGAACACGTTATTGTTACTGGTGTACGAAACACGATCGTTATTGTTACTGGTGTACGAAACACGATCGTTATTGTTACTGGTGCACGAAACACGATCGTTATTGTTACTGGTGCACGAAACACGATCGTTATTGTTACTGGTGCACGAAACACGATCGTTATTGTTACTGGTGCACGAAACACGATCGTTATTGTTACTGGTGCACGAAACACGATCGTTATTGTTACTGGTGCACGAAACACGATCGTTATTGTTACTGGTGCACGAAACACATCGTTATTGTTACTGGTGCACGAAACACGATCGTTATTGTTACTGGTGCACGAAACACGATCGTTATTGTTACTGGTGCACGAAACACGATCGTTATTGTTACTGGTGTACGAAACACGATCGTTATTGTTACTGGTGTACGAAACACGATCGTTATTGTTACTGGTGCACGAAACACGATCGTTATTGTTACTGGTGCACGAAACACGATCGTTATTGTTACTGGTGCACGAAACACGATCGTTATTGTTACTGGTGCACGAAACACGATCGTTATTGTTACTGGTGCACGAAACACGATCGTTATCGTTACTGGTGCACGAAACACGATCGTTATCGTTACTGGTGCACGAAACACGATCGTTATCGTTACTGGTGCACGAAACACGATCGTTATCGTTACTGGTGCACGAAACACGATCGTTATCGTTACTGGTGCACGAAACACGATCGTTATCGTTACTGGTGCACGAAACACGATCGTTATCGTTACTGGTGCACGAAACACGATCGTTATCGTTACTGGTGCACGAAACACGATCGTTATCGTTACTGGTGCACGAAACACGATCGTTATCGTTACTGGTGCACGAAACACGATCGTTATCGTTACTGGTGCACGAAACACGATCGTTATCGTTACTGGTGCACGAAACACGATCGTTATCGTTACTGGTGCACGAAACACGATCGTTATCGTTACTGGTGCACGAAACACGATCGTTATCGTTACTGGTGCACGAAACACGATCGTTATCGTTACTGGTGCACGAAACACGATCGTTATCGTTACTGGTGCACGAAACACGATCGTTATCGTTACTGGTGCACGAAACACGATCGTTATCGTTACTGGTGCACGAAACACGATCGTTATCGTTACTGGTGCACGAAACACGATCGTTATCGTTACTGGTGCACGAAACACGATCGTTATTGTTACTGGTGCACGAAACACGATCGTTATTGTTACTGGTGCACGAAACACGATCGTTATTGTTACTGGTGCACGAAACACGATCGTTATTGTTACTGGTGCACGAAACACGATCGTTATTGTTACTGGTGAACGAAACACGATCGTTATTGTTACTGGTGCACGAAACACGATCGTTATTGTTACTGGTGCACGAAACACGATCGTTATTGTTACTGGTGCACGAAACACGATCGTTATTGTTACTGGTGCACGAAACACGATCGTTATTGTTACTGGTGCACGAAACACGATCGTTATTGTTACTGGTGCACGAAACACGATCGTTATTGTTACTGGTGCACGAAACACGATCGTTATTGTTACTGGTGCACGAAACACGATCGTTATTGTTACTGGTGCACGAAACACGATCGTTATTGTTACTGGTGCACGAAACACGATCGTTATTGTTACTGGTGCACGAAACACGATCGTTATTGTTACTGGTGCACGAAACACGATCGTTATTGTTACTGGTGCACGAAACACGATCGTTATTGTTACTGGTGCACGAAACACGATCGTTATTGTTACTGGTGCACGAAACACGATCGTTATTGTTACTGGTGCACGAAACACGATCGTTATTGTTACTGGTGCACGAAACACGATCGTTATTGTTACTGGTGCACGAAACACGATCGTTATTGTTACTGGTGCACGAAACACGATCGTTATTGTTACTGGTGCACGAAACACGATCGTTATTGTTACTGGTGCACGAAACACGATCGTTATTGTTACTGGTGCACGAAACACGATCGTTATTGTTACTGGTGCACGAAACACGATCGTTATTGTTACTGGTGCACGAAACACGATCGTTATTGTTACTGGTGCACGAAACACGATCGTTATTGTTACTGGTGTACGAAACACGATCGTTATTGTTACTGGTGTACGAAACACGATCGTTATTGTTACTGGTGTACGAAACACGATCGTTATTGTTACTGGTGTACGAAACACGATCGTTATTGTTACTGGTGTACGAAACACGATCGTTATTGTTACTGGTGCACGAAACACGATCGTTATTGTTACTGGTGCACGAAACACGATCGTTATTGTTACTGGTGCACGAAACACGATCGTTATTGTTACTGGTGCACGAAACACGATCGTTATTGTTACTGGTGTACGAAACACGATCGTTATTGTTACTGGTGTACGAAACACGATCGTTATTGTTACTGGTGTACGAAACACGATCGTTTCGAAGACGTCTACTATGCTTAACATCGATATAAATATTTTACGTTGACCTTTTTCAGCTACCATAAATTAACAAGTCCACCGTGAGGGGGCATGTGTTGTTCAGCTCACTGCTCTGAAGTAGATTCTAGATACAATGGTATGTGCAGAGTTCGTTCCGTAGAATGTTGTCACTATCTGCAGCAACAGGCAGCCTTCTTAAAAGTTCTCGGTCGGCTTTCAGCTAAGAGTTTTGGTTTTGTTCTTATGAAGTTTTCCATACTAGTATACCCTGTTATCCACAGGAAGTTTTCCATACTAGTATACCCTGTTATCCACAGGAAGTTTTCCATACTAGTATACCCTGTTATCCACAGGAAGTTTTCCATACTAGTATACCCTGTTATCCACAGGAAGTGTTCCATACTAGTATACCCTGTTATCCACAGGAAGTGTTCCATACTAGTATACCCTGTTATCCACAGGAAGTTTTCCATACTAGTATACCCTGTTATCCACAGGAAGTTTTCCATACTAGTATACCCTGTTATCCACAGGAAGTGTTCCATACTAGTATACCCTGTTATCCACAGGAAGTGTTCCATACTAGTATACCCTGTTATCCACAGGAAGTTTTCCATACTAGTATACCCTGTTATCCACAGGAAGTTTTCCATACTAGTATACCCTGTTATCCACAAGACGTGAAGCAGATTCCTAAACAAGAGCGTCACACTTTTGCAAGGCAGTTAAAAGTTCAGTCTTCACATCCTCTGGTGTCACATCATTAATGTTGTGGAAAGATTGAGTCCATCACAAGCATGGGCAATACACTCTAAATTGTTGGGAATTCAGAGATAAGCTTTGATGCATCTTGCTAATCACGCTTTCGACCAGAGTAGCTGCATCTCTGTGAGCCAAACCATCATTTACGTTCTTCAGTTGATTACAAGCATTGAATGGGTATCATCCGATAGTTGAGCTCTTTCCCTGTACTTTAAGCACAACTGTTCATTATCGCTGTGTTATGTTTATGATGCATACACTCCCCTTGGCTATTTTGTTAATATTCTCAAGAGCTTGGTCCATCTCCACTTGTCAAAATGGCCTGTTTGATACTTTGATCGAGAACCGCCCTGCCAAGAACTCCACGTGTACATCGGTACATTGTAGCCGTTTCTCGTCCGCCAAGTAAACTGAACCCCAACACGTTGTGTTTTATAGAGTAGCATATTTGCAAATATACCGAGTCAAAAAAGAAACGATACCAAACCAACTCTTCAGTTCGGAGTGACGTAACACTATGATATTCATCCATATACACAGGTAAATAATGCATCCATATATACACAGGTAAATAATGCATCCATATACACAGGTAAATAATGCATCCATATACACAGGTAAATAATGCATCCATATACACAGGTAAATAATGCATCCATATATACACAGTTAAATAATGCATCCATATATACAGGTAAATAATGCATCCATATATACACAGGTAAATAATGCATCCATATATACAGGTAAATAATGCATCCATATATACAGGTAAATAATGCCATATACACAGGTAAATAATGCATCCATATACACAGGTAAATAATGCATCCATATATACACAGGTAAATAATGCCATATACACAGGTAAATAATGCATCCATATACACAGGTAAATAATGCATCCATATACACAGGTAAATAATGCCATATACACAGGTAAATAATGCATCCATATACACAGGTAAATAATGCATCCATATATACACAGGTAAATAATGCATCCATATACACAGGTAAATAATGCATCCATATATACAGGTAAATAATGCATCCATATACACAGGTAAATAATGCATCCATATACACAGGTAAATAATGCATCCATATACACAGGTAAATAATGCATCCATATACACAGGTAAATAATGCATCCATATATACAGGTAAATAATGCATCCATATATACAGGTAAATAATGCATCCATATATACAGGTAAATAATGCATCCATATATACACAGGTAAATAATGCCATATACACAGGTAAATAATGCCATATACACAGGTAAATAATGCATCCATATACACAGGTAAATAATGCCATATACACAGGTAAATAATGCCATATACACAGGTAAATAATGCATCCATATATACACAGGTAAATAATGCCATATACACAGGTAAATAATGCCATATACACAGGTAAATAATGCATCCATATACACAGGTAAATAATGCATCCATATATACACAGGTAAATAATGCATCCATATATACAGGTAAATAATGCATCCATATATACAGGTAAATAATGCATCCATATATACAGGTAAATAATGCATCCATATATACACAGGTAAATAATGCATCCATATACACACAGGTAAATAATGCATCCATATACACAGGTAAATAATGCATCCATATACACAGGTAAATAATGCATCCATATACACAGGTAAATAATGCATCCATATATATACAGGTAAATAATGCCATATATACAGGTAAATAATGCATCCATATACACAGGTAAATAATGCATCCATATACACAGGTAAATAATGCATCCATATACACAGGTAAATAATGCATCCATATAT
>CM026400.1:46435797-46470558 GCA_014843695.1 Archivesica marissinica
AATAATGCCATATACACAGGTAAATAATGCATCCATATATACAGGTAAATAATGCCATATACACAGGTAAATAATGCATCCATATATACACAGGTAAATAATGCCATATACACAGGTAAATAATGCATCCATATATACAGGTAAATAATGCCATATACACAGGTAAATAATGCATCCATATATACACAGGTAAATAAGCATCCATATACACAGGTAAATAATGCATCCATATATACAGGTAAATAAGCATCCATATATACAGGTAAATAATGCATCCATATATCAGGTAAATAATGCCATATACACAGGTAAATAATGCATCCATATATACAGGTAAATAATGCATCCATATATACAGGTAAATAATGCATCCATATATACAGGTAAATAATGCATCCATATACACAGGTACATAATGCATCCCTATATACACAGGTAAATAATGCATCCATATATACAGGTAAATATGCATCCATATATACAGGTAAATAATGCATCCATATATACACAGGTAAATAATGCATCATATATACAGGTAAATAATGCATCCATATATACAGGTAAATAATGCATCCAGATATATACAGGTAAATAATGCATCCATATATACACAGGTAAATAATGCATCCATATATACAGGTAAATAATGCATCCATATATACACAGGTAAATAATGCATCCATATATACACAGGTAAATAATGCATCCATATATACACAGGTAAATAATGCATCCATATATACAGGTAAATAATGCATCCATATATACAGGTAAATAATGCATCCATATATACAGGTAAATAATGCATCCATATATACAGGTAAATAATGCATCCATATACACAGGTAAATAATGCATCCATATACACAGGTAAATAATGCATCCATATATACAGGTAAATAATGCCATATACACAGGTAAATAATGCATCCATATATACAGGTAAATAATGCATCCATATACACAGGTAAATAATGCATCCATATATACACAGGTAAATAATGCATCCATATATACAGGTAAATAATGCATCCATATATACAGGTAAATAATGCCATATATACACAGGTAAATAATGCATCCATATATACAGGTAAATAATGCATCCATATACACAGGTAAATAATGCACCAATATACACAGGTAAATAATGCATCCATATATACAGGTAAATAATGCATCCATATATACACAGGTAAATAATGCATCCATATATACACAGGTAAATAATGCATCCATATATACACAGGTAAATAATGCATCCATATATACAGGTAAATAATGCATCCATATATACAGGTAAATAATGCATCCATATATACAGGTAAATAATGCATCCATATATACAGGTAAATAATGCATCCATATACACAGGTAAATAATGCATCCATATATACAGGTAAATAATGCATCCATATACACAGGTAAATAATGCATCCATATATACAGGTAAATAATGCATCCATATACACAGGTAAATAATGCATCCATATATACAGGTAAATAATGCATCCATATATACAGGTAAATAATGCATCCATATACACAGGTAAATAATGCATCCATATACACAGGTAAATAATGCATCCATATATACACAGGTAAATAATGCCATATACACAGGTAAATAATGCATCCATATACACAGGTAAATAATGCCATATACACAGGTAAATAATGCATCCATATACACAGGTAAATAATGCATCCATATATACAGGTAAATAATGCCATATACACAGGTAAATAATGCATCCATATATACACAGGTAAATAATGCATCCATATATACAGGTAAATAATGCATCCATATATACAGGTAAATAATGCATCCATATATACAGGTAAATAATGCCATATACACAGGTAAATAATGCATCCATATATACAGGTAAATAATGCATCCATATATACAGGTAAATAATGCATCCATATATACACAGGTAAATAATGCATCCATATACACAGGTAAATAATGCATCCATATACACAGGTAAATAATGCATCCATATATACAGGTAAATAATGCCATATACACAGGTAAATAATGCATCCATATATACAGGTAAATAATGCATCCATATATACAGGTAAATAATGCATCCATATATACAGGTAAATAATGCCATATACACAGGTAAATAATGCATCCATATATACAGGTAAATAATGCATCCATATATACAGGTAAATAATGCATCCATATACACAGGTAAATAATGCATCCATATATACAGGTAAATAATGCATCCATATATACAGGTAAATAATGCATCCATATATACACAGGTAAATAATGCATCCATATATACAGGTAAATAATGCATCCATATATACAGGTAAATAATGCATCCATATATACAGGTAAATAATGCATCCATACACACAGGTAAATAATGCATCCATATATACACAGGTAAATAATGCATCCATATACACAGGTAAATAATGCATCCATATACACAGGTAAATAATGCATCCATATACACAGGTAAATAATGCATCCATATACACAGGTAAATAATGCATCCATATACACAGGTAAATAATGCATCCATATATACACAGGTAAATAATGCATCCATATATACAGGTAAATAATGCATCCATATACACAGGTAAATAATGCATCCATATATACAGGTAAATAATGCATCCATATATACACAGGTAAATAATCATCCATATACACAGGTAAATAATGCCATATATACACAGGTAAATAATGCATCCATATATACAGGTAAATAATGCATCCATATACACAGGTAAATAATGCCATATACACAGGTAAATAATGCATCCATATATACAGGTAAATAATGCATCCATATATACACAGGTAAATAATGCATCCATATATACAGGTAAATAATGCATCCATATACACAGGTAAATAATGCATCCATATACACAGGTAAATAATGCATCCATATACACAGGTAAATAATGCATCCATATATACAGGTAAATAATGCATCCATATATACAGGTAAATAATGCATCCATATACACAGGTAAATAATGCATCCATATATACACAGGTAAATAATGCATCCATATACACAGGTAAATAATGCATCCATATACACAGGTAAATAATGCATCCATATATACAGGTAAATAATGCCATATACACAGGTAAATAATGCATCCATATACACAGGTAAATAATGCATCCATATATACAGGTAAATAATGCATCCATATATACAGGTAAATAATGCATCCATATATACAGGTAAATAATGCATCCATATATACCAGGTAAATAATGCACCATATACACAGGTAAATAATGCATCCATATACACAGGTAAATAATGCATCCATATACACAGGTAAATAATGCATCCATATACACAGGTAAATAATGCATCCATATATACAGGTAAATAATGCATCCATATATACAGGTAAATAATGCATCCATATATACAGGTAAATAATGCATCCATATATACACAGGTAAATAATGCATCCATATATACACAGGTAAATAATGCATCCATATATACACAGGTAAATAATGCATCCATATATATACAGGTAAATAATGTATCCATATATACAGGTAAATAATGCATCCATATACACAGGTAAATAATGCATCCATATTTTCCTAACGCCGATTTGCACGTGATCACCGAGGAACACGATTTGCTATACATGGATAGATCCACAAACCAATTTGTTGTACTCATATTGTAATTACTTCGGAGCAAAAACACCAAAACGATCTGCATTTTCCTCAAAAGAAATGCCCAGACTCGACCAAAATGCATATATGTTTATACCATGTATCGTTTCTTATTTGACTCAGTATATATGTCACTTGGTAATAACTAGATTTAACGAAGATTCCTTTTATCAAAATGTTAAATAAAAAATTAACACATACCTTGACCTCAATAAAATAAACCCTCACAATTAACGACCTCTTAGTGGTTAATGGCCTGCAGTTTGACCCCGTCCAATTGTAAAGATTTATACTTTACTACCTGTTCCATGTGATTAGTGGCTTGTATCAACAATGTAGCAGTACATTCAGTATAATTTGGCGTATGTAGGTATTTTCTAACGGTTAATATGCACGATCACTCTGTGAGCTGAGAATTAGTCAAAATGAGGCCCTGACAATTTAAGTAAACGTATATTATTGATTGTAAAGAAAATTGATAGTTATGAGTATTGAAACTACATAATCCAGATCAGCCCAGGGACATAGATTACATGTTATGTAGGTGCCTCATCAGCCGTAGCGTAATCACTGAGACTGATAATTTGTATGCATAATATATGTGTATGGGCCGGAGGCCTTGAATTACGAATAAACTGTTAAACTGATCAGGGTCTATGTTGTTTGTAAGGTCGGAGTTTCGTCACTTTCATATTCTGTTCTGTCACTTTCATGTATCATCTGGTTTAAAAAGGCCGCCAGATTAAGTGTGAAAATAATGCCTGTTTATACCTTGCCCAAATGTTGGATTTGAACTGGATCGTACAACGGAGTCTTGTATTATTCTTGACTTGCACTGTCTCACACTGTGCTTGTGTTCCCCTTACATAATAAATGAACAGAACAAACAACTGTGGTGGCCTGCTAATAATCGTCCACCGCATAATCTAAATTCACATGAGAGAAAGCTTCTATACAGGAGGTTTTGGGCAATGCTATATAATTGTGGCGCATGGAAAGATGTCAGATATATAGAGAGAAAAGTAGCGGCTAGAAGAGGAGACTGTACTTGGCATAAGAGGGAACTGATGCCTGAATGTGTGGTACAGCAATGCAGGAACTGGCTGCCTAACCCGCGCAACCAGCCTTATTTGGGCCATAAGTGGAGTTGAATTGTTTATACCAGTTGTAAGTACTATAAAAATACAGAACTTCAATTTCAGCAATTTATAACCTCTGATATGTACGTGGGTCATAATAGATATAAGTGGTGCTCATGTATTAGATGTATACCATGCAGGGCCTCGCATGTGGCAAATACGATGTGCGTCGATCGTCAGATTTGTACCGCTATTCCTCGTGTGTTTAGTGCGTCGACCGTCAGATTTGTACCGCTATTCCTCGTGTGTTTAATGCGTCGACCGTCAGATTTGTACCGCTATTCCTCGTGTGTTTAAGGTCAAATATAGGTCAACCTGCAGGCCTTTAACATAAAACCTAATCGTGTGTGTACTGAATGTTTGCAAATTTGAGCACGAGTTCCACGTATATTCCACCTATAATGCGTCGCCCGATGGTTTGACACTTTATCGAAAGAGGCCTTGCCTGGCATTTATATAACGTACATTATCATTACACAAATATGCTTGTGCTAAAAATATGAGATCTGGGTCGAATTTATTATTTCGAATACCGTAAATAATGTACTAAGTATCCGGTCAAAATTGTACAGATTTATAAGATTTACCCAAAAATATGATGCAAGTATGCAGAAATTGAGGTCCGCATATCAACTTTGTGACACATGTCTAATGGTGCATCGATATCTGGACCTGTTGATTACGATAATGCTGTATGCCAAATTCTGTGTTGCTTTTTTCACCCCAAAAGGGCCAAAATAAACTACTGATGCAATATTGCTAAAGTGTTATTGTAACATGTTGTCTGACAATTCAAGCGCAAGCATATTTGTCAGTACCTACCAAGACGCATTATAAATAGAAACATGTGGACGGAGAGAAGAGGCTACATTTTTTTTTTTAATTTTGAGGCCCCTTTTCGAGTAACCCCGTTTATTTCTTTCATGTATGTACATAAAAAGCATTTACACAATGTTACAACATTAATGATATCATAAGACGTTTGCCTTCCATGTATATACACAAAAGGGTTATTTCTGGATAAGTATCCCTAGTTTGAAAAATAAATTGTAAAGCAAAAAAGAGAAGGGTGAAGAAAAAGAAAAAAGCATATGGGTGATCGTTTCCATTTATTTATTTTCAAATTACACACACAAAAAAACAAAAACATAAATAGAGGAATTAACCGATTATATAAACGCTACCCACTTGGAGTTGTATTTTTCTAATTTGTCTGTTCGTAAAGCAATCTCCCGTTCTAAATTAATTCTAATATTTAGATAGCTTTTAAAGCATTCAAAACGTGGCAATTCTTTTCTACACTTCATTCTATATATAAAAGATTTACATAGAATAATTACGAAATTAATTGTATTGTTTATTACTGAGTTGTTTATTTTACCAAAACAAATTACCTCAAAATTTATATCCACATCTATATTTTTTGTTTTTAGAAATGTGCTTAGTTGTTTCCACATGTGTTGTACACATGGGCATTCCCAAAACAAATGTTCAATATTTTCGACATTCATATTACAGAAATCACAAAGACTTGTCGGAACTAATTTGCATTTTAATAAATGTGTATTAGTCGGTAGAATATGCTTCAAGAATTTGTATTGAAAACTTCTTAACTTCGTATCTATTGTCGCAAAATACAGAACTGAGTAAATACGTTTCCATTAAAAATCTTGTTTACCTAGTATGGTATTCCATTTATTTTCTGATTTAATTCCTTCAATCTCTGAATTGTCCATTTGTGTTTTATATAATAGTTGATTGGGGCTTTTTGAGGTTTTCAGTTTGTCAATTAACGTTTCTGTTCTTGTTTCTGCAAGGAGTCGTTGGTTCATTTTATTTACGTATGATTGTGGTATACTGTGTTTTAGTTTATGATAGGTTAAGAAATCCTTTTCATTTAAATTAAATAACTCTATCATGTCATCAAATGTTGAGTATTTACCATTCCTAAAATTGAATAATTGATCTACATATTTTATTCCTTTATTGAACCATCCCTATAGAAGACAGTGTTTCCCTCCACTTTAATTTCAGAATTATTCCAGATGATATGTTGTTTAAAAGAAACACTAGAATTACTAAATTGTGCAGAAATATTAAACCATGACTTTAGAATATCATGTAAAAATGAATTACCACCACTGACGTTATGAATATCATTATCAGACAGATTGCAATCTAGTAACATTTCACCCCCATATTTCTCTATTTGCTTTGCATAAATACATTTCCAGAGTCCTTTATTTTTGTCGTCTAAGATTCTCTTAAGCCAACAAGCTTTTATTGAGTTTAAAAAATATGTTAGAGAAGAGGCTACATGGCTGGAGCCTGAAACGACAATGTGGACGGAGAGAGAGACGGCAATGTGGACGGTGGACGGGGGCAATGTGGACGGAGAGAGAAGATGCTACATGGCTGGAGCCTGAAACGGCAATGTGGACGGAGAGAGAGAGAGAGACGGCAATGTGGACGGTGGACGGGGGCAATGTGGACGGAGAGAGAAACGGCAATATGGACGGTGGACGGAGGCAATGTGGACGGAGAGAGAAACGGCAATGTGGACGGTGGACGGAGGCAATGTGGACGGAGAGAGAGGCGGCATTGTGGACGGTGGACGGAGGCAATGTGGACGGAGAGAGAAACGGCAATGTGGACGGTGGACGGAGGCAATGTGGACGGAGAGAGAAGAGGCTACATGGCTGGAGCCAGAAACGGCAATGTGGACGGAGAGAGAGAGAGAGAGAGAGAGAGAGACGGCAATGTGGACGGTGGACGGGGGCAATGAGGACGGAGAGAGAAACGGCAATATGGACGGTGGACGGAGGCAATGTGGACGGAGAGAGAAACGGCAATGTGGACGGTGGACGGAGGCAATGTGGACGGAGAGAGAAACGGCAATATGGACGGTGGACGGAGGCAATGTGGACGGAGAGAGAGGCGGCAATGTGGACGGTGGACGGAGGCAATGTGGACGGAGAGAGAAACGGCAATGTGGACGGTGGACGGAGGCAATGTGGACGGAGAGAGAAGAGGCTACATGGCTGGAGCCAGAAACGGCAATATGGACGGAGAGAGAAACGGCAATATGGACGGTGGATGGAGGCAATTTGGACGAAGAGAGAAACGGCAATGTGGACGGAGAAACGGCATGTGGACGATAGACGGAGGCAATAAGGGATAATTTGAACGGAACGATAATAAGATGACATGTTGCTGGAGAGAAGAAGCAAGAAACGTCAGACGAGGGATCGAACCTGAGATCCCTGGATTCGCAGTTCAACATGTGGACCACTGACTCTTCCACGATATACATGCATTATATTATACATGCATTATATATTATACATGTATTTATATTATACATGCATTATATATTATACATGCATTATATATTATACATGCATTATATATTATACATGTATTTATATTATACATGCATAATATTATACATATATATATATACATTATTTATATTATACATGCATTAATATATAATATTATATTATACATGTATATATATTATACATGCATTATATATTATACATGCATTATATATTATACATGCATTATATATTATACATGTATTTATATTATACATGCATTATATATATACATGTATTTATATTATACTGCATTATATATTATACATGTATTTATATTATACATGCATTATATATTATACATGCATTATATTATACATGCATTATATATTTACATGCATTATATTATACATGCATTATATATTATACATGTATTTATATTATACATGCATTATATATTATACATGCATTATATATTATACATGCATTATATATTATACATGTATTTATATTATACATGCATTATATATTATACATGTATTTATATTATACATGCATTATATATTATACATGCATTATATATTATACATGTATTTATATTATACATGCATTATATATTATACATGTATTATATATCATACGTTGCATGCATGATTAATAAAGTATGAATATAAATCAAACTTGATGAAGTCGTGATGAAGTGGAAGTAGTCATAGCGCAGTTGTAGCTTGTTCGCTTCAGGTGCGAAAGGTCCGGAGTTCTAGCCCCGCTGGAGCCGTTACGATTGTGCCCTTAGCAAGGCATTTAAATTCCACGTTGCCTCTCCCCTATTCTCTCTCTCTCGTGGTGATGGATTCCATCAGGAATGAGGTCTCGAGAGTGATTAATATAAGTTGTAAGAACTTGTTTCGCAATCGAGCTAAAATATATTTGTATAAACTAAATTTGATGATATTTAATACACAGGAAATGGTTATAGTGTTGCAATAAGGACTTCGGAAGTGTTTGTCGATATCGTAACGACCCTATAGTATCTCGACAAGGATGTAACTCTACTCATGTCCACCAAGATGAGCGTGAACGCAAACATTATAGTGGTCAAATTGGTTGAACATCCCATTACAATTGCAGTTAAGACGAAGCATACGTGCTATATAGCATACAGAGACGTAAACATAGATTATTTATAAGAAGGTAAGAAATACATGCGCAGTATTACCATTGTATTCAGCATAACGTGTTACCAATTACTCATATCACTATGTATAGTGTTTACTTTTTGTTTTCATGTGGTTTTATATTTGTTTTCTTGTCTATTTCGGTTGGACTGGGTGTTTGGACTAGCTCCGTCCAACTTTATGACACTGTCTCTCTCTCTCTATATATATATATATATATACTCTAGGGGCTGGGCCTGAGTTGTATGCATTTTTATGTATAGAGGAAAACCCACTTTTATATGGTAGTATATGTCCTAGGCTTTATAAAAAATGTGGGTGTCTCGCTCGAAAACCCTATAGATTTTTCCCAGCATGCAGTCTTGAGCGGTTTTGACAATCTTTTTTTAATAGAGTTTTTTTTGGGTGTGAAACACGTTTAAAACAAAATATAAAATTGATATGGAGTCTCTATCAAGTGATTCCAATGTCAATCGAAAATACAGACCATGTTCCAGCACATGTTCTACAATCTCCGCTGGGCGAGAAACCATACCTGTCAAATCTCGGCCATTTCTTGAGCGATTTTGACAATCTTTTTTTAAAAATAGAGTTTTGTTTGGCTGTTGAACATGATAAAAGCAAAATTTAGTTGATTTGAGAACTTGTTTACATGGTAGGGGCTCTGAAGTTCTTCCAGAGAAACTAAAAATTGATCAGGTCTGAAATTTTTAATGACACAAATTTATTAGGATTAACACCCACATCACAATGAAACAGATCTAATTATATGGATTGGTGCAGGCATCATCTTGCAACTTCATGCACTTGCAGAAAGGGGTACAGCCTACCTCCTCCATGCGGCATGTACATGTGGCTCGAGCACACTTGCCACAGTTACAGGTCACTGTCCATCGCTTATTCAGAGTCTTGCACCCTGTGACTGGAACAAGGCACTCGTTCTCTAGCTGATACCCAAACTGTAGTGGATCTATGATGCTGGGTTGGAAGATGTGGATAATCGAGTATGTACCGAATAAGGCTCGCATTATATGTGGAAGCACATTGGAGGTACATTTTGATGTGATGAGCCTTGGTCTGATGATATATTTGGGCACGAAGCTGTGTGAAAGACGAATATTGGTTACTCTCTCTTAAAACCAAACACAAGGAATTGTTCAGCATAAGCCTTGGTCTCGGGTGTAATTGTCATTTCTCTACCGGAATTGCTAAGCAATTGGGTGGGCTGGGCTTTGAGGGCAGCTTTCTTGGTGCCTACTTTGCTCGTTGCATCACATCCAGTCAAGCAATGCAAGGTGGGAAGGACATTGCAAGCGTCTTGACCTTGATGTTCGTGCAAAATGTGCAGTGGGATAAATCGCACAGTTTTCCCGCATCCACCTCGCACCAAGAGCTCGCTTAGTCCTGCTTCTATCAGGATAGGTAAGTGGTAGAGTAGGGCCACAGCAACGTCAGTGTCGTTGGACAAAACTACACAGGTTTTGTAGCCTGCCTTAGCACAGTTGAAGGCATAGAGAACCAGCCGCAAGTCTGCCTCGTCTAGCTGTGAGTACAATTCAGGAAGTACTGTTCTGTTGCCTTTATACAAGGAAGTACATGGCCAGTCGTCGCCCTGCATTGATAGCTGACTCACGACAGTAGGGTGTGGTAAGTCCATGGCGAGACCAGAGACATGTTTGTAAATAAGCTGTTCCAGCATCATCTTGTTCTGTTGTGATGGCCAGAAGTTAGCCATCTGTGAAAGTGGAGATTCAGGGGTGATTTCAGTTAAAACAATCGAAGGTGCAGTACTCATTCTCTCGTGTTCTTGGTCTTTTATGGAAGGCTCTCTAGAATAGATGTCAAAGACATAGTCACAGCGGCCATGTTTGTGGTAGATCGCTAAAGTGTGAGCAGGACACCGAATGCCTTCAGCCACTGAAGTGGTAGGTGGTGGACTAGGGCCATGACGTCGATAATAAATGCAGAATTATCACAATGCATATACTGCATATCAGCATCAGTCAGGTCAAGCTCACGTATGAGCAGACTTTTCTCTGGGTGGGTCATGTAGCCGTCGGCGTCAAACATCATGGGACTAGGTTAAACATCATACTTGAGGAGCTCATTCGTTGTAATGTGTCTGTGTCGAGTAATGTCAATATACTTGTCTGTGATGTTGACTTGTCTCACAGTTTGCTTTACAGTTGACTTCGGCTTGTTGTTCTTTATGCTGATCATTGTATGGATCTTGCGGCGGCTGGTCGGACTGTCTAGTCGTACATTCCTCGTGATGAAGCGCTCATGGTGAAAATGCTCATAAGCTTCTTTCCCAATGTCTGTCGCATTCAGAAACTCACTTCTTATGTTTTCAGGCATGCCTTGTTTGGTTACAAAGTTGTGAAGCTTCTTTGGGCAATCAGTTGAGAAAGGAGACCCTCCTTTCCTCAATAAAGCGGACACAGTTCTGGATATTTTCTTCGCTCTTGTTCGTGTAGGATTGGGATGATTCATGATGTACATAGGCTTCTGACGTGTGTTCATGAACACCTGTAATTTCACGAAGCAAGTTGTTCACACCTATCATCTCGTGAAAGATCAGATCCCATTTGGCGACAAATTGTTTCCGCTTGCAATGCCCAATGATGCTGTCACTGCATTTTGAAGAAAGATTTATTGTTTCACAGAGAAGGAGTTACGTTCTGCAATGTTCTCATACACCTCCTGAGGAATGTTTCTGCAGTCTTCAAGGTAGACTGTCCCCCAGCGAAGGTAGTGTGTGAAGTCCCAGGTGGCATTTTCATACAGTACCCGCTGCATGGCATCGAGGTGGGGGCCCAAGAACCCTCTCTGTCGGCACGAAGAAGATCTAAGACCACCTGGAACTGAGACAAGTACTGTTACCAGAATTTGAAATTCTCGCACTCCTTGACTCTTGACTCTATGTACTCATCAAGGTCACTCATCAGCTGAGTAGAAGAAGCAATGAACTGATCGAGCAACTTCTTGTTGCGCTCTCCGGCTCCATATTTCATTGCACTGCTGAGGCTGGCCAAAAGCTTAAATTCCGTGACATATTTGTCAACTCCTGTACTCTTGAAGAATTCCTTCAACAGTAGGCGCTGCATCGCTTCGGCCAGGATCTTTTGAGCATCAAGCGACCGAGCGTAATGGCCCGCATTAAGAATCGAGGTCTGGATTACAGATGGCCCGGAGATACGTGTCTCAAGCCATACATGCTCTGCACCACTTCCTTCGATGCTCCTACCACAGCATCCCTAAACACAATATCATGCATTTGAACTCCGAAGCTGTATCATTTTGCTACACTGTACACCTTTTCATCGGCATAGAGTGTAATATATGAGTGTACTAGTTGAGAACACAGGGATTTGATGTTATTCAACTCTGTGTATACAACTTCCCCGTTGTTGATGTCATGTGGCACTACGGGCGTAAATGCAACTTACTTGAGTGGGACATTGTCATCCGTCTAAACCGCATTACTTGCACTCCACGATTGCATAGTTTGACTTGTCGGATATACAAGTCCGCCATGTGGCAATCACGGGGTTCCAAGTTAAGTCTGCATATAGCCCAAACCATATCGGATAGTCTATTGTCCCGCCTAATGTCATCGTAGACTACTGGTTGACCGTGGCCTTTGTAGGATGTAGGTAGGTCATACCTTTTCGTATTTTCTCCAAATTATTGTAGCTGCTGGCGTGGCAATATTTCCTTTAGGGCTTTCGGACCATGAACAACTGATGTGTCCGAGCGCTTGGGTTTGGATAAGACGACCTTAGGCTTATGCTGGTAGAGGACACACACTGTATCGTGTTCAGATGAATTTGCATCTTCGTGGTCCCAATTATGCATTGCTGCTGATGTGAAGTTCCCTGGGTCAAAATGGGATGACAACTTCATATCCGCTTCATTTTGACAGTGAACATGGCCATGTCATGCTGGTACCGGCGAAGTTCCGTGTAGCTCATAGCTAGCGCCTGTCGATTCAAAGAGGTGACAGAGATTTTTCCACCACGTCCTAGACTGTGTGCATACTCGGCATTCAATACAGCAATTGGTGTTCTTTTTCTGCCAGAATGGTGAATGTAGAACATGTGCTGGAACATGGTCTGTATTTTTTGATTGACATTGGAATCACTTGATAGAGACTCCATATCGATTGTATAGTGTATTAAACGTGTTTCACACCCCAAAAAACCTCTATTAAAAAAAAAGATCGTCAAAATCGCTCAAGAAATGGCCGAGATATAACCGGTATAGTTTCTCGCCCAGTGGGCAACTTTTGGGGCATGCTGGGAAAAATCTATAGGGTTTTCGAGCGAGAACCCAAATTTTATTTAAAGCCTAGGACCTATACTACCATATAAAAATTAATTTTTCCCTATACATAAACATGCATACAACTCTGTCCCAGCCCCAGGAGTAATACGTTTTTCTGGTTATTTTGATCTTATTTTATGTATGTTATGGTTAAAACGTCTGGCATGGGCTGTTTTTCCCCTTTCATAAATGAACTTCAGAGACAATGGACACGCACATATAAACATAGATTATTTATAAGAAGGTAAGAGATACACACTTTGTACACGTTTGTGCGTATTCCATTATGTATATGATATATACATGTGTATATATATATTTGGAAGTCGTGATAGCGCAGTGGATGCGCGTTCGCTTCAGGTGCGAAAGGTCCGGAGTTCGAGCCCCATTGGAGCCGTTACGATTGTACCCTTAGGCAAGGCATTTAAATTCCACGTTGCCTCTTCTCTCTCCCTCGTGGCGATGGATTCCATCAGGAATGAGGTCTCGAGAGTGATTTATATAAGTTGAAATAACTTGTTTCGCAATCGAGCTAAAATAAATTTGTATAAACTATAGGATATAAGCCGAAAACGATCCAATATGTAAAATATTGCACTGTGTCGCATTGCGCTGAAGAGAGTACACATATTTTACATATTCGATCCGTTTGAGACTTATATCTTACTTAAAACACACACTTATACAACACTATCCTACTAATTCAAATTGTTAATTTCGTAAATCTATGCGTAGGATTTGATATAATACTCTGGGCTTTTGTAATACCAGTCCAATAATAATAATAATAATAATAATAATAATAATAATAATGGAATGCAAGTTCAACGGTATGACGTCACGACAGTGTTTTAATAACTGTTATTTATATGCGATGCAAAGATGGTGAACTATTTTGATACGGGTATTTATTTTAAAGTTTATTTTGACGTCACTACTGGTTGCCACTGTGAGTGACGGGCAACAACAACTTTCCCGGGCCTGTTCCAGCGGTTAATCAGTACTTGGTGCACCAATTTATGTAAGAAACTGCCAACTTTTCATATAAAGAGACGGGTTTGAGCGACGGGTATTTTTTTAATTTACGTTTATTTAACGTCGCTAACGGTTACCGATTTGAACGACGGACAGTTTACCTGACAACGCTTTTCCTGGGCAGGCTCCAGCTGATAACCAGCACCAACCTTCGCACCGTGACAATCAGCGATCATATGTTACAGTGGTATACAAGTCAGCAACCGTAATCACACGACCACGGAGGCGGAAGACGGGTATTATTCGATAATGGACACATTTTATACTCGAAACGGAGAGGACGAAATGTAGGACACGACCACGGAGGCAGAGGACGGGTATTATTCGATAATGGACACATTTTATACTCGAAACGGAGAGGACGAAATGTAGGACACGACCACGGAGGCAGAGGACGGGTATTATTCGACAATGGACACATTTTATACTCGAAACGGAGAGGACGAAATGTAGATCTACCGCTACTCAACAACTTCTTGTTTTCAACACTTCATAAACTTCAGATGACGTCACAATCACCAGACTCATTTATGACTCACAAGATGGCGGCATGTTCAAAGTCGCGTTGTATTTAGTCATGTGATTGCATTATATATAGATTTCAGATGACTGCACGAGTATCTGGATTATTGACCTATGTTAAGCTAGATGGACTTGTGCATATATTACAACAGCCGTGCACACAATTAACAGTTTGATCTGTGCTCATCTGTTTGATTTCGCTTTACTGATAACATGGTGAACGCTTGATCCACGAGATGGCGTCGGCACGTGCTATTTGGTCACGTGATTGCAATATATGCTTAGGTATTCCCTGTTGACACCTCACAACGGACAAGTTAATCTGCACTAACTATGTTTTATTAGAATGTAACTAGATGTTTGTTTTTATATGAAGAATAATCATAATCCAATGAGAACGCCCGTTTCAACGCGAACTGTCCGTTTGAGAAATTTTCAAAACAAATTAAAACATTCTCCGAAATCTCTTTTTGACGTACACTTTTGCCGAATAAACCTACACGTTAGTGGAAACACATTTTATTGATAATGTTATTCACTGTTAAAACTCTCCCGTCGAAGATTTTTTTTTGTTGCTGACAGAACCCGTGTCCTAGTATGGAAATGTGACCTGCTATGGCCAATGTCTGTGGCAATTGTTTGCAAAGTATACATGCACGCAGCTTAAAGTTGTGTTTTATTTGAAGAACAATATAAAGACTCTGGATAGGCGTTATATTTGGACAGATTTGTACAAAATTGTTTCAGATATGGCCATTTTACTGATCGATGCGAAATCTGACATCCCACAGAGTAGAATCCCTGTTCTTAAATATATATACTAGTACCCCCAAACGTGCCGAATCCCTGTGACTAATATAGTCTACTCATTTATACACATGCATTTTATACACATAAATTTAATAGTCAATCAGTCACATCTTCCCACATTGCTCCAACGCATTATTTTATTTTGTGCAAACCATCATATTATTTATCCAGGCAATAAACAAGCAAGATGGCGGAATTGGGTTGTGGGAGGACAACAATGAAATACATACTATTTGTCGTAAACTTTATTTTCTTCGTAAGTATTGAATATATTTTCAATTATTTTGTATTTTCGAAAACATGTTATTGTTTTGGATGTGTAATAATTGCAACTGCTTGCAATTCTGATTGATTGATTCAACCCACGTGATCTTAATAACCCAATGAAATGCAAAATTCTTCTATTTTTATTAATATTCATAACGGACTACTTTTTATATGTTGTGACGAATCAAAAGACAATTTGTTTCGGTGTGGTGTGGTGTGGTGTGGTGGTGGTGGTGGTGGTGGTGTGTGTGTGTGTGTGTGTTACGTTTATTTATCGTCGCTACCGGTTGCCCACATGAGCGAAGAGATTCGCTATTTTAGATGTTTGGAGGATAGTGCAATGATACAGACAGAGACCCATTCCAGAGTCTCCTCTGGTTCCTTTACGTACACGGCGTATAGCACCGACACGAGACCTCGGTTTAAAGTCCCATGAAAGATTGCTAATTTTATTATGGTCAGACGGGGGATCGAACCTGCGATCCCTGGATTAGTCAGTTTAGATTGTTGGAGGATAGTGCAATGATATCGATGGTTGTTACTACGACTGTATTTTAGTTTACAATGTTTTTATAGCTTCTGGGTGTTGCGGCAGTCGGCTTGGGTACGTGGACACTTTTGGACAAAAACAAGATGCACTTTCTTACAAAAATCGGTGCAGGGAATTCCAGCTTTAACGTAGCCGGTAAGTTAGAACCTGTCTTAGAATGATAGTCATGCATACATACATATGTTTCAAAGTTGTTGCTAAGTGTTCCAAATACGTCGATAGTTCTCGCCACCTTTTCATTTTGGTAATTTGGATGCTGAGTAGTAATTCAAAGCAGGTGCACATTAATCTTCCTTCTAGTCTTTTGGAGAAATATTCTTTATGTTCTAGTTGTATGTGTAACCGGGTAGATAATGGCTTACATAGAGAAATAAGACCGACTTTTTCATTTGGCGGTTTATTCGCCCAAAGCGGCGGAAGTAGACACAATGTAAACTTCACGCTAGAGAGTTTTCGCGCCGTTTGCCGTATTGTACATAGTTCGTCCCCAGGCATAATCGTACTTAGCCAGAAAAAGAGTTACCCCCCTTTTATCCTCGTTACATATGCTAACTTTGGTATTCTTCCAACACGCTTTGTATATTTTGTATATATGGATCCTTGTGATACTGAACGTATCGGATATTGTATTCGCCCTGTCTACCCCCGACTATCGCTGGTACGAATTCTTGTGTGAGCGACAATCGGAGATATGAAAACCGAACACCACCCTGAGATTACAGCCTGGTAATCCAGGGATCGCAGGTTCGATCCCCCGTCTAACCCTAATAAAATTAAGTCTTTCAGATGGGACGTTAAACCGAGGTCTCGTGTCGGTGCTTTACATCGTGCACGTAAAAGAACCAGAGGAGATTCTGGAATGGGTCTCTGTCTGTATCATGCACTATCCTCCAAAATCTAAAATAACTAATCTCTTCAGGAGGCGTCGTTCATATGGGCAACCGGTAGCGACGATAAATAAACGTAAAAAAGGAAAGAGATTACAGCAGCTCTCATAGCCCTCTAAGCATCTAGTTATAATAATTGCGATAGGCAAAACCATTAGTTTTAGATGATGTGTATTTTAATGATCTTAGAAAACTCGCCCAAATGCATTTATTTAAATTAATGTAATATTCAGTCAAATTAGTGCGGCGTCCGTGGTCCAGTGGTAGAGCTTCGGATTTGGAATCACACACACACACACGCACGCGCGCACGCACGCACGCACGCACGCACGCACGCACGCACACACACACACACACACACACATCAGTGGTAAAGTAGAAGATGGTGTTTTCGGCAAAGAGGCGGGTCCGACTTTTGATGGTTTGGTAGATCATTTATATAAGAAAGAAATAGACATGGTCCCAGAACAGACCCTTGTGGGAACACGTACCTGGGAGAACTGCTAAACTGTCTGGGTATTCACTTTCGACGGGAACCTGTAATTATAAATGTATAATATGCGCATACCACTTTATATTACCTCACTGTTCTAGACTGCGTCTGCCAAACATAATCGTTACTGATTGTTCGGCAATATCAAGTTGAAGTTGATCAACCCATGTGGGACAGTACTCTGTCACTTTCCTATTTGCACAGTACTGTTTCACTTTCCTATTTGCACAGTACTCTGTCACTTTCCTATTTGCACAGTACTGTTTCACTTTCCTATTTGCACAGTACTCTGTCACTTTCCTATTTGCACATTACTGTTTCACTTTCCTATTTGCACAGTACTCTTTCACTTTCCTATTTGCACAGTACTGTTTCACTTTCTTATTTGCACAGTACTCTTTCACTTTCCTATTTGCACAGTACTCTGTCACTTTCCTATTTGCACAGTACTGTTTCACTTTCCTATTTGCACAGTACTCTGTCACTTTCCTATTTGCACATTACTGTTTCACTTTCCTATTTGCACAGTACTCTTTCACTTTCCTATTTGCACAGTACTGTTTCACTTTCTTATTTGCACAGTACTCTTTCACTTTCCTATTTGCACAGTACTCTTTCACTTTCCTATTTGCACAGTACTCTTTCACTTTCCTATTTCCACAGTACTCTTTCACTTTCCTTTTTGCAAAGTACTATTACACTTTCCTATTTGCACAGTACTCTTTCACTTTCCTATTTGCACAGTACTCTTTCACTTTCCTATTTGCACAGTACTCTTTCACTTTCCTTTTTGCAAAGTACTATTACACTTTCCTATTTGCACAGTACTCTTTCACTTTCCTATTTGCACAGTACTGTTTCACTTTCCTATTTGCACAGTACTCTTTCACTTTCCTATTTGCACAGTACTGTTTCACTTTCCTATTTGCACAGTACTCTGTCACTTTCCTATTTGCACATTACTGTTTCACTTTCCTATTTGCACAGTACTCTTTCACTTTCCTATTTGCACAGTACTGTTTCACTTTCTTATTTGCACAGTACTCTTTCACTTTCCTATTTGCACAGTACTCTTTCACTTTCCTATTTGCACAGTACTCTTTCACTTTCCTATTTCCACAGTACTCTTTCACTTTCCTTTTTGCAAAGTACTATTACACTTTCCTATTTGCACAGTACTCTTTCACTTTCCTATTTGCACAGTACTCTTTCACTTTCCTATTTGCACAGTACTCTTTCACTTTCCTTTTTGCAAAGTACTATTACACTTTCCTATTTGCACAGTACTCTTTCACTTTCCTATTTGCACAGTACTGTTTCACTTTCCTATTTGCACAGTACTCTTTCACTTTCCTATTTACACAGTACTCTTTCACTTTCCTATTTGCACAGTACTCTTTCACTTTCCTATTTGCACAGTACTGTTTCACATTCCTATTTGCACAGTACTCTTTCACTTTCCTATTTGCACAGTACTCTTTCAGTGTCGTCTCCTTGTATGTCATTGGATTGATTCGCCTCGTGTTCATGCTCTCCTCGTATGATTCGTTGCAGCATAATGGAGGAAGCCGGAGTACCAGGAGAAAACCCACATGTCCGACCTAACGACAACTGTACCATCTCACACGTTTCTCAGTCCGAGAATCGAACCCTGGTTGCATTGCTTAGAAGCGAGCGTGCTAGCCACAACGTTAATCAGACAGCCATTGAGAGAGTGATTAATATAAGTTGGTAAAGCTTCTTTCGCAATCGTTGAAATTTAAATACAGTTTATGTGTATGCTATTCTCATTGGATTCCACGTGCACCAGAGGAGGTATAACACGTTCTTCTTACTAGTCATTCCAATAAGATAGTGTTTGATTGTTTGCTTTCAGGTCTGTTGGAAACAGCCGCTATTGTTCTATTAATCAGTGGTATTGCTGTCCTCGCCATCGGATTCCTCGGATGTTACGGTGCAATCAGGCAAAGCAGGAGCATGATGTTTGCGGTAAGGATGTAGTTTTACTTCTAGTAACGAGTTAAATCTTTAATGTAAATATTGTATATATGTATATATAACAGTGATAATACACAGCCCTGTCTCAGTCCATAATGAACACCAAACCATTCAGTCCTTTTTGCCTCTCTCTCTCTCTCTATCTATCTATCTATATATATATATATATATATATATATATATAATATATATATATCTCTCCTCTCTCTCTCTCTTTCTTTTATTCATAATATTATTTACATTATGTACATAGTCAACCGGCATACAAATATAACAATAATACCAGTATGTGGATGAGTTCTGTGAACATGAATCAATAGAATAGTTATTATAATACAGTTGTCTACAATGAAAGTTCTCTGATAGTTTTCAGCATTTATCCAATAAATTGGTTCTATACATTCAGTATAAACCATTCAGTCTTAAAGGAATTGGGTGTGTGTTTTACGTTTATTTATCGTCGCTACCGGTTGCCCATATGAGCGACGCCTCCTGAAGAGATTAGTCATTTTAGATTTTTGGAGGATAGTGCAATGATACAGACAGAGACCCATTCCAGAGTCTCCTCTGGTTCCTTTACGTGCACGATGTAAAGCACCGACACGAGACCTCGGTTTAACGTCCCATCTGAAAGACTGTTAATTTTATTAGGGTCAGACGGGGAATCGATTCTAACACTGTTGAATAGAGTGACTTAATGGCTAATAATATCTTACCCGTAATTCCTGTTTCAGTTTGCCTTGTTGATAACTTAGACGTAATTAATATACTCATATGCTTTCTGGGAATCGATAAAAGCAGTATAATTATGTAGATTTTCCATCGTGTTTCGGTCCGCCTCCGTGGTCTAGTGGTTAAGGTCGCTGACTATCATCACTGATGGTCACGGGTTCGAGCCCCGCTCAGGCCGTGTCTCATTTATATGAAAAAGTTGGCAGTTTCTTACGGAGGTTGATGCACCCAAGTACTGGTTAACCGCTGGAGCCTGCCCAGGAAAGGTGTTGTTAGGTAAACTGCCCGCTGGTGCTGATGCAGGCGTAAAACTCATATAACATAACATAATCCTTCGTGTTGCAATCATATATATTTGTCAATGGTGAAATTGAATTTAAACGTATCACGTGTATTGGTTATACATGTGTATTGCTATCACGTCACGTGTATTGGTTATACATGTGTATTGCTATCACGTCACGTGTATTGGTTATACATGTGTATTGCTATCACGTCACGTGTATTGGTTATACATGTGTATTGCTATCACGTCACGTGTATTGGTATACACGTGTATTGCTATCACGTCACGTGTATTGGTTATACATGTGTATTGCTATCACGTCACGTGTATTGGTTATCATGTGTATTGCTATCACGTCACGTGTATTGGTTATACATGTGTATTGCTATCACGTCACGTGTATTGGTTATACATGTGTATTGCTATCACGTCACGTGTATTGGTTATACAGTGTATTGCTATCACGTCACGTGTATTGGTTATACATGTGTATTGGTTATACACGTGTATTGCTATCACGTCACGTGTATTGGTTATACATGTGTATTGCTATCACGTCACGTGTATTGGTTATGCATGTGTATTGCTATCACGTCACGTGTATTGGTTATACATGTGTATTGCTATCACGTCACGTGTATTGGTTATACATGTGTATTGCTATCACGTCACGTGTATTGGTTATACACGTGTATTGCTATCACGTCACGTGTATTGGTTATACATGTGTATTGCTATCACGTCACGTGTATTGGTTATACACGTGTATTGCTATCACGTCACGTGTATTGGTTATACACGTGTATTGGTTATACATGTGTATTGGTTATACACGTGTATTGCTATCACGTCACGTGTATTGGTTATACACGTGTATTGGTTGTACACGTGTATTGGTTATACATGTGTATTGGTTGTACACGTGTATTGGTTATACATGTGTATTGGTTATACATGTGTATTGGTTATACACGTGTATTGGTTATACATGTGTATTGGTTATACATGTGTATTGGTTATACACGTGTATTGGTTATACATGTGTATTGGTTATACACGTGTATTGGTTATACATGTGTATTGGTTATACATGTGTATTGCTATCACGTCACGTGTATTGGTTATACATGTGTATTGGTTATACACGTGTATTGGTTATACATGTGTATTGGTTATACACGTGTATTGGTTATACATGTGTATTGGTTATACACGTGTATTGGTTATACATGTGTATTGGTTATACATGTGTATTGGTTATACATGTGTATTGCTATCACGTCACGTGTTTGGTTATACACGTGTATTGCTATCACGTCACGTGTATTGGTTATACATGTGTATTGGTTATACATGTGTATTGGTTATACATGTGTATTGGTTATACATGTGTATTGGTTATACACGTGTATTGGTTATACACGTGTATTGGTTATACACGTGTATTGGTTATACACGTGTATGCTACACCACGTGTATTGCTATCACGTCACGTGTATTGGTTATACATGTGTATTGTTATACACGTGTATTGGTTATACATGTGTATTGCTATCACGTCATGTGTATTGGTTATACACGTGTATTGCTATCACCACGTGTATTGGTTATACATGTGTATTGTTATACACGTGTATTGGTTATACATGTGTATTGCTATACACGTGTATTGGTTATACATGTGTATTGCTATCACGTCACGTGTATTGGTTATACATGTGTATTGCTATCACGTCACGTGTATTGGTTATACACGTGTATTGCTATCACCACGTGTATTGTTATACATGTGTATTGCTATACACGTGTATTGGTTATACATGTGTATTGCTATCACGTCACGTGTATTGGTTATACACGTGTATTGGTTATACATGTGTATTGGTTATACACGTGTATTGCTATCACGTCACGTGTATTGGTTATACACGTGTATTGGTTGTACACGTGTATTGGTTATACATGTGTATTGGTTGTACACGTGTATTGGTTATACATGTGTATTGGTTATACATGTGTATTGGTTATACACGTGTATTGGTTATACATGTGTATTGGTTATACATGTGTATTGGTTATACACGTGTATTGGTTATACATGTGTATTGGTTATACACGTGTATTGGTTATACATGTGTATTGGTTATACATGTGTATTGCTATCACGTCACGTGTATTGGTTATACATGTGTATTGGTTATACACGTGTATTGGTTATACATGTGTATTGGTTATACACGTGTATTGGTTATACATGTGTATTGGTTATACACGTGTATTGGTTATACATGTGTATTGGTTATACATGTGTATTGGTTATACATGTGTATTGCTATCACGTCACGTGTATTGGTTATACACGTGTATTGCTATCACGTCACGTGTATTGGTTATACATGTGTATTGGTTATACATGTGTATTGGTTATACATGTGTATTGGTTATACATGTGTATTGGTTATACACGTGTATTGGTTATACACGTGTATTGGTTATACACGTGTATTGGTTATACACGTGTATTGGTTATACACGTGTATTGCTATCACGTCACGTGTATTGCTATCACGTCACGTGTATTGGTTATACATGTGTATTGGTTATACACGTGTATTGGTTATACATGTGTATTGGTTATACATGTGTATTGGTTATACATGTGTATTGGTAATACATGTGTATTGGTTATACACGTGTATTGGTTATACACGTGTATTGGTTATACACGTGTATTGGTTATACACGTGTATTGGTTATACACGTGTATTGCTATCACGTCACGTGTATTGGTTATATACGTGTATTGGTTATACACGTGTATTGCTATCACGTCATGTGTATTGGTTATACACGTGTATTGGTTATACACGTGTATTGCTATCACGTCATGTGTATTGGTTATACATGTGTATTGGTTATACATGTGTATTGCTATCACGTCACGTGTATTGGTTATACACGTGTATTGGTTATACACGTGTATTGGTTATACATGTGTATTGGTTATACATGTGTATTGGTTATACATGTGTATTGCTATCACGTCACGTGTATTGGTTATACACGTGTATTGGTTATACACGTGTATTGGTTATACATGTGTATTGGTTATACATGTGTATTGGTTATACATGTGTATTGCTATCACGTCACGTGTATTGGTTATACACGTGTATTGGTTATACACGTGTATTGGTTATACATGTGTATTGGTTATACATGTGTATTGGTTATACATGTGTATTGCTATCACGTCACGTGTATTGGTTATACACGTGTATTGGTTATACACGTGTATTGGTTATACATGTGTATTGGTTATACACGTGTATTGGTTATACACGTGTATTGGTTATACATGTGTATTGCTATCACGTCATGTGTATTGGTTATACATGTGTATTGCTATCACGTCACGTGTATTGGTTATACATGTGTATTGCTATCACGTCACGTGTATTGGTTATACACGTGTATTGCTATCACGTCACGTGTATTGGTTATACATGTGTATTGCTATCACGTCACGTGTATTGGTTATACACGTGTATTGCTATCACGTCACGTGTATTGGTTATACACGTGTATTGGTTATACATGTGTATTGGTTATACACGTGTATTGCTATCACGTCACGTGTATTGGTTATACACGTGTATTGGTTATACATGTGTATTGGTTGTACACGTGTATTGGTCATACACGTGTATTGGTTATACACGTGTATTGGTTATACATGTGTATTGGTTATACATGTGTATTGGTTATACACGTGTATTGGTTATACATGTGTATTGGTTATACATGTGTATTGGTTATACACGTGTATTGGTTATACACGTGTATTGGTTATACACGTGTATTGGTTATACATGTGTATTGGTTATACACGTGTATTGGTTATACATGTGTATTGGTTATACATGTGTATTGGTTATACATGTGTATTGCTATCACGTCACGTGTGTTGGTTATACACGTGTATTGCTATCACGTCACGTGTATTGGTTATACATGTGTATTGGTTATACATGTGTATTGGTTATACATGTGTATTGGTTATACATGTGTATTGGTTATACATGTGTATTGGTTATACACGTGTATTGGTTATACACGTGTATTGGTTATACACGTGTATTGGTTATACACGTGTATTGCTATCACGTCACGTGTATTGCTATCACGTCACGTGTATTGGTTATACATGTGTATTGGTTATACACGTGTATTGGTTATACATGTGTATTGGTTATACATGTGTATTGGTTATACATGTGTATTGGTTATACATGTGTATTGGTTATACACGTGTATTGGTTATACACGTGTATTGGTTATACACGTGTATTGCTATCACGTCACGTGTATTGGTTATACACGTGTATTGGTTATACACGTGTATTGCTATCACGTCATGTGTATTGGTTATACACGTGTATTGGTTATACACGTGTATTGCTATCACGTCATGTGTATTGGTTATACATGTGTATTGGTTATACATGTGTATTGCTATCACGTCACGTGTATTGGTTATACACGTGTATTGGTTATACACGTGTATTGGTTATACATGTGTATTGGTTATACATGTGTATTGGTTATACATGTGTATTGGTTATACACGTGTATTGGTTATACACGTGTATTGGTTATACACGTGTATTGGTTATACACGTGTATTGGTTATACAGGTGTATTGGTTATACATGTGTATTGGTTATACACGTGTATTGGTTATACACGTGTATTGGTTATACATGTGTATTGGTTATACACGTGTATTGGTTATACACGTGTATTGGTTATACATGTGTATTGCTATCACGTCATGTGTATTGGTTATACAGTGTATTGAACACAAACAAGTATACACGTGTATTGGTTATACAGGTATTGCTATACACGTGTATTGGTTATACACGTGTATTGGTTATACACGTGTATTGGTTATACACGTGTATTGGTTATACACGTGTATTGGTTATACACGTGTATTGGTTATACACGTGTATTGGTTATACACGTGTATTGGTTATACACGTGTATTGGTTATACGTGTGTATTGGTTATACACGTGTATTGCTATCACGTCATGTGTATTGGTTATACATGTGTATTGGTTATACACGTGTATTGCTATCACGTCATGTGTATTGGTTATACACGTGTATTGGTTATACATGTGTATTGGTTATACACGTGTATTGCTATCACGTCATGTGTATTGGTTATACACGTGTATTGGTTATACATGTGTATTGGTTATACACGTGTATTGGTTATACATGTGTATTGGTTATACATGTGTATTGGTTATACACGTGTATTGGTTATACATGTGTATTGGTTATACATGTGTATTGCTATCACGTCACGTGTATTGGTTATACACGTGTATTGGTTATACACGTGTATTGGTTATACACGTGTATTGGTTATACACGTGTATTGGTTATACACGTGTATTGGTTATACACGTGTATTGGTTATACACGTGTATTGGTTATACACGTGTATTGCTACATTTTGTATATATAATAAGGGAGTCATTTATTTCTAGATACTCATCTCTGTTTTCAACGCAACTAATTTTCGAAAGAGTTTATACATTTATAAGTTAGATGTATTAGTCATGGTAATTGGGGTTGTACAGCAAGCCCCCGATGACAGTTTACTTAACAGCATTCGTATTCTTTTTCTTTTTTTTAATTTTTGGAGATTTCTTTATTCATTTATTCAGTGAATAGCTTTGAAGCTATTATTTGATTCCGTCTGTCCCGCTATTCTTTTTTTTATTTTATTTTTTATTTCCATATTATTATTTTTTTTATTATTTTGGTTTTTTTCTCTCCTTTACACACATACAGTATAGAATACATTTTATATATGTAACATGATTTTACATAAGATAATTTTCTATAATCGTATTCTACGTGACTTGAACATAGTAACTAGCAGACAGTTGGTTGCGTCAAATTATCAGAATGAATTCGTTGCCGTGTGTAATGTAGGCCTAGTGAAGATCTCTGACAGTGTCGCAATAGGCGACTGCTCGGGTGTGGTATTACAAGAAAATGTCACATTGATGGTGTGGGTTCGAAACCTGGCTTATTCGTAAACACTTGTATTTTTGTTTCAGTACGCAGTACTTTTGATGTTTGTTCTCATCATTGAGCTCGCTGTTGTTGTCCTTGCTGTTATTTCCAAGGGAAAGGTTCGTACTGGATTAGGCTATATTAACTACATCTACATCGTGGAAGTCGTGATAGCACAGTGGTAGCGCGTTCCCTTCAGGTTCGAAAGGTCCGGAGTTCGAGCCCCGGTGGAGCCGTTACGATTGTGCCCTTAGGCAATGCATTTGAATTCCACGTTGCATCTTCTCTCTCCCTCGTGACAATGGGTTCCATCAGGAATGAGGTCTCGAGAGTGATTAATATAAGTTGTAAGAACTTGTTTCGCAATCGAGCTAAGCTATAAATGTGTATAAACTAACCACATCTAGATACAAATACAAGAAATGTCAAACGGATCTGTACTCCAGTGGGAACACACTGGACTGATAATCCAGGGTCGCAGGTTCCATCTCCCGTCTGACCCTAATACAATTAACAGTCTTTCAGATGGGACGTTAAACCTAGGTCTCGTGTCGGTGCTGTACACCGTGCACGTAAACGAATCATTGTGCAACAGCCATGACATTCGCTTCCTTTTAATAGTTCTTTTTTGCAGAAACAAAAATCAATTCTGCATTGCAAGCAAATTCTTATTAATGTTTGTGATATTTTCAGCATTTAGTCGAGACTGATTTCTCCGAGTAGACGGGGCTTCGTTATCAGTTGTTTCTGCTGGACTTGCCTGTTTATACTAGCTATTACTGATGTTTATTTTCCGGGTTTAAGTACTGGAACCACAGGCACCAGACACAATTTTTGTTTTGGCCTATGGTCATATAGTAAGTAATATATAGCAGGCACCAGACACGAATTATTATTTTTGGCCTATGGTCATATAGTAAGTAATATATACAAAATATGTGGCCTATGGTCATATAGTAAGTAATGGTCATATAGTATGTAATGGTCATATAGTATGTAATGTAATGGTCATATAGTATGTAATGGTCATATAGTATGTAATGGTCATATAGTATGTAATGGTCATATAGTATGTAATGTATGGTCATATAGTATGTAATGGTCATATAGTATGTAATGGTCATATAGTATGTAATGGTCATATAGTATGTAATGGTCATATAGTATGTAACGGTCATATAGTATGTAATGGTCATATAGTATGTAATGGTCATATAGTATGTAATGGTCATATAGTATGTAATGGTCATATAGTATGTAATGGTCATATAGTATGTAATGTATGGTCATATAGTATGTAATGGTCATATAGTATGTAATGGTCATATAGTATGTAATGGTCATATAGTATGTAATGGTCATATAGTATGTAACGGTCATATAGTATGTAATGGTCATATAGTATGTAATGGTCATATAGTATGTAATATATAATATTATATATTACTTGCTATATGACCAGAGGCCAAAAAAAACAAATTGTGTCATATACATTGTATTACTTACTATATGACCATAGGCCCAAAAATAAATTGTGTCTGGTGCCTGTGACTGGAACATAACATTTTTAGCACTATTAACTACACTATGAGATCTCCAGACCATGTGTCCAACTCAAGTGACTGTTACAGTGGGCGCATTTAAGTCAATTGAAATGTTAGTTTTCATACTTTTAATGTGTGTAGTACACTTGAGATTTTCATCATGTCCGAACCTTATTTTATTTATAAATAAAATTATGTTAAATAAGTCTAATTTAGTACATATACATCTAATAGACGTTCAATCGATTACAATCATCTGCTATTCATATACTTGCCAACTATATAAGCTGTCTTACTTCCATTAGTCACGACTTAGCGATGTCATGTATAGGGTATTTTCTAGCTGTGTTAATGTCACACTCTACCGATGCATTTTATACTGTTTATTTAACATAGTTACAGGTTGCCAATTTGAACGTATCAACCATCGTCTTGGTAACCGGACCTATACATGATCCAGTCGTCAAGAACAGAAATGGGTCGACCTTAAAGAGACATACGAGGCGTTGATGTCATGTGTGTGTTTTACGTTTATTTATCGTCGCTACCGGTTGCCCATATGAGCGACGCCTCCTGAACAGATTAGTCATTTTAGATTTTGGAGGATAGTGCATGATACAGACAGAGACCCATCCCAGAGTTTCCTCTGGTTCTTTTACGTGTACGGTGTAAAGCACCGACACGAGACCTCGGTTTAACGTCCCATCTGAAAGACTGTTAATTTTATTAGGGTCAAACGGGGGATCGAACCTGCGATCCCTGGATTACCAGTCCAGTGTGTTACCAATGGACTGCAGATCCGTCTGTATACAACTCCAGGCCATCCTATCGTCCTTATGTCTCCCAACTGACAGTTGCTAGGTAACCAAAAATATACTCTCGATTTTAATTACAGGTCCAAGATCAAATGAAATCTTTCCTCGAGAAGTCCATTAGAAGCAGATATGAGGGGAAAATTGACACAAAAGACGAATTCTCTCTCGGAATCGACTATGCACAAGTTTATGTAAATATTATTAATTAATTAAATATATATTTATATTATAAATTTAATTTAATTTACATATTAATTTTTATACGGATGAATGCATGTACAGCACATTGGAACATATGAAGAGACCAGTTGCAAAACAATTAGAGTCAAATAAAAGCATATTGGAGAAAACTTGATCTGAAAGTCATTAACTTGACCCCATCTGGCCGTGTCCCCCTTCTTGTATTTACATTTATATAACCTCACTACCGGTTGCCCGTTTGAGCTACGGCCAGTTTACCTAACAACACCTTTCCTGAGCAGTCTCCAGCGGTTAACCAGTACTTGGTACACCTAATGAAAATATGTCTTGGTAGAACTGTATTCTTAATAAAGTGAAATACAGTAAAATGTGGTCACCTCCATTAAGCAGCCAACCTGTATTAAGCAGCCAGGTTCCAGATTCCCAATTTGCTGTTTTATTATCCATTTGACCTCTATTAAGCAGCCAACTGTGCTAAACAGCCACTATATGTGATTCTTGACTGGCTGCTTAAGACAGGTTGACTGTACATTTTAATTACAGCAATATTAAATATGATACGGTCACACATGAGCAAACGTTCACTCAGACTCATCTTGCGACATAAATTGTTTCATAAATCCCGATTTTGTGACTAAAGTGATGGAACTTATGCTCGATATAATGGCCAGGATAAAATGTTAATTGCACTTGCCGTATATTATTATTTTCCTAAGTCGTGAAAACAACTTCTTGTCGACAGTTTTAGCTTCATCACGTGAGCTTGCTGCTCAATACAGCTATCGCAACGGTGTCGGGTCGGCACCCGTTTGTATGGGGAACTCAAGACTTCAGGGCACCAATGCACGGCGTACTTGTTATTTTTTATGTATCCGCCATAACGTGTTGAATATCTTATTTTGATATAGTACATCATTGAATAAAAACACTTATTGGTCTTAATCAGAAATGGTATAGAAACTATTTTGGCGGGTTAGGTGTAGATTTGTTTAATTCGAATAACTACCTGAATGGTCATACACCGTATCAGTGTAGGTGGAAATATTCTCCCAATGATTTGCTTGTTTATATTCGTCTGATGGACCAGTCACGTGACAGTTACACAAGGTTACCGATACACGTAACGGAATGTTATTGAACCATGCTTCAGCTCTGTCAGTGAAATTAGCCTAGAACTATATAAATATTTTAAATACGGATGTAAATGGACACATACTCCGAGCATAGGAATACGCCGAGCATAGGTTCCACCTCAAATCTGTGTTAGTGGTCACCTCTATTAAGCAGCCAGTCTGTATTAAGCAACCAGTTTCCAGATGCCTAAATATTTGGTTTTCTTATACATTATACCATTATTAAGCAGCCACCTGTGCTAAGCAACCGCTCTGTGATTCCCTCTGTTGGCTGCTTAGCACAGGTTCGCCCGATTAGCACAGTGGTTAGCACGCTCGCTTCACACCAATGCAACTCGGGTTCGATTCTCGGACCGGGAAGTGTGTGAAGCGATACGGTGGTCGCCAGATCGGTCAGGTGGGTTTTCTCCGGGTACTCCGGGTTCCTCCCACTCGAATGACCACTATGCGCGTTCATACGCGCCAACGAGAGTGATTAATATAAGTTGTTAAAACTTGCTTCGCAATCGTTGTAAAATAAATAAAGTTTAAACGTTTTAACAATTAAAATCAACTTACAAATACATAATTAGCAAATGGATTGGGCCACAAGTTCACACAACATTAGTGAATAATGGGGTAGCCATTTCAGTATACGATTTTGGATCCGTCCGTCTTTCTGTATCATGTGTGGTAGCTTTATTCCATGTGTATTCAAATACCGCACTGATCGTAAATTTCACAAAACATAGCCCCTGAGGAGTCCTTAGTCTGGGAACAGACGTCGATATATTTTGCCTGGTCAGTCAAATAAATATATTTTAACACCGAGACTATTAATTTGGCCGTATTGAGTTTCTTATCATATCAAAGCCTGGGGTAACTATAAAGGCCTATTAGCACGTGACTTATTTAATGACGTACTTGAATCGAAAACGAGGCACTGCAATGTTGATCAAACTTTATAATTGGCCGCCAGTTAAAAAGTGAAAAATCGACTGACTGGAACTCATGCTAAGGAGTCAGTACAAGGCATTACTATTTCTCGACAATATATGCACTATTAATTAGGAGAGCGGCATATCTAGGACACATATATCCAAAAGTAGACTGACTATGGAAGCTGATACGTGTCACATAGAATTGCTGTATATGTTGACATAACTACATATCTAAGTCATTTAAGCAAAATACTATGTCGAAATAAACTATTGGCAGCCGGTTGCACGGGATTTGTGCGATCGGGCTTTCGGTCGGATTTCCGGCGAGTTACGGACGAGCGGGTTTTCAGGCAGGCTGGCGAGAGGGCGGCTTGATCGGGCGGACGGACAGATACACATTCCAGAGTCTCCTCTGGTTAATATACGTGCACGACGTAAAGCACCTACACGAGACCTCAGTAAAATGTCCATCTGAAAGACTATTAATATTATTAGAGTCAGATGAGGGATCGAACCTGCGAGCCCTATATTCCCAGTCCAACGTGTTAACCACTTGACCACTGACCCGCCTGTGCTCCGTTTGAAAAGGAATAGGACGTTCAATATACTGAGTGTGTATATTATCTCATTACAGTTTCAATATACTGAGTGTGTATATGATCTCATTACAGTTTCAATATACTGAGTGTGTATATGATCTCATTACAGTTTCAATATACTGAGTGTGTATATGATCTCATTACAGTTTCAATATACTGAGTGTGTATATGATCGCATTACAGTTTCAATATACTGAGTGTGTATATGATCTCATTACAGTTTCAATATACTGAGTGTGTATATGATCGCATTACAGTTTCAATATACTGAGTGTGTATATGATCTCATTACAGTTTCAATATACTGAGTGTGTATATGATCGCATTACAGTTTCAATATACTGAGTGTGTATATGATCTCATTACAGTTTCAATATACTGAGTGTGTATATGATCGCATTACAGTTTCAATATACTGAGTGTGTATATGATCTCATTACAGTTTCAATATACTGAGTGTGTATATGATCTCATTACAGTTTCAATATACTGAGTGTGTATATGATCTCATTACAGTTTCAATATACTGAGTGTGTATATGATCTCATTACAGTTTCAATATACTGAGTGTGTATATGATCTCATTACAGTTTCAATATACTGAGTGTGTATATGATCTCATTACAGTTTCAATATACTGAGTGTGTATATGATCTCATTACAGTTTCAATATACTGAGTGTGTATATGATCTCATTACAGTTTCAATATACTGAGTGTGTATATGATCGCATTACAGTTTCAATATACTGAGTGTGTATATGATCTCATTACAGTTTCAATATACTGAGTGTGTATATGATCGCATTACAGTTTCAATATACTGAGTGTGTATATGATCTCATTACAGTTTCAATATACTGAGTGTGTATATGATCGCATTACAGTTTCAATATACTGAGTGTGTATATGATCTCATTACAGTTTCAATATACTGAGTGTGTATATGATCGCATTACAGTTTCAATATACTGAGTGTGTATATGATCTCATTACAGTTTCAATATACTGAGTGTGTATATGATCGCATTACAGTTTCAATATACTGAGTGTGTATATGATCTCATTACAGTTTCAATATACTGAGTGTGTATATGATCGCATTACAGTTTCAATATACTGAGTGTGTATATGATCTCATTACAGTTTCAATATACTGAGTGTGTATATGATCTCATTACAGTTTCAATATACTGAGTGTGTATATGATCTCATTACAGTTTCAATATACTGAGTGTGTATATGATCTCATTACAGTTTCAATATACTGAGTGTGTATATGATCTCATTACAGTTTCAATATACTGAGTGTATATATTATCGCATTACAGTTTCAATATACTGAGTGTGTATATGATCTCATTACAGTTTCAATATACTGAGTGTGTATATGATCTCATTACAGTTTCAATATACTGAGTGTGTATATGATCTCATTACAGTTTCAATATACTGAGTGTGTATATGATCTCATTACAGTTTCAATATACTGAGTGTATATATTACCCCATTACAGTTTCAATATACTGAGTGTGTATATTATCTCATTACAGTTTCAATATACTGAGTGTATATATTACCCCATTACAGTTTCAATATACAGAGTGTATATATTACCCCATTACAGTTTCAATATACTGAGTGTATATATTACCCCATTACAGTTTCAATATACTGAGTGTATATATTACCCCATTACAGTTTCAATATACTGAGTGTGTATATTATCTCATTACAGTTTCAATATACTGATTGTATATATTATCGCATTACAGTTTCAATATACTGAGTGTATATATTATCGCATTACAGTTTCAATATACTGATTGTATATATTATCTCATTACAGTTTCAATATACTGAGTGTGTATATTATCTCATTACAGTTTCAATATACTGATTGTATATATTATCGCATTACAGTTTCAATATACTGATTGTATATATTATCGCATTACAGTTTCAATATACTGATTGTATATATTATCGCATTACAGTTTCAATATACTGAGTGTATATATTATCTCATTACAGTTTCAATATACTGAGTGTGTATATTATCTCATTACAGTTTCAATATACTGATTGTATATATTATCGCATTACAGTTTCAATATACTGATTGTATATATTATCGCATTACAGTTTCAATATACTGATTGTATATATTATCGCATTACAGTTTCAATATACTGAGTGTATATAT
>CM026400.1:46471558-46501924 GCA_014843695.1 Archivesica marissinica
CCCGTCCAATTGTAAAGATTTATACTTTACTACCTGTTCATGTGATTAGTGGCTTGTATCAACAATGTAGCAGTACATTCAGTATAATTTGGCGTATGTAGGTATTTTCTAACGGTTAATATGCACGATCACTCTGTGAGCTGAGAATTAGTCAAAATGAGGCCCTGACAATTTAAGTAAACGTATATTATTGATTGTAAAGAAAATTGATAGTTCTGAGTATTCAAACTACATAATCCAGATCAGCCCAGGGACATAGATTACATGTTATGTAGGTGCCTCATCAGCCGTAGCGTAATCACTGAGACTGATAATTTGTATGCATGTATATAATATATGTGTATGGGCCTTGAATTACGAATAAACTACATAATAATCACAGTGAATGCTATGAGTACATGTATAATATTATAATTATAATCTCTTGAACATACGAGTATTACACATATTCTGCCGATTTCTACAAGATGCCATTGAGTAAAATAACAATGTATGTAACTGATGAGCAGAGAAAAGAATTGCTGACTCTTGCAAAATAAGAACTGGGACGTAGAGATGGAAATAGAAGAAACAGCCACCGCCATGCCCGTTGCAGAGGCTGCTTACGTACCTCCCCCTATGCCTCAGCATGCTGAAGGTGTTGCTGAGTGTCCACTGTGCTTGTGTTCCCCTTGCATAATAAATGAACAGAACAAACAACTTTGGTGGACTGCTAATAATCGTCCACCGCATAATCTAAATTCACATGAGAGAAAGCTTCTATACAGGAGGTTTTGGGCAATGCTATATAATTGTGGCGCATGGAAAGATGTCAGATATATAGAGAGAAAAGTAGCGGCTAGAAGAGGAGACTGTACTTGGCATAAGAGGGAAATGATGCCTGAATGTGTGGTACAGCAATGCAGGAACTGGCTGCCTAACCCGCGCAACCAGCCTTATTTGGGCCATAAGTGGAGTTGAATTGTTTATACCAGTTGTAAGTACTATAAAAATACAGAACTTCAATTTCAGCAATTTATAACATCTGATATGTACGTGGATCATAATAGATATAAGTGGTGCTCATGTATTAGATGTATACCATGCAGGGCCTCGCATGTGGCAAATACGATGTGCGTCGACCGTCAGATTTGTACCGCTATTCCTCGTGTGTTTAGTGCGTCGACCGTCAGATTTGTACCGCTATTCCTCGTGTGTTTAAGGTTAAATATAGGTCAACCTGCAGGCCTTTAATATAGACCCCTTGCACGCAAGGGTGATTTTTACCCTATCACCGGTATGTCCGCCATATTGGAGGTATAGCAAAACAACAATATTTATAACTCCACTGTATTTTAACAAGAAATAGGCTTGTTTGAAAGAGATAATGTCGGAGAAACAGTTAAAACCATCAATACAAAGTAAAGTGTTATATAGAGAAAGCTTAGAACCTATTGAAAGGACCAGATATGACAGTAAACTTGAGATTATCGGTGGTATTTCTAGTGATCCATACGAACTGAAAACGTTTTCAGAAGATGTGAAATTGTTACCAGCGGTAGCATATCCAGATATTGTGAATTATCTGGTGTTTACACCCAGTCCTTACACAACAGAAGACTTGAAATGTTACAAAGGCTTGGACGCATATAATCAGTTTATCAGTGGATGGGTCTCTGCTATGAAAACTGTGATCATCAACAACAAACATGTTGTGAAAGCCAAGGTGAGAAAATACTTGTATAATTTAATGTATGTTTGTAACTTTCTCAACAAGTGGCGTCCAGTATCGGATTTGGAATCGAACGGTCCCGGGTTCGATACTCGGTCAGGCCACGTTATGTAGTGTCATTGAGCAAGGCACCTCACACACATTGCTTAGTAAGTTAGTACTGGTTAATCGCTTAGGTCAGCTAAGCTTGCTGAGGAAAACATTTCTAAGTCCCCGCTTTGACATTAAAGGAACATACATACAACATGACACCGTTAACCACCGACCCTGCCAAAGCTGTGGGTTTGATAATTTATGATAACGTTTATACCGAGGGGGGTACGAGAGGTTTGACATTAAAGGAAGATAGATAGATAGAATACAGGTTCGGAAGCTGGTGCTAGGTATATAAATTTCGACTTGCAGAATGCCATAAACACATACACCCAAGGGAGTATGAAACTAATATAGCCATAGAAAAATGATCTGGAGGCGGATTAAGATTCTGCATTGCGGATCTCTGAAATCAGGGTTCACATCCCGCCATTCCCGGTGAAGGCCACTCCTTTTTTGTCTGGCAAATGTGTATAGTGATTTTTTTTTTGGTTTCTCATAATATAAATGGATTTATTTACAAGATAGCAACCAATATATTTCCCCCCCCCTACAATTCACATTGACAATACGAAGCAGTAATTATTATGCCATACTGTCTTTTAACATTTCAGGTGCTGCACTCTCAAAGGCTACGTGAGAAATCGTTAAATCCATGGGCTGTAATGGAAACAAATGGCAGAATATTGGCCTCGCACTGTGACTGCATGGCAGGTGTTGGTGAAGTTTGCTCCCATGTAGCTGCAGTTTTATTCGCGATTGAAGGTACTATTCACATTCGTGATTCTAGAACTGTGACACAGGAACCAGCCTACTGGCTGCTGCCAACATCGTTGAAAAAGGTGACATATTCAGAAACCAGATACATAAACTTCAGTTCAGCAAAGTCATTGAAGAAAACTTTTGATAAACTATGTGACAACCCTGTGCTTACTCCTACATCAGCAAAAAAAGAGAAAAAGCCTGTACCAGTTCCTACAGAAAGTGAAATGGGTAATCTGTTTGCCAGACTCCATGCAACAGGGAGAAAACCAGCAATCCTTTCTGTTGTACCGGAGTATGCCAAGAATTACATACCAAAGCTAGAGGCAATAAAATATGCTAAAGTGTTGACTGAACTTAGAGATAAACGTTCAATTTCTTTGAATTACATGGACATTATTGCCAAATGCAACGACATGTCTGTTGCAGTAACTGAAGAGGAGGCTTCGAATGTTGAAATGTCAACTAGGCAGCAATCGGGCAGCAAACTTTGGTTCAACTTTAGAGCAGGGCGAATAACTGCATCAAAAATGAAAGCTGTCTGTTCCACAGATAGTTCAAATCCTTCCCAAAGTTTGATTATGTCAATCTGCTATCCACAAGAACATATATTTACTTGTGTTGCAACAACATGGGGAATGAAAAATGAAAAAGTAGCCCTTAATAAATTTGTGCAAGCATTTACTGCAGAAGGGCATGAAAATGTATCTGTTGAAAGTTGTGGCTTTTTCATAAGCACAGAACATCCGTGGATAGGCGCCACACCAGACGGCATCATATCATGTGATTGTTGTGGACGGAGCATAATTGAAGTGAAATGTCCCTACACAAAGAGGAATATTATTTTAGAGGAAGGTGGAAGCTTTTATCTGAAGCGGGGTGAAGATGGAGAATTACATCTGGATGAAAAGCACCCCTATTTCTATCAGATTCAAACACAGTTAGGTGTCACAAAATGTGAATCGTGTTATTTTATTGTATGGACTGAGATAGACATGCATATTGAGGAGATCAGTTTTCAGCAGGACCTGTGGGAAGAAATGGTGGATAATTCAGCTATTATATTTAGAACGGCAATATTACCAGAACTGGTTGGAAAGTTCTACTCTAGACTGCCTGGCACTGCCCCTCTGACAGTACATGCAGCATGTAACTTGACCAAGTCATGTGAGAATAACGTGGATACATCAAATGAAATTATGACATTATATATGTCTTTGAAGTTATTATGTACATGTATATAGCAATAAAATATGATTAAACTATAAATGAAATAACCTGGTGCTACTGTGATCAGGTTGAATCTGGGAAGATGGTGTTCTGTGACAATGAAAACTGTGATATTAAATGGTTTCATTTTATATGCCTAAAAACGACCAGTAAACCGATTATGGTACTTTCCGGAGTGTAGAAAACTGCCCCAGTTTTCAAAGAAACGTGTAAAGGTGTGTTAATGCTTCACAAACAAATCCTGCGGTCTATTCAGTTGTGAAGTTGTATTTATTACTGGTACTATTTTATAGAACATCTGGTAAAATGATGAGAAATAAAATGTGTTATCCACAAAAATGTCTTTTTTTCCAGAAAAGCAAAAAATAAATGTACATACATGTATATATCTTATGGAATGATCAATGACAATCATATTATTAGCCTGGGAACAGGCGTTGATATATTTCGCCTGGTCAGTCAAATAAATATATTTTAACACCGAGACTATTAATTGGGCCGTATTGAGTTTCTGATAATATCAATATTGTCAGAGGTTAAAATCAACAGACTGGAACCCAGGCTAGCATGTTATATCAAGATTATAATCTTTTCAATTGTTCTAATATTGTTATTCTGGTAGAGAAATGAATAAACATGTTGGTTCTGTAATAAAATTTATAAATTGAAATAATACCACACCAAATAAATTGTTTATAAAATCTTTATTACATGTAGCTATTGTAATCATTAGTTTCTGGCTCCTGACAATTCTATGTATTTTGCTCTGTAACAGAGATGGAAAATATAAACAGAGCAAAAAAAACATAGACTTTATTATTACGGTAGTGTACGGTAAGACCATGGATATGCTTCTTATACGTATATTTATACGTATATGTATGAAATGTATCCTGGTCCATATTAAATGAATTTTCGCTGATAAAAATTGCTGTCAATCAAAGTCTACTACTGAATCGCACATATTAACAAGTCCACAGCAAACATGGGCACTTTTATCCACTAAAGGAATGTCATCCTTTTTCTTTGTTAATAGAAAATCGATAGGCAGGGTACCACTGAGAATAGTGTATTGTTGCCTTACTAAACCAATGACTCTCTCTACATGAATCCTAACATTCGCAATTTTCCTCGTAGCCTCCACATCTAGAGGCGAAAGTTGACTCTTCCCTTTCGTAAAAGCAGGGATTTTGCTTGAATATCGAATCCTCTGTCTGCTAAAATGATGTCGCCCGGAAGAATATTACTCAAAAAACCACAATTCTCTGTTATGTGCTTATCACTCGTTCTTCCACCCCATGACTTGGATATGAATGAAATTACTCATTGTGGCGTAATTCCGAGCAAACATTTCACAGTATTATGGTGCTTGTAAGAAGACCGGGTTTCCGCACGTGCTTTTAAGTGTGAAGGTCGTTCGATAAATACTTCAAAACAGTCTATTATGACAGCACATTTTGTTCCAAAGTGTTTTCTAAATTGCATTGTTTCAAAGGCTCAAACACGGCAAATGGCGTATTACAACAAAGGGAAATAAATGTTTCATACTATTAAATTTTTTCTCTAAGTCCCGTATTTGTTCCAGATTTCGTTCGCTTCTATATAACTATATCGTGTGGAAAAGCATTCAAAGTTAAAAATGTTATTTAATTTATCATAAAAAAATAGAAAATCTAGATAGAACATAAATTATTAAAAAATATTAAATTGTGTATTTTACGTTTATTTATCGTCGCTATCGGTTGCCCATATGAGCGACGCCTCCTGAAGATATTATTCATTTTAGATGTTGGAGGATAGTGCATGATATAGACAGAGACCCATTCCAGAGTCTCCTCTGGTTCTTTTACGTGCACGATGTAAAGCACCGACACGAGACCTCGGTTTAACGTCCCATCTGAAAGACTGTTAATTTTATTAGGGTCAGACGGGGGGATCGAACCTGCGATCCCTGGATTACCAGTCCAGCGTGTTACCACTAGCTTTTCAAACCAAGAAATAAAGAGTGGCCTTATATACATATACATAAGGCCACTTTTATTTAAAACATTGTTGTGACGTCATACCTTTGTTCTTGCAGCCCATTATTAATAATAGTGTACTGCTGTCAAAAGGCTAGATTATATTAAATCCTACACGTATATGTACGAAATTTAAAAAAATTTAATTAGTAGGATCTTGTTATATAAGTGTGTGTTTTAAGTAAGATATAAGCCTCAAACGGATCCAATATGTAAACTACGTGTGCGTAATATTAGTATATTTTAAAATGTTCATAGGCAAGCGATGCATGATTATTGTAAGTGATTTATCATTGGTTGTTAGTTTAAACATTATTTAGTTCAGTATTTGTACATGTAATCAAGAAATGAACAGTTTACATATAATTTAACAGCAGTAGACTGAAAGGGATTAGAACGAAAGAAAACTTATATAGTTCTTCTCCCTATCAATTGATTGATATACAATAGGCAGGAAAATAATATATAATATAACAATGAAAATACATGAAATCTATTCTATGTATTTGCTAAAGAATTTCAGAACTTAGTTTATACAAATTTATTTTTAGCTCGATTGCGAAACAAGTTATTTCAACTTATATAAATCACTCTCGAGACCTCATTCCTGATGGAATCCATCGCCACGAAGGAGAGAGAAGAGGCAACGTGGAATTTAAATGCCTTGCCTAAGGGCACAATCGTAACGGCTCCAGTGGGGTTCGAACTCCGGACCGTTCGCACCTGAAGCGAACGCGCATCCACTGCGCTATCACGACTGCCACACATTTCAGAACTTAATGTATTAGTGAGTCAATAGTTTTGGATGTAAAAAAGAAAATGGTTAATATTTAAAGAAATATATCATTGGTTGTTGTAGACAGAGATGCATACATGAAGCACCAGAAGGTGAAACTTCAAGATCCAGCCTGCCCTACGCACCCCACACAAACGAATTCCAACAAAAACAAGGTGCGTACTATGCCAACATGTAGATGTTATTATCACGTTAATTACATTCCGGACATTGACCGGATTGTCAGGGGAGGTAACTAGAGGCACATAGCTGGAAGTGCATGCTCTACACCTAATTCAGGCGTTGACCTGACCAGGATCATTTTGATTTACAGGATCATGCCACGGTGGGGTATTCTCGTAAGTTCTCGGCCGTGTCGAGATTTTGTGATATTTGATCGACTCGTTGACGAAATGTTATCAGAAAAAGTCACTACGTTCATCGCTTTTTATTAGATACCGATAGTAATATCCATTGGAATAACTTAGCCAAATTATAAGGTAAGTTATTTTCTTTATTGCAATATATTATTTTTAACTATCGAAGCAATTTAATTGTGTACTCTAGTTTGTAAACGATAAAAAATGGCCGACTTTCAAGTGATAATGTTGATGTAATGGTGTTATGGTAAACCAAAGTTCTACTTAATTGTGTCGCGAAACTGTTAAATGTTTAGAAGTTATGTACAGATAAGGTACATCCAGGTGATAGATATCTTTATTACCTCCACAATGGGAGAGCATCATAATTATGTAATGGTGTTATGGTAAACCAAAGTTCTACTTAATTGTGTCGCGAAACTGTTAAATGTTTAGAAGTTATGTACAGATAAGGTACATCCAGGTGATAGATATCTTTATTACCTCCACAATGGGAGAGCATCATAATTATGTAATGGTGTTATGGTAAACCAAAGTTCTACTTAATTGTGTCGCGAAACTGTTAAATGTTTAGAAGTTATGTACAGATAAGGTACATCCAGGTGATATATATCTTTATTACCTCCACAATGGGAGAGCATCATAATTATGTAATGGTGTTATGGTAAACCAAAGTTCTACTTAATTGTGTCGCGAAACTGTTAAATGTTTAGAAGTTATGTACAGATAAGGTACATCCAGGTGATAGATATCTTTATTACCTCCACAATGGGAGAGCATCATAATTATGTAATGGTGTTATGGTAAACCAAAGTTCTACTTAATTGTGTCGCGAAACTGTTAAATGTTTAGAAGTTATGTACAGATAAGGTACATCCAGGTGATAGATATCTTTATTACCTCCACAATGGGAGAGCATCATAATTATGTTGAACATATACAAGTAAAGCATGTAACAAAACAGAAAATACAAATACATATGGCATGCATGAAATGTGGGTTATTCTGTTGTCTATACAGAGCGTGTCAAATCCCTGTATATCCTGGTTCCTGGCCTAACTTATCAATATATGGCACAACTAAACTAAATACGCAAATGATCCCGTGTTGCCATACGAACCATGCACAGTAAAAATCCAACAAAACTAATTGATGCGCATGATCCTAACGGTTAACCTAAGCTTAAACTTTATTAATTTTACAACGATTGCGAAGCAAGTTTTAACAACTTAAATTAATTACTCTCGTTGGCGCGGATGAAAGCGTATATGTGGTCATTCGTGTGGGAGGAAATCGGAGTACCCGGAGAAAACCCACCTGTCCGATCTGGCCACCGTACCATCTCACATACTTCCCGGTCCGAGGATCGAACCCGGGTTGCATTGGTGAGAAGCGAGCCTGTATTGGTTGATTACATGTCTTTTGACAATAACAAAGAATCGTACACATGTCTGTTCTTCATTCTGCATTTGGGCAATAATCGTACATGTATCGGCGATGTGCATATTCATGTCCGACCATTATTTTGTGTAATGTAAGTTAACTCTTCCTTGCTTTAGGCGTGCTGGGATTCCATCAAGAGGTACCTAATTGCCAGAATAACCATGGTGATTGGCCTCGCAGTTGGAGTAATCGCTTTTGAGGTATGTGTGTATGTTTTTTTGTACGTTTATTAATCGTCGCTACCGGTTGCCCATATGAGCGACGCCTCATGAAGAGATTAGTCATTTTAGATTTTGGAGGATAGTGCAATGATACAGACAGAGCTCACTCCAGAGTCTCCTCTGGTTCTTTTACGTGCATGGTGTAAAGCACCGACACGAGACCTAGGTTTAACGTCCCATCTGAAAGACTGTTAATTTTATTAGGGTCAGACGGGGGATCGAATCTGTGATCCCTGGATTACCAGTCTAGCGTGTTACCACTGGACTACAGGTCCGTCCTTACACTCAATATATACCCAAAATAGAACTGTGACGTTACTCGACCGTCATTATATTATAGTTAATGCAAATAGAACGTATACAGATGACGGATGATCAGTAATTGATTAAAATGTCTTACCTGAACATGATCAGTAATTGAATAAAATGTCTTACCTGAACATGATCAGTAATTGATTAAAATGTCTTACCTGAACATGGTCAGTAATTGATTAATGTCATACCTGAACATGGTCAGTAATTGATTAAAATGGCTTACCTGAACATGATCAGTAATCGATTAAAATGTCATACCTGAACATAATCAGTAATTGATTAAAAAGGCTTACCTGAACATGATCATTTTTTGAATAAAATGTCTTAACTGAACATGATCAGTAATTGAATTGATATATATATATATAATTGTACACTTTTATTTCTTTTTTTCTTCTGGTCTAACGTATTCTATATACGTATTACGTATATATATAAATTCAGTTTCCATTTTGATAAATGCAGTAAGAAAATTCCATATCTCTCGTCACCATACAAAATATAAAAATGTTATAACCCAAATGAATATTAATACTGTAAAACCCAATGACCTCTTAAAAATATCAATATGACAATACAGATGGCTACATATCACGATCGTTTCTGCTTACTCTTTTGTTTATGCATTCATAGATTTTGCCAATGGAGTCTATAACATGTTCTACTAACGTACGGGGCATTGGAAATGATAAAAAGCGCCTTGAAGTATTTGAATGGTTAAAACTAAAAAGATACAACATTTGTTTTTTGCAAGAAACACATTCGACAATTCAATGCACGGATAAATGGAAATCTGACTGGAATGGTGAATCCTTTTTCAGTGGAATAAATTCAAATAGTGCTGGAGTGGCCATTCTTTTAAAATTGAATACATCGTATAAGGCTTCAAATTTTACTGAAGTTGTCAAAGGTCGCATAATATCCCTAGATATAATAGTAAATGAACAAGAAATCACTCTCGTAAATATATATGGACCTAATACTGATGATAGTAACTTCTTCTCCACTCTTGAAACATATATGCGTGAGAATGATGATAAAAATTGTGTAATAGGCGGAGACTTCAACACTGTCTTAGATGTTGATATTGATAAGAAAAACGGCCAAAAACATACACATGTTAACTGCAGGAAAAAATTGTATAATATTATAATCAGTTTAATTTGATAGACGTATGGAGACAAAACAACCCAGCAAAACTACAATACACATGGCATTCAAATACAAACCCACCCATCTTTAGCGAAATTCAGCCCGCATTTAAAACAGATCATTCTCTAGTGACGTTTAAAATATTTTTTTGGAGCCAGCCAAGGGGTCCTGGTTATTTTAAACTTAATAACAGTATTCTATATGACGACAACTACCAACATACAATAAAAGAATGTATTAATAACATAGTCAATCTTAATAAAAATGCCATATCCAAATACTCTTTGGGAACTAATAAAAGGGTGCATAAGAAGTGGCACTATAAAATATTCTTCGTTTAAAAAAAAGCAAATGCCCAAAGGGAAATAGAGCTAATAAAAGACATAACTACCCTTGAAAATACTTTAATAAACTCAGGTAACAAAATCAACCAAAATAATTCTGATTTGAGGAACAAACAGCAAGAGTTGAGCGAAATATTCGAAAGACAAGTAAATGGTTTAATTTTAAGAGCGAAAGCAATACATGTTGACGGTTCTGAAAAAACACACAAAATATTTCGCTAATTTAGAAAAGCACGTTTGAAAACCTTAAGCAAATGTATAATTTACGCAATAATGATTTTTTAAAATACCAATCTTTGATCGGTAGTATACCTAAAAAGTGCAAAGAAAAACTAAGTCAACACATTAGTACTGGGCTAAAACCGGAAAACATGCTAGAAAAAATAAAAGGAGTAAAGAAACCAAAAAAACTATTATGTCAAACACAGATACATTTAAAGAACGTAGACATTCTGAGCGAAAATGGTTTCAATTGTTCAGCGATGACAATCTCAAATGGAAAATAATCTACTGCAACGATTGACACTAAACTGAGAAATTATCACTATAATTTTTTAATGAGACTTTTTCCAACAAACAAGTATCTCCATATGTGTAAATTAACTGAATCATCCCTATGTGACTTCTGTAATATGAGCATAGCTAGTATAGAACACCTGTTTTGGGAATGCCCGATCATACAAGACCTATGGACAAGCATTCGTAAGTATCTAGGAACTATTGGTTTTAACATTTCTTTAAACTTTAAAGACATTTGTTTAGGGTGCGAAAATAATAACATTGTTAATTTTATAATAATCCTGTGCAAATACTTTATCTCAAATATGAAATATAGTAAAATCCTGCCAACGTTCGAATCATTTAAAAAGTACTTGTATCAAAGGATTGAAATCGAAAAAGACATTGCTTCATATTCTGGAAAAATAGATAGACACAACTTGAAATGGTCAACGTTTAACTAAGCTAATCAAATATACATGCATATCAATTAATGTTTTCATAAATACAGTACAAAGATAACTTTAAACAACACAGGACCTGGAACAGCTTGCACTACAAATGAACCTCCAAATCAATTACCCCACCCAACCCCTACAAATCCTTGTTTGACACACTCCTTATCCTAGAAATGTTAGTAAGCAGAAGCGATCAGCCACTCTACACCTCTCTTTCTCTCTTCTCTCTCTCTCTCTCTCTCTCTCGCTTTAACAACTACACCTTAGTTACCCATTGTTCACTTTTAACTTTGACAATCTTTGTATACACTCATCCTTTAAGGGACACACTGTACATATAGATAATCGAACTGAAGTAATATGTATATTATTAAAAACCAAAAAACTTGTGGAAATATGTATGAACTATATGTATATGCAATAAAGAAATAAACGAGGTTACCAGGATAGGGGCCTCAAAATGAAAAAAAAAGTAAGTGAATTGAATTGAAACATACACACTTATACAACAAGATCCTACTAATTAAAATTGTCAATGTCGTCCATTTATGCATAGGATTTAATATAATACTCTGGCCTTTTGACACCTATCCAATATTAATAATAATGGACTGCAAATACAAAGGTATGACGCCATATTGTATGTAGATTGTGTGTAGATTGTATGTAGATTGTATGTAGATTGTATGTAGATTGTATGTAGATTGTATGTAGATTGTATGTATATTGTGTGTAGATTGTATGTAGATTGTGTGTAGATTGTGTGTAGATTGTGTGTAGATTGTGTGTAGATTGTGTGTAGATTGTATGTAGATTGTATGTAGATTGTATGTAGATTGTATGTAGATTGTATGTAGATTGTGTGTAGATTGTGTGTAGATTGTGTGTAGATTGTATGTAGATTGTATGTAGATTGTGTGTAGATTGTGTGTAGATTGTGTGTAGATTGTGTGTGATTGTGTGTGAATTGTGTGTAGATTGTATGTAGATTGTGTGTAGATGTATTAATTGTGTGTAGATTGTGGTAGATGTATGTAGATTGTATGTAGATGTATGTAGATGTGTGTAGATGTGTGTAGATTGTATGTAGATTGTATGTAGATTGTATGTAGATTGTATGTAGATTGTAGTAGATGTGTGAGATTGGTGTAGATTGTGTGTAGATGTGTTGTAGATGTATGTAGATTGTATGTAGATTGTATGTAGATTGATGTAGTGTGTAGATGTGTGTAGATTGTGTGTGATGTGTGTAGATTGTGTGTAGATTGTGTGTAGATTGTGTGTAGATTGTATGTAGATTGTATGTAGATTGTGTGTAGATTGTGTGTAGATTGTGTGTAGATTGTATGTAGATTGTATGTAGATTGTATGTAGATTGTATGTAGATTGTGTGTAGATTGTGTGTAGATTGTGTGTAGATTGTATGTAGATTGTGTGTAGATTGTATGTAGATTGTATGTAGATTGTAGATTGTATGTAGATTGTATGTAGATTGTATGTATATTGTGTGTAGATTGTGTGTCATAATAGAGCAAAATAAAACACATGGTTAAACTGTAATAGTTTTATTATTTTCTATTTCAGATCGCGTGTGTGGTGTTTGCATGTTGTATAATCCATGAGTTGAAAAAAGGTTACGCATATGTTTAATAATCAGCCGCAACAGAAGATATTTAAGAAATAATAAGTATCAATTAACCGTGGTATATCGCAGAATAACCCTCGTTTGAAGTTCTTATGCGTAGAAATATATAACGAAGGCCGAATATACCACGGTTGATACTTATTATATCGATTCTAACATGACTTACTTCTAATAATTTTAAAGGAGTATTTTCTTCAAACACCGCTGCATTTGGCTTTCGAAATGTCTTCCCTCATTATTTTTTATGGAAAATATCAATCTAGTGCATAAATGAACAAAAGTTGTAACTGATCAATACTTTTATTTATTTTGTCAAATAAAACTGTACAGAATAGTAACTGAAACGTTACTTAACAGAAAAACAAGACGGACAAGAGATTATCTGATTCTAAAAATAGCTCACTTCCATGAATTCCCACGGTATTTTTTACAAACATCACGTGACTTTCATTCATAAACTTTACACGCATTGTATAAATGGAATAGCCAAAACACGGTGCGCGCGCAGCATAGTTCAAGGTAGATATATCGCAGAATAACCCGAGGTAGATTTTACTCTACAAGTATGTATGTTATTAGCTGAGTCGTGTTAGAATAATAAATAATATATATATTTATATATTTATATACTTATATAATAATATATATACTTCAATAAATATTTGAAGACATGTATTTGACATTTGTATTTTGTCGCAATTGGCGCCCGACAGCGGGAACCCTGACAATAAAGTTTCATATAAACACACATACTAATGGGTACTTCTGTGGCTAAGAGAACAATATAACTACAAATTCGTTTACGTGGCTAATAGAACAAAGTCTGCCTCCGTCGTCGAGTGCTTACGGTCGCTGACTTGAATACCGCTCTAACCAATCATCATTGATTGTCACAAATTCGAGCCACGCTCAGAAAAACGTTGGCAGTTTCATACGGAGGTTGGTACACCAAGTACTGGCTAACCGCTGGAGCCTGTCCAGGAAAGGTGGTGTTATGTAAACTGCCCGTCGCTCATATGGGCAACCGGTATATAGCGACGTTAAATAAACATATAAACAAACAAAATAATAACGGAGAACAATGGGGTAGCAGCTGAAGTACCCATTCGTGAGGCAGTCCGCATTTCTTTATATTTTGTTTATAAACAATATTTATTGCAAACATAAATCACATATCCGTCTCCGTGGCCTAGTGGTTAAAGCGTCCGCCTACGGAGCGGGGGGTCGAATGTTCGAATCTCGTCAGGGGTTCGTTCTGATATGACCGGTTGGTGAGCCGCCAGCTAGTTAAATAATGGTTACCGATTGCCTACCAGTATGGCGCCTGGCATACAAGCATAGGATTCGGGAAGTACTGATGTTCATAAAAAAGTGTCTCATAAGTCAGAAATGGCTGGCCCTTTAAATAGGGGTGACACTATAATAAACAAACACTTTACACTTTACTTTACTATAGCATGTAACGACATACACAATACATACTGCAAAGTGTCAAGTAGGAAGCTAAAAGTGTATGGGTATATATATATCGTATCTCTAGAACAGTATATCATATCAACATGGTTTTCTCCTGTGACTAGAAATTATATTTGATTGATGCTATAATGTAGTTTGGGTTGTAGCATGGTCCTGGGGTGACCGGGGGGGGGGGGTTCCAGGGTATGTGCCGAATGCCTGTGGTATTTGACAATATATTTATGATAACACGTCCGTCATTACAATTAAAAATCCCAGATAACCAAGGGACATCACTCTAGCAAGAATGTACCCAATTGAACACGTGACAATAAAATCGATCAGGTTGCACATATAGAACGAGTGATACCATTCTCCGTGTCTTACACTAAGCAGACATGTTTGCCCCGCCCCTTCCAACGCCCGGAATAGGACATTTACCGCCACTGAATGGTGAACCGTTACTAGCTGGCTTACTGGTATGACTATAATATAGATCAAAACAAGGCAAGCACAATTCCCTTCCGAAAGTAAACAAGTCCAACAAACATAGTCACCACACTCAATTTATACATACGCACTCGTAATTAAAGCAGCATTACATCGTATGAAATAAAAGATATTTGAAAAATTCAAATTTTACGTATGGGTAGCAATGCTGCTTCACATTCTAACATTATACTTTGTATGCTTATGCTAATTTGGTAAACAGTGTTTTTTTGCGATAAAACAAACTCGAAACCGAAAGTAGGACTTACCGAGTCGATCGGTCACGCACTTGTTTACAACCGGAACGCATCGTCCGCACTTGTTTACATTCGGAATGCATCGTCCCCATTTGTCCCACGTTGTCTTTTTAATTAAATTACTTGATATGTTGATTCATACCTCTGTTATCTAAGTCTTTTAGGGACATTTCTACATCCCCGCGAGGGGTTCGACATTAGAGGGAGATAGATAGTCTTTCATGTTCAAAATATATACGTTGTTTTCTACATCCTCTGTTGCTTCACGCATGCGCGCTGTGCGTGTTTATATTTCGTGTGTTGATAAACAAATTCGCGTATACGACGGTTTAAATTTATTGGAATGTTATCGTTTCTGAGCGACTATTTTGATTTTTGTAAACACACACACATTAGTATTTATATTTTACCCAAAACTTCCTTTATTACGATGTAATGCTGCTTTAAGCAAATAACAGGCAACTATTTAACAAATGAATGTTCTGTTCTGTTCTGTTATTTGTGTCTATAACTAAAAATACTATTGGAAATATTTATTCACTTTGACGATTGATATATTCTGTTTTGTGCTTTTGTTTTAGTTTAAACATATGTTATGTCCCAATATAATACATATTGAACAATGCATACACCACGCATAATCAGAATACAGACACAGGATTAGAATGGAAGACAGAGTCTTATATAATTCTTCTCCTCTGCAAAGATTGTATGTATTTCGGTTGACTTTTGCAATTGTGTTATAGAGTTAGGAAAGGTTTAACATGAAGACATGCGAAAATAACTACATGTTAAACATTAATAAAGATCATACTATAGTGGATTGTGAGTGAGAGAGCGAGAGAAAAAAGAATGTAGTGAGAAGAAGGTGATCAGAAGATAAGAGAGGAGAGAATGTATGTCTCATGTCACAATAATCGTTATTAATACTATTATTCAAATCGCTTACTATCAGATATGTAGGTATGAACATGTGTGAATATGAGAGTGTTTTCCTGGTCGGATAGGGCCGGATTTCCTGATAGGAGGGTTTCGAAATCTATGCTGAAATTGTGAAGATTGTTATTTAGAGTTGTACGGCAAACATTGTACATTCTACACTCAAAGAAATAGTGGAAGTTTGTCTCCATTTGACCACAATTACATAAAGCTGTAGGAGTAATATTTTTTAGGAAAAGGTGATAGTTAAGACCACTACATTTCGTACGAAGGCGTGTATGGAGGACTTGAAGTTTTCGTGTACCCACAAAAAGTATGGAGGGACTTTGCTCTTGTTTCTATTGAGATTGGCCTTGCATGTCTGTACTGAGGGAGAGTTACGAACCGTAGAAGGCAGAGAGTTCCAATTCCGAATTGTTGAAGGCAAGAACGAATTATAGTATAGTGACGTTCTGGAATGCACTCCGTGGATATGTTCTGAATTTCTTAAATTGTACCGGGTTTCTGCTTGTCGGGGAATCAATGAGGAGAAATAGTCAGGTGTTTGGTTGGTGTTCATTTTATAGAAATATGCTTTTGTTTTGTAGCCTTGTTTGTATGTCTTGTTTATTGTAAATACCTCATATTTGCTTGTTCTGTACATGTATTGAGTGAAATAAAAGAGATGTTCTGTTCTGTTCTGTTCTGTTTCTGCGTTTCATCGATGTGTGAACAATATAATTGTAAAAACTTACATTTCATACCTCGATGGAGCGCAGCAAAAGAACATTCAATTGTTATGATTACAACTAATATATTACAAATTAAAAAAACAAATTGTCTGTTGATTGGTTATTCATATGTTATTGCAAATCAATAGTACATATGTCATACACATACACATACAATACATAGCATGAACATACAAATGGTTTGGGCCACACGTTTTAACAACATTAGACTACAGCCCGCACCAGAGACAACAGCCCGCACCATACAAAACGTATATCGCTATCAATATTAACCCATTCAACACCAAGTAACTGACATGAACTGGTGCATGCTATTTCAGATCAATCAATTAATAAGACCAGGGATCGCAGGTTCGATTCCCCGTCTGACCCTAATAACATTAACAGTCGTTCAGATGGGGCTTTAAACCGAGGTCTCGTGTCGGTGCTTTACACCGTGCACGTAAAAAAACCAGAGGAGACTCTGGAATGTGTCTCTGTCTGTATCATTGCACTATCCTCCAAAAATCTAAAATGAATAATCTCTTCAGGAGGCGCCGCTCATATTGACAACCGGTAGCGACGATAAATACACTTAAAAACACGCACACTCTGTTTCTCGTTAGTCAGGCGGGGATCGAACCTGCGATCCCTGGATTACCAGTCCGGCGTGTTACCACTGGACTACAGATCCGTCCGAGAAACAGAATATTGTCTGATTGTCTATGTATGTAATTTGCCTGTGTTAAATATCTGACCATGCAATTGCTGAATTTTCACCCTACTACTCTCTTCCCAACTTAAAAATGTCCTATAAAAATTGTACTGGCATTCTTTCAGCTGCCATACAGAATATCTTACAGTAATTAAAGAACTCACAATGATGCAAATAAATGCAAACATCTGCAAGATTTGACGCCATCTAGATTCAATGCTGCCATCAATAGCGTCAAGGACAATAGCGTGTACGACGAGCGGCCATTGTAGAACTAAGTAAATCATTGTTATCTTTATCAACAGTTGTGTGAACTTGTACATGCGACGCTTTCGTGGTGTCTGGTAGGCTTCGACACTAATGTCAAATCTCATTTGTTTGTTAATAGTCCGGATGGTCACACCATGACTCACTGTACAGATGGTTCCAGATAGACATACACATACAACAAAGACGTGGCGAATATGTTTGGTGCAGACTATATAGTGTGTGTCTTTGTGACACGTTTCGGGCTCAAACTGTACTGTGTATATCAAAACGGGCCCAATCAAAAATGCTGGAATAAGCCAGTCGATTAGAGTCCATATTTTGACCACTTTTGATGTCATTAGACATACATATCTGAGAGGGACGAACACGGAGAGCATGCGGTCCATGGAAATATGGGCGACTGCAAAGAATGAAGCAGCCACACATATGTCAAAACATGTTTCCCGTGCGACATGTAATGTCAGACCGCCAGTTCGTTTTACGAGGACTTGTGTAATCTGACAGATTGTAATACTCAATAGACTAAGCACCTGACTTAACAGAAAGTTCATAGTTACCAGCCTGATATAGATATAACGACACTGCTAAGTATAAGCACGGAAATTGTAGCATAAATCCATGAGTCCAATTCTACAAGCGCAAGTAGATATAACGACACAGCTAAGTATAAGTACGGACATTGTAGCATACATCCGTGAGTCCAATTCTACAAGCGCAAGTAGATATAACGACACTGCTAAGTATAAGTACGGACATTGTAGCATACATCCGTGAGTCCAATTCTACAAGCGCAAGTAGATATAACGACACAGCTAAGTATAAGTACGGACATTGTAGCATACATCCGTGAGTCCAATTCTACAAGCGCAAGTAGATATAACGACACTGCTAAGTATAAGTACGGAAATTGTAGCATAAATCCATGAGTCCAATTCTACAAGCGCAAGTAGATATAACGGCACAGCTAAGTATAAGTACGGAAATTGTAGCATACATCCATGAGTTACTTCTACCAGCACACACAGATATAACGACACAGCTAAGTATAAGCACGGAAATTGTAGCATAAATCCATGAGTTACTTCTACAAGTACACACAGATATAAGCGGGACTGCAATATTATCAACGTACCCTAAACGTAGATCCACAAGCTGCCAAGTTACAGAAACACTAGCGGTATTAAAATAGTGTCCACGAACGAGCTGGCAGATCAAGTGATCTATACAATGTGTCTACTGACACTACTGGCGTGGAAGTCGTGATAGCGCATGCAGATGAGAGCGGCAATATTGGATGGCCAAGAACATCAATGGACAAGATAGCAAAATTATTTCTTGGATCGCTCACCTCAGTAAATTGTAAATAATCTTATTGTTCAGAACTGTAAGAAAATGTACATAGCTTTAACAGTGACTGACGTAAGAAGAAAACAACAGTATCTACGTACAAGATTAAGACACTGAACATTTACTTCTGAATGTAATATAGTTCGCTTCTTATCAGTGAAACCCAGGTTGGATCCTCGGACCGGAAAGTATGCGAGATGGTATGGTGGTCGCCAGATCGGACGGGTGGGTTTTTCTCCAGGTACTCCGGTTTCCTCCACACATACCGCGCCAAACGAGAGTATAATAATATAAGTGGTTAATACTTGTTTCGCAATTGTTGTAAAATAAATAAAGTTTAAATAAAGTGTAATCTTTATAGATATGAAATTGACAGACCCAGGATAGGAATCAGAATGTTGGAATGGAACAAAAATCTCATTCCATTCGTAAGGAAGGGTGTACCCGTTATCTCATTCCAACCGTAAGGAAGGGTGTACCCGTTATCTCAATCCAACCGTAAGGAAGGGTGTACCCGTTATCTCAATCCAACCGTAAGGAAGGGTGTACCCGTTATCTCATTCCAACCGTAAGGAAGGGTGTACCCGTTATCTCATTCCAACCGTAAGGAAGGGTGTACCCGTTATCTCATTCCAACCGTAAGGAAGGGTGTACCCGTTATCTCAATCCAACCGTAAGGAAGGGTGTACCCGTTATCTCATTCCAACCGTAAGGAAGGGTGTACCCGTTATCTCATTCTAACCGTAAGGAATGGTGTACCAGATATCTCATTCCAACCGTAAGGAATGGTGTACCAGATATCTCATTCTAACCGTAAGGAAGGGTGTACCCGTTATCTCATTCCAACCGTAAGGAAGGGTGTACCAGATATCTCATTCTAACCGTAAGGAAGGGTGTACCAGATATCTCATTCCAACCGTAAGGAAGGGTGTACCCGTTATCTCATTCTAACCGTAAGGAATGGTGTACCCGTTATCTCAATCCAACCGTAAGGAAGGGTGTACCCGTTATCTCAATCCAACCGTAAGGAAGGGTGTACCCGTTATCTCAATCCAACCGTAAGGAAGGGTGTACCCGTTATCTCATTCCAACCGTAAGGAAGGGTGTACCCGTTATCTCAATCCAACCGTAAGGAAGGGTGTACCCGTTATCTCATTCCAACCGTAAGGAATGGTGTACCAGATATCTCATTCCAACCGTAAGGAATGGTGTACCAGATATCTCATTCTAACCGTAAGGAAGGGTGTACCCGTTATCTCAATCCAACCGTAAGGAAGGGTGTACCCGTTATCTCATTCCAACCGTAAGGATGGGTGTACCCGTTATCTCAATCCAACCGTAAGGAAGGGTGTACCCGTTATCTCATTCCAACCGTAAGGAAGGGTGTACCCGTTATCTCAATCCAACCGTAAGGGAGGGTGTACCCGTTATCTCAATCCAACCGTAAGGATGGGTGTACCCGTTATCTCATTCCAACCGTAAGGGAGGGTGTACACGTTATCCTCCAACTTGGCGAAAGTCCATTTGCATTGATTTATACAAATTTATTTTAGCTCGATTGCGAAACAAGTTCTTACAACTTATATTAATCACTCTCGAGACCTCATTCCTGATGGAATCCATCGCCACGAGGGAGAGAGAAGAGGCAAAGTGGAATTTAAATGCCTTGCCGAAGGGCACAATCGTAACGGCTCCAGTGGGACTCGAACTCCATCTCCATTGGTGTTTGTCTAAGGAAGGTTACAATTGAAATTAGAGCAGGAGAGCTATCTAGTTATTAACCCATTTCATTCTGGATACCGTTCAAACAGTATTTGCAAAGAACATAGAGCCAGATCAGCCGCCATGGAATGTTCCGTCTGATCAGGCTCTATGCTGTTTGCTATTCAGATCTGTTAACCCATTTCATTCTGGATACCGTTCAAACAGTATTTGCAAAGAACATAGAGCCAGATCAGCCGCCATGGAATGTTCCGTCTGATCAGGCTCTATGCTGTTTGCTATTCAGATCTGTTAACCCATTTCATTCTGGATACCGTTCAAACAGTATTTGCAAAGAACATAGAGCCAGATCAGCCACCATGGAATGTTCCGTCTGATCAGGCTCTATGCTGTTTGCTATTCAGATGATCTTGCTAAGACACCTAACTTATGTAGCAAACAACATAGATCCTGATCAGCACGCAGCGTCACGCTGCGGCTGATTTGGATCTATGTTGTTTGCAAAAGCCATTAAATGTATCCAGAATGAAATGGGTTAATGAGTCAATTCAAATACATGTATAATGTTCTGTCGTACAGAAACGATAAATCTTAACTAGACTTCAATTGTTGTAAATAACCATGTACATGATAGAAAATAAATATGCTTACACCAAATAGAATTTCTTAAATTATACTTATAACTACTCATACTTTTCACGTTTTTGCGGTTTTTGACGCGCAACAATCATGTCTACATCCCCGCGAGGGGTTCGACATAAAACGAAGATAGATAAATAGAATCATGTATTTCCAGCTTCCAATGAAAGAAAAGGGGAAGTTCTAATAAAGCGAAGTTAATATCTCAGCCGGATTATAATACAGAGTAATAAACTAGGTAATGGGTGTTTTGTATCCGAATGAGTTTTAATCATGAACTAGCCACAGATTATAACAGTCCTAGTTATGGGGAATTTATGATAGTACCTTTCAAACACCGACTATATTATTAATTAACAAAAGCAGTCAAATTATATATGTTCAAAGATGTATGTCTCTTACTCAAATGTTTTTAATTATTTCTAATACAAGTTAATCACTTGCCCTCACAAGGTTTGAATCCCTCGGGGGCGTCGACTTCTTTCAAGTGATATCCAGCTGGATTTCGGAAGGTTGGTGGTTCTACTTGGGTGCCCGTGCGTGCCTGCAAAGAAGCTCGTAAAGGCTTCCGGGCTGTTCCTCCACAAACAATAGCCGGATAGTCGCCATATGATCTAAGCCGCTCTTTAATTAAAAAAGATTTTTAAACAAATAAATTTAATAAATATTAAATTAATTTTTAATTACGATTACCCATGAAGTCTGCCTTTTGAAATGAATGTATGTCACCAGAGTGAATAGTCAAATGAGAAATAAATGTTTTGTCTTGACCGAGAAAAATTACATAATGCTCACACTTAAGAACCGTTATCATGTTAACTAATGCTTAGCTAATGCTTGCCCCGGTAACGGTCGCACACATTAACCAATGATAACATTTGACCATATCAATGGCCATTGATATTGTCAAATGTTATCATTGGTAGTAGTCATGGAAGAGGTATGGTTAGGAGGTTGAACAAGGTGATGAAGTAGCCATGGAAGAGGTATGGTCAGGTGGTTGAACAAGGTGATGAAGTAGCTATGGAAGAGGTATGGTCAGGAGGTTGAACAAGGTGATGAAGTAGCTATGGAACAGGTATGGTCAGGAGGTTGAACAAGGTGATGAAGTAGACGTGGAAGAGGTATGGTCAGGTGGTTGAACAAGGTGATGAAGTAGCTATGGAAGAGGTATGGTCAGGAGGTTGAACAAGGTGATGAAGTAGCTATGGAAGAGGTATGGTCATGTGGTTGAACAAGGCGATGAAGTAGCCATGGAAGAGGTATGGTCAGGATGTTGAACAACGTGATGAAGTAGACATGGAAGATGTATGGTCAGGAGGTTGAACAAGGTGATGAAGTAGCTATGGAAGAGGTATGGCCATGTGGTTGAACAAGGTGATGAAGTAGCTATGGAAGAGGTATGGTCAGGTTGTTGAACAAGGTGATGATGTAGCAATGGAAGAGGTATGGTCAGGTAGTTGAACAAGGTGATGAAGTAGCTATGGAAGAGGTATGGTCATGTGGTTGAATAAGGTGATGAAGTAGCCATGGAAGAGGTAGTCAGGTGGTTGAACAACGTGATGACGTAGACATGGAAGAGGTATAGAGTCAGGTGGTTGAACAACGTGATGAAATAGCCATGGAAGAGGTATGGTCAGGTGGTTGAACAACGTGATGAAATAGCCATGGAAGAGGTATGGTCAGGTGGTTGAACAAGTATGGGTTGCGCGCGCGCGTCATTCCATTGGATGGTCGTTATCGACAGGTATGTATTATCGTGGGTAGTATTTATAGACAGTTTGTCATTCCATTGGATGGTCGTTATAGACAGGTATGTATTCCGGTGGGTAATATTTATAGACAGTTTGTCATTCCATTGGATGGTCGTTATCGACAGGTATGTATTATCATGGGTAGTATTTATAGACAGTTTGTCATTCCATTGGATGGTCGTTATAGACAGGTATGTATTCTCGTGGGTAGTATTTATAGACAGTTTGTCATTCCATTGGATGGTCGTTATAGACAGGTATGTATTCCGGTGGGTAATATTTATAGACAGTTTGTCATTCCATTGGATGGTCGTTATAGACAGGTATGTATTCTCGTGGGTAGTATTTATAGACAGTTTGTCATTCCATTGGATGGTCGTTATAGACAGGTATGTATTCTCGTGGGTAGTATTTATAGACAGTTTGTCATTCCATTGGATGGTCGTTATAGACAGGTATGTATTATCGTGGGTAGTATTTATAGACAGTTTGTCATTCCATTGGATGGTCGTTATAGACAGGTATGTATTCCGGTGGGTAATATTTATAGACAGTTTGTCATTCCATTGGATGGTCGTTATAGACAGGTATGTATTCTCGTGGGTAGTATTATGTCCATATCAGAACAAACCACTGACGAGGTTTGAACCTTGGCCCTCCCGCTCTGTAGGCAGACACCGTAACCACAAATATTTGGTTGTATACATTATTTAGATTATACAATATTTTATTCAAGAATGGTACATAACACAGGCATAGTTGCAACAGCACAGTTAGGATTGGGGAAAATGTAAACATAGTAACTTATTCGAATCCTTTTCCTTATTTGCGGTGTTCCTCAGTTCTTGTATATATTTAACTGTTTAACTCCCACTGTACGCGTACTTGCGGTGTTCCTCAGTTCTTGTATATATTTCACTGTTTAACTCCCACTGTACGCGTATTTGCGGTGTTCCTCAGTTCTTGTATATATTTAACTGTTTAACTCCCACTGTACACGTATTTGCGGTGTTCCTCAGTTCTTGTATATATTTAACTGTTTAACTCCCAATGTACGCGTATTTGCGGTGTTCCTCAGTTCTTGTATATATTTAACTGTTTAACTCCCACTGTACACGTATTTGCGGTGTTCCTCAGTTCTTGTATATATTTCACTGTTTAACTCCCACTGTACGCGTATTTGCGGTGTTCCTCAGTTCTTGTATATATTTAACTGTTTAACTCCCAATGTACGCGTATTTGCGGTGTTCCTCAGTTCTTGTATATATTTCACTGTTTAACTCCCACTGTACGCGTATTTGCGGTGTTCCTCAGTTCTTGTATATATTTAACTGTTTAACTCCCACTGTACACGTATTTGCGGTGTTCCTCAGTTCTTGTATATATTTCACTGTTTAACTCCCACTGTACGCGTATTTGCGGTGTTCCTCAGTTCTTGTATATATTTCACTGTTTAACTCCCACTGTACGCGTATTTGCGGTGTTCCTCAGTTCTTGTATATATTTAACTGTTTAACTCCCAATGTACGCGTATTTGCGGTGTTCCTCAGTTCTTGTATATATTTCACTGTTTAACTCCCACTGTACGCGTATTTGCGGTGTTCCTCAGGTTCTCGTATATATACTGAACGTCATGACTCATACGATACCACTGATTTAGAGTACAGTGGAGCAGCAACAACGTGTACAGCACTGTGGGCATATGACAGTAGTGTTTCCGACTTTCTCTGATGCCCCACTCAAATGGTCCAAATGCATGTCAAATAGCACACAGTGCCTGTCTTATCAAGGGTCAGATGAGCGTATTTGTTAGGGGTTAAATTGTTTGAGTAATTATGTGGATAAATGTATGAATAATTTGTGATATGATTCAATGTTCTGCTACTGGTCAACCAATATGGCATATCCATGGTTACTGGTCAGTCAATATGGTGTATCCATGGTAAGTGGTCAGTCAAGATGGCATATCCATGGTTACTGGTCAGTCAATATGGTGTATCCATGGTAACTGGTCAGTGAATATGGTGTATCCATGGTAACTGGTCAGTCAAGATGGTATATCTATGATTACTGGTCAGTGAATATGGTGTATCCATGGTCACTGATCAACGAATATGACATATCCATGGTTACTGGTCAGTCAGTACGGTGTATCCATAGTAGCTGGTCAGTCATTATGGTATATCGATGGTAACTGGCCAGCAAAATGATATATCCATGATTAATTGTCAGTCAAGATGGTGTATCCATGGTTACTGGTCAGTCAATATGGTATCTCCGATGGTTACTGGTCAGTCAATATGGTATCTCCGATGGGTACTGGTCAGTCAATATGGTATCTTCGATGGTTACTGGTCTGTCAATAAGGTATATCCATGGTTACTGGATAGTCAGGATGGTGTGTCCATGATTACTGGTCAGTGAATATATAGTCTATTCATGGATACTGGTAGGAGAAAATGATGTATCCATGGTTACTGGTCTGTGATGATGGTGGTTACCGGTCTGTGATGATGGTGGTTACTGGTCTGTGATGATGGTGGTTACTGGTCTGTGATGATGGTGGTTACTGGTCTGTGATGATGGTGGTTACCGGTATCCATGGTTACCGGTCTGTTAGCGTGGTATATTTCCTTGGGTATGAATCAGTACTCGTCTTCTTTTCTCAACGCGGCGATGATGCAACATGTAAACACAATACAGACAACCTAAAATAGGAATAAAAGGTATTATATGTATGTATATCTAAGTTATTATATGTATGTATATCTAAGTTATTATATGTACATATATCTAAGTTATTATATGTACGGTATATCTAAGTTATTATATGTATGTATATCTAAGTTATTATATGTATGTATATCTAAGTTATTATATGTATGTATATCTAAGTTATTATATGTATGTATATCTAAGTTATTATATGTATGTATATCTAAGTTATTATATGTATGTATATCTAAGTTATTATATGTATGTATATCTAAGTTATTATATGTACGGTATATCTAAGTTATTATATGTATGTATATCTAAGCTATTATATGTATGTATATCTAAGTTATTATATGTATGTATATCTAAGTTATTATATGTATGTATATCTAAGTTATTATATGTACAAAATCTAAGTTATTATATGTATGTATATCTAAGTTATTATATGTATGTATATCTAAGTTATTATATGTATGTATATCTAAGTTATTATATGTACGGTATATCTAAGTTATTATATGTATGTATATCTAAGCTATTATATGTATGTATATCTAAGTTATTATATGTATGTATATCTAAGTTATTATATGTATGTATATCTAAGTTATTATATGTACGGTATATCTAATTTATTATTGTATGTATATCTAAGTTATTATATGTATGTATATCTAAGTTATTATATGTATGTATATCTAAGTTATTATATGTATGTATATCTAAGTTATTATATGTACGGTATATCTAAGTTATTATATGTATGTATATCTAAGTTATTATATGTACGGTATATCTAAGTTATTATATGTATGTATATCTAAGTTATTATATGTATGTATATCTAAGTTATTATATGTATGTATATCTAAGCTATTATATGTATGTATATCTAAGTTATTATATGTATGTATATCTAAGTTATTATATGTATGTATATCTAAGTTATTATATGTATGTATATCTAAGTTATTATATGTATGTATATCTAAGTTATTATATGTACAGTATATCTAAGTTATTATATGTATGTATATCTAAGTTATTATATGTATGTATATCTAAGTTATTATATGTATGTATATCTAAGTTATTATATGTACGGTATATCTAAGTTATTATATGTATGTATATCTAAGTTATTATATGTATGTATATCTAAGTTATTATATGTATGTATATCTAAGCTATTATATGTATGTATATCTAAGTTATTATATGTATGTATATCTAAGTTATTATATGTATGTATATCTAAGTTATTATATGTATGTATATCTAAGTTATTATATGTATGTATATCTAAGCTATTATATGTATGTATATCTAAGTTATTATATGTATGTATATCTAAGTTATTATATGTATGTATATCTAAGTTATTATATGTACAGTATATCTAAGTTATTATATGTACAGTATATCTAAGTTATTATATGGATGTATATCTAAGTTATTATATGTATGTATATCTAAGTTATTATATGTATGTATATCTAAGTTATTATATGTACAGTATATCTAAGTTAGTATATGTACATATATCTAAGTTATTATATGTATGTATATCTAAGTTATTATATGTATGTATATCTAAGTTATTATATGTATGTATATCTAAGTTATTATATGTACAGTATATCTAAGTTATTATATGGATGTATATCTAAGTTATTATATGTATGTATATCTAAGTTATTATATGTATGTATATCTAAGTTATTATATGTATGTATATCTAAGTTATTATATGTATGTATATCTAAGTTATTATATGTATGTATATCTAAGTTATTATATGTATGTATATCTAAGTTATTATATGGATGTATATCTAAGTTATTATATGTATGTATATCTAAGTTATTATATGTATGTATATCTAAGTTATTATATGTACAGTATATCTAAGTTATTATATGTATGTATATCTAAGTTATTATATGTACAGTATATCTAAGTTATTATATGTATGTATATCTAAGTTATTATATGTATGTATATCTAAGTTATTATATGTATGTATATCTAAGTTATTATATGTACAGTATATCTAAGTTATTATATGGATGTATATCTAAGACAATCAATTTAGGCATTAAACTCGCATATACAACCGTCTCCGTGGCCTAGTGGTTAAGGCGTCCGAAGGTTCGAACATCCTCAGGAGTTAGCTCCAATATGGCCAGATGGCGAGTTAAATAATGGTTACCGATTTCTTACCAGCCTGGCGCCTGACAAACAAGCATCGGAATCGGGAAGCACTGATGTTCATAAAAAGAGGTGCCATCTATTGAGGAGGTGACAGTAGCCCGGTCATAGAGTGGTCAGATAGTCGTGTTGCTGCGGGTTCAATACCTGGCTAATTTATATAAAAATTATACACAATATATAATAATAGACTCACCTCCAGCAGAAGTATTGCGGCAGCTATTACAATGACGAAAGTTACTCTCTCGAGCAAATAGTCCTTAATCGACTGCCAGCAGGGCTGAAACGATAAAATATCAATAAGTTACTCTCTCGAGCAAATAGTCCTTAATCTACTGCCAGCAGGGCTGAAACGATAAAATATCAGTAAGTTTTTTTTAAGCTTTATTTATTTTACAACAATTGCGAAGCATGTTTTAACAACCTATATTAATCACTCTCGTTGGCGCGGATAAAGCATAAATGTGGTCATTTGTGTGGGAGGAAACCGGAGTACCCGGAGAAAACCCACCTCTCTGATCTGGTGACCACTGTACCATCTCACATACTTCCCAGTCCGAGGATCAAACCCAGGTTGCATTGGTGAGAAGCGAGCGCGCTAACCACTGCGCTAATCAATAAGGTTATAGTATGCTAATATAATTAATCTAATTGCAACGATCAATCGATAATACATTCATGTACAGTTGGAATGAAAATACTAGTTTTGGAAAAATACCGTACATGTACAGTAAAACCTCCATTTAAGTCTGACAGTCACGTGAAACGATAACAGTCACGTGAAACAATAACAGTCACGTGAAACGATGACAGTAATATTGATCTAGCAAACCGTATCAGACTTCACCTTACCATTTCAAAAATGTCAAGCGAATAGAATTTCAATCTGATTATACATGGTATTCCGATTAGCATGATCGCTTCTCACCAATGCAACCCGGGTTCGATCCTCGAACAGGGAAGTATGTGAGATGGTACGTGGTCGCCAGATCGGACAGGTCAGTTTTCTCCGGGTACTCCGGTTTCCTCCCACACGAATGACCACATTTACGTTTTCATCAGCACCAACGAGAGCGATTAATATTAAGTTGTTAGAACTTGCTTCGCAATCGTTGTAAAATAAATAAAGCTTAAAACTGAGGGAAACAAGATAAACCAACATAACCGTAAATGGGCCCATTTGAGCATATGAGTTACTCTTTCTTTTAATATAAATATTATTTATAATCATTTTATAAAACAGCGTTTGTATATATCAGGGATTGTTTCCTTGTTTGAGTGTCTGTGTTCAACTGCTGAATACAGAGACTATTGAACAATAATATATATGTATCCATTTTCCTCTTCCTTCTGTGTGGACATCTTCTTAAGACTTTCTCTATTATATATATGTCTCTTTCAAATGCATGGCGCATATCAATGTACGATATCCAATAATATATGCATACATACTGTTTCTGAACATAGTAACTTTGAAAACATGTTATATTGATATTGTATTTTGAGATGCACTTGAGAAAATAAAAAAAATAAAAAAAAACTGAGGGAAGACACGTTGATAATTAACATAATTAAATAGTTATATTTATGATGTATAGATATATGTGTGTTTGTGTTATATATGATGTATAGATATATGTGTGTTTGTGTTATATATGATGTATAGATATATGTGCGTTTGTTATTTATGATGTATAGATATATGTGCGTTTGTTATTTATGATGTATAGATATATGTGTGTTTGTGTTATTTATGATGTATAGATATATGTGTGTTTGTGTTATTTATGATGTATAGATATATGTGTGTTTGTGTTATTTATGATGTATAGATATATGTGTGTTTGTGTTATTTATGATGTATAGATATATGTGTGTTTGTTATTTATGATGTATAGATATATGTGTGTTTGTTATTTATGATGTATAGATATATGTGTGTTTGTGTTATTTATGATGTATAGATATATGTGTGTTTGTGTTATTTATGATGTATAGATATATGTGTGTTTGTGTTATTTATGATGTATAGATATATGTGTGTTTGTGTTATTTATGATGTATAGATATATGTGTGTTTGTGTTATTT